>JANXHW010000006.1:86467473-86997473 GCA_026170595.1 Plestiodon gilberti rubricaudatus
CAGTGATGGCTGTAAATGATGAAGGCCCTTGCTGACAATAAATGATAACACTGCCATCTTAAGCTGACACTTCATTGGACTTTGCAGGGTTGTTCTAAATACTCCTGGGCTTGCTACATAAAGAACTATTTATCTATGACAAGACCCGGGTCTACAGCATATTTGTTTTTGCTTCCCAAATGGATACATCCATAGCGCTTGTAAAATTTATTCTTTTGCTTATGGCAGCCACTGTATCTGAAACACATTTTAAAGTAAATGAGATAGCCATAAGCCCTGGGCTACTCGTGTGTGTGTGTGTGTGTGTGTGTGTGTGTGTGTGTGTTGCCTAAATATATATTGTTATAGTTTTTGCTTTCAATAAACGAGAGCAAATAAAGTTGTTTTGATTGCAAAGTGGCACTTTCCAATCCCCAATTATAAAAGAAGAAAGAGAAAAAGCCGAAGGGAACCCAATTACGTTACACATTTAAATTAACTGCTTTTCCTTTGAAAATTGGACTTCTTCAAAATTTAACTAAGCTGCCTTGAATTTGAAGTCCACAGCTGTTTAGTTTGTTGTTACATTTCCACGGTTGAAGTGCTTCCTAATTCCATAGAATTTGTTCTACAGATAGTCTTAATTGGAGAAGGAAGCCCTTGGCATTTTAGAAATCACATTTCATTTATAAGAGTGTTGGAAGAAGCATTCTGAGCTGCACACACTCAACTGTCGGTGGACTGTACACTTTTATTACTGTTTACTGGTTATCTACTCAAATCAAACCTCATTTGGATTTTGAAACCAAGTGGGAGGGATCGCAAAGATGGGATGCAGGACTTTTCTTTAGAATACTTTGGTTCTTTTCTATGCCTGACACTGGGATAATGAATGACCTTGGGCAAGTCACTGGACAAATATGGCACCCCAACTGCTTTGTGAGTATCAGAAGGAGATGAATAGAGGCCAGCAAGCAGTCTCTTTGAAAAGCTTGGACTTTGCTCCACTTCCCTCGCAATGCCCATGGGACACCAACAGCCTATATACTAGTGTATAATTATATGTTGTTGTTGTACAGTATTTGTAGGCTTTTGATAAGAGTTCTCTTTGGGGGTTGAATGGTGGGATAAAACATGTTTCTTAAATCTCCAAAATAAATATACAGTGGCATTCAGAGGTGTCTTCCTCTAGCAGAAATGACGGCCGCTATGAAGACTACAATGAAACACAAGCAAAATTTTGTAAACCATATTTTATGGTTTGTGTTCCACAAACAAACCACTTACATTGAAGTACTTTACCTTAAGTCAAGCTAGTCCCATTGGGCAGGCCCAGCCCAAGCCCAAGCATCTCTTGAAGTTGGCACAAATTCAACCACTGTCACTACCATCACTGCATGGACTCCCTGAAAAAGACTGAAGAGAAGGTATTGATCTGGCCACCTACCCCCTTAACTTGATCTTTCCTTACATGGTCCCTTTAAACAAAACAGGAAGTGTGTGACATGCTGGGAGCGCTCCCAAGGTGTTCTGCACTTCCTGATTTGTTTAAAGGGACTGCACAAGGAAGAAGTGAGGTGAGTGGGTAGGGAACTGGATCACCAGTTTTTTCAGGGCACGTAGCAGCAGCAGCAGCAGCTATCTGTCGCCGTATTCCTTGCCCTTGCCTAGCTCTTTCCTCACATGGCCCCTTTAAGCAAATCAGGAAGAGTGGAACGTACTGCGAGGCTAGGAGCACACCTAGCGTGTGCCACACTTCCTGTTTTGTTTAAAGGGACGGCGTGAGACAGGAGCAAGTTGAGCTGGTAGGGAAGTGGATTGCCACTTTCCAATCCATGGCAGCAGATGGGAACAGCTCCATCTGTGGTGGGCTGGAGCCAGTGGCAGAGGCACCCCAAGTCTGTTTGCCACTCCCTGCAACCAGCCACTTAACATGAGCTGCATTGTTCATTTCATGGGCTGGCTGTGCATTGGGAACTATATTGTTTAAAATTTAAGCACATCTGGTTTGTTGAGTGGTCTGACATTGTCTTAGGAAATGCAAGTAAGAGAATGAAAGATGTCTTAAGAGCAAGACAGACTATGACATCATCCCTGGATATGAGAAATGGGGGAGGGGAGATTAAAGGAAGAAGAAAAAAATCAACATTGCATTGTTATGCTGATTTTTACTTATGTCTACCACATTTCAGAACAAAGAAACAGGGTGTTAGTTAATGTTAATTAATTAGAACAATTAGGAAATTAGCTAAAGGTACTGCTAATTACCTTGTAAGTATATCTAGCCAGTGAAAACACAAAGATTCCCTCTAGGGACAAAGCAATACATAAGAAATATTATTGCCCTTGTTACACCAACCAGGTCAAAAGATTGACTTATCTCTGGTATCATTTGAACCTCATAATTATCCTGGCTTATGTCACAAAACAAGTCAATTTCATTGCTGGGTTTAAGCTACTTGATGTTCTTCTTATTAACCCATTTGAACTAATTATTGTAGATAAACACAGTCTGTTCTGTTTTGCTCTGTATGAACATCTATTCCAATAGTTTTAAAAGCAAGAAAACCAATTCTCATCCCTACAACTGGGTTTTCAACCTTATGAGTATGCTCACCATGAGACTGAATTCATATATCTGATGAAAAAGATTCATGGTGCCTACAGAAAGTAGTACTTTTATAAACCAATTAATTTTGAAAGTGATGTGTGGTTATTCAAACGTGGTGAATTAGCTGTGCACTTTTCTCCTTTCCTAAGGCTGCAAAGCTATACATTCTGTCCTGGGAGTAAATCCCATTAAATTCAATGAGACTTAGGGCGAAATCCTGTGTAGGGATCCGGCCGGCAGCCCAGGGCTGCCTGCTGGATCCCATCCCCGCTCCGGACTGCCATGCGGCAGGCCAGAGGTCTACTCGGGGAAGGAGATGTTCGCAAGCCTATGTCACGAACCCTGACAGTTGTATATAACTCTGTTAACTAAGGGCGCAATCCTGCCTACAGAAAGTATGGCAGAGCGCGTGCTCCGCCAGCCTTAGGTGTCACGAAAGTGCCATAAAGCAGTTTTGCAGCACCTCGGGTGTAAGCAGTGCTGGCGCTGGTGCCACTCACATTGCCACCTTCCGGACCCTGTGCCACCAGACACAGGTAAGTCTTGCACCAGGCAGCAGAAGGGCGTGGGGAGGGAGGGCCAGGATTGCGGGGGAGAGGGCCATTGGCCGCCCAGGCCCTTCACCGAAGTGAGCCCTGGCCCTGCCTGTGTGGGTCGCATCCTGTGTAGGATGCAGCGGCCGGCCATTTAGGCCGGCCAATTCATCTTGCGCAGTATTGGGCTGTTAATCTGATAGTTACCAACACCCCTGTGGATCCTAAATCCAGTAGTTAAGGTTCAACAGGCAACACAGGTGGCACAGCATCTTTTGATTCCCAAATGATTCAAAATATTCTGTGCAACACCCAATATCAGACCACTTTGCCACCTCCTCCAGCATGGTATTGATGGCGCAATCCTATTCTTGTGCTAGGCTGGCGTGGCTGGCCTAGGGTGTCACAAATGTGCCGTTAAGCACGAGAGGATGGAGCGCCGGCGGGAAGGCCTGTGCTGTCCCACCGGTGCTGTATCAGGATGACCATGCGTCAGAGCAGGTAAGATCTGCCCTGAGCAGTGCGGGAGAGGAGGGTGGAAACGGGGCAGAACAGGCCCAGGAGGGGGGGGGTTGAATCAGCGGCATTGGTGCATGCCAAATCCTACGGCCCCTCCCAGGCCTCTTCTGCCTGCATGGGGCTACTCGGTTCTGTGCCAGCTATTATGCTCACATTGATCTGAGTAGCCCTGTTGCCGTGGCTGGGGTTCCAGGGGAGACGGCCTCCAGCCTGCTCCTTCCCAGCTCTGGATACAGCGTGGGCTGCCTGGCTCCACAGCTCTGGTGCTGGACAGGGTTGGGCTGCCCATCTCTGTACCCAATTCTCCCAAGCCGGTAGTATCACTGTGCAGTGACTGCAATGCTTCCCTTCGCCAGGACAGCTTCAAGGGCTGCTCGCAAACCCGGTGTCCTTTTTGTGCACTTTTCCCTCTTGAAAATCTCTTTGCAGAGATGTCTCACTTTCCCCGGTTCTTCTCCTTGCAGGTGGTGCGTTTCCCATACATCTCCTTCGATATATCATGTTGCAATGCATCATGCGCCCAGGGCTTTGGGCTCTTTTGAAAATTACATTTTACACATCAGTAAACTTGTAATGCAGAAACTGCTTTCTTAGGGTTATTTATATCCCCGTGTTGCAAAAGAATTTGTCAGAGAATAATATGAATGTTATTTATCTGACGGCTCTCCTTTATTGACTGCTACATTTCACAGCCTTCAGTCCTTTTTGGCAGAGGAGTAAATAACAGTGCTATTAACCTCTAACACCAGTATAAAAATAGACAGTTATTAAGGGGTAAATATTACTTTGATGATTATTACCCCGGTCTGCTTTCACTGTCATAAATAAAATTTCTTTGTGGGTCCGTAAAAACCCCACATTTTAAAAGTTACACACAACAGTTTTGAAATACTTGCCTCCAATAGTGTGGCAAGGATATTTCATGGTCTGTTTGACTAAAACCAACATGGAAGGAAGAATAAGAGGAAAATTATACAATTATACAGAGTTTCTCACGAGCATTTCCAAGGTTGATCTGCACAGGTATTCTTACCTTATGCCAAAGGGCCAGAGTGGATTGTCGACTTACCTTTCCAGCTCCAGCAGGTTTACAAGCCAATCCTATAGGTTTGCAGCCTTAGGAAAGAAAAGTGCATTTATGTAGCACTTTTTGAGCATGCAAAATGATTCACGTGTCTTGTCTTGATGTAATACTTATAACAGCCCATACTGCAGTTGGGAAAACTGAGGTTGATAGTATGGAACGTGTCCATGGCCACCTAGTGAGTTCTTGGGAGAAGTGACATTCAAACTGGGGGAGTTCTGGTTCAGAGCTCTGACTCAAGCAGCCCGATCCTGCCTAAGATGCGGTGGCCGGCCTAAAGGGCTGGCCGCTACATCTTAGTCGGGATGCGAGCCGCGCCAGGTGGACCAGCCAATGACCCCTTTCCTTGCCCGCCCTTCTCCCACCGCCCGGCATAGAATTCACCGGCATGTGGAGTCTGTCCAGCAGCAGTTTGAGTAGTGCTGGCCACCGTGCTGGCGCAGCTTACACTAGAGGTGCTGGAAGAGTACCTTATGGCACCTTTGCGACAGCTTAAGCCCGACCCACACCGCACGAATTCCGTCGAATTCCGGCGTGGAGGCCAGCGAGCGAGGCTGGCCGCTCTCCTCTGCGCTCTGTAGGAGTGTCTTCCCGCAAATAGTCCCCCTCCTTTTGTCCCGCCTTCTTAAGAATGCGCACAGTAATTGGAAGTAGTTCAGAGTGGCAGGCAACCCATCTCCTCCCCCTCTCATTTGATTGGTAGCTGCCGTAGCTCCGCAAAGCAACCCCCTGACAACATGGGCAAAGGACTTTATGTACGCGACAGAACTCGGGAGATCGCTTCAGCTCAGCTCGCCTCCGCAATGGTAAACCAGACACCTCCGCACAGCTAGGCAAAGCTCGGCAAAACGCCTCGACGCGCCGCAATTCGTGCTGTATGGGTCGGGCTTTAGGCCTATGTTTGCACAGGATAGCGCTGTTAGTCATTATGCTACATCAGCTCTACAGCAATTCTAAGCATATTTACTCAGAACTAAATCCCATGGGTTGGAAGGGAGTTTAGTCTGAAAGCAGTGGATGTAGATGTGAATTTCTGCTAGCAGAATGACACAGGGTCTCCTAACCTTTAGGATCAGCTTTTGGGGGATGCTGGGGTATGCAGCGTCAGAGAGGAAGTGAGAAAACTCAATTCTGTGAGCGGTGTTCCACTTGTGGTACTCTGCATTCAAGCCAACTCAAATTAATGAGATGCAAGTTAGTCACAACTAAATGGTCTCATTGATTTCAGTATTACTTGACCATGTGTATCTTGCTCAGGTTTTAGGCCAATGGGATTTACTTTCCAACAAGCATGCAAAGGATTGGAGCCACAGCCCCATTTCATAAGTTACCAACAGTGATGGAGAGAAAAAAAATCATGGGAGCTCCTGCAGAAATTTCTGAAGTGCCCAACTAAGAATTCTTCAGCATGCATGGCAGAGTGGTGAGGTGCCTGCCCCTCCTTCACCATTCAAGAGTTACTGCTGCTGCTGCTAATGTATGAACCAGGGTTAAGAGTCTCTTATCACGAGTGTATGCAAGTCCTGCAAACAAAGCCTCTTCAGCATCCTATTCCACTGCTTTGAGACCTTGACAAAGATTTAAGAAGGTGAGCTGTCAATTCCTCAAACAAATGAACCAACAGGATCAAAGACTTTGAAGATAATTCTAAAGTACAAATTCCCCAAAGTAATGATATTTTATCAGATATGGGAAACCAATAGAAGCAGCATTTCTGTTACTGTAGAAATTGTAGCTCCAAGAATCATCAGTGTTTGTTCTGCCTGAGAACTCAATACCTCTGTCACCAAACATTATTTTCCTTTTCAAACCTGCTGGGTCTCATTTGAAAGAATTAGACTGCCAGTAGCATAAATCCCATTCAGCCACGATTAGTAAATAAAGCAGAGGATCTTCAAACAGAGCAAATAAAATAGTTCAGAATTCATCGAGTTCTTCCTGTTGTTTCTTCAGTGTCCATTTTATCCTCTTGTCTCATCTTGGCCATTGACTCTGGTTCCATACAAGATCAATGCTGGCTTAGTCCAACACATCAACACCGCAAACTCCTACAATGCATTTTCCTTTCAAATTAATTTAATCCCCTTTGGACACACTGCTCACAATATTGGTGACATTCACCAATATTCTGACCTGCAGCGTAGCCGGGTGGGTTCTCCCACTTGTGCTGCTGCCTGAAGTGAAAGGCTACAGACCTGCTGAATCAGCAGGGCTGTAGCCTTTCCCTCCGGCTTGCGGCTCGAGTGGGAGAACCCTCTCGGCCGCGCCGCAGGCCGGAAAAAAACACATTTGGTCAATCATTAAATTATGTCCATATCGTACACAAGCAAGTGGATAAAGAAATGTAAACAACATAAGTCAAGGTTTCTTCTTGTTTAAGCTTGTTTATTATGGTTAGATTTATTACAGAATAAATTGCTATAAATCTGACTGTCCGTCTTATTAGTCATGACTAATAAGAACATACACACTTCATATTCTTGTTAAGCCCACTTGTCCCCAGAGAGGTTATTTTGAAGATTCATAGTCTTACCTAATTAATTATAAGTATACAAAGCCTATTTGGTACAGTATTTGAATCTACTTAGCACGTCAAAGTTTAATATATATACTGTGTGTATACACACACGTGTGTGTGTGTGCGCGTGCACACACATACACACACTGCTTTAAAACTATTAAAACAGATTGTTGTCTGTGGATGTTTTTTGAACTTTTCAACTCAATACAACTGCAGTTGCTCTACCCTGTTTTATATACAAAGAGGAAGATGGAGGTTCCATAAAGGTAAAGGTATCCCCTGACAATTAAGTCCAGTCGTGTCCAACTCTAGGGTGTGGTGCTCATCTCCATTTCAAAGCCGAAGAGCCAGCGTTGTCCGAAGACGCCTTCGTGGTCATGTGGCCGGCATGACTCTCCTTGCCGCAGCGCGTAGCATGCGGCTGGAACACGGAGCGCTGTTTACCTTCCTGCAAGCAGTACCTATTTATCTACTCGCATTAACATGCTTTGGAACTGCTAGGTTGGCAGGAGCTGGCCAAGCAACGAGAGCTCACCCCGTCGCTGATTCGAACTGCCGACCTTTCGATCGACAGCTCATGGTTCAGCGGTTTAACCCGCTGCGCCAACAATCAAGACATGAAAAAATGTCGCAGGAAAATTAGACAAGGCAATGACTCAGAATTTTCTGTCAGATATAATGATGTGCATGGGGCAGGAATGGTGCACCCAAGGTACCTGGGTTTGGGGCCTCACAGTTTAAAAATTCAATTTTGGTAGAGTACTTACAATGTTCTGTGCTGTTTGTTTCCCCTACCACTACTACATGATGCCCCTGTGGTTCCTTCCTGCAATTCCTTGATGCTGGCTGGCCTTGTATTTTCTTTTCTGCCACGAGACTTTCCTTCCATTGCCACAACTGTCACTGTCTCTCACCTCTGCTACTATATCATCCGTTTGCTTGTAGTAACTGAGACCAGGTCGTAGACTGTGTTGCAAAGGAGCCATTTCATGAAGCCAAACAGTCATTGTCTTTCTTTCAACAACATGGGAAAGCAATGCTTAGCTGTCTGCAAACAATGACATAATGGGCCAGGTCTTCATGACACTGGCGTCACTGGAGCGTGGCGGGGGGGCGGGCCGCCAGGGGGTGACACGCGTCACGGGGTGACGCGCGCACCCCCCGCACGTCCGCGCGTCACCTCCATGACGCGCGTCGCCCTCCGGACGCTCCGAGGCCGGCCCGGGAGCCGGCCTCGGAGTGTCCAACCCCGCCTTCGCTCCAGGGCCTTTTAAAAGAAGGCCCACTGCGCAGCGCAAATCCGGGTATTTTTTCAATTTTCGTGCATGCGCAGACCGTTTTGAGGGCAAGATGCCCTCAAAACAGTCTCTGCGCATGCGCGGAAATTGAAAAAATACCTGGATTTGCGCTGCGCAGTGGCCCGCTGAGCACCGGCCAGGCTGGACGCTCCGAGGCCGGCTCCCGGGCCGGCCTCGGAGCGTCCGGAGGGCAACGCGGGGGGCGACGCGGGGGGGCAGCCGGGTTGCCCCCCCGTCACTAGGGTGACGCGCGCCACCCTGCCCCAGGGTGACGCGCGTCCTAGTGACACTACTGCTTCATGACATAAGCCATTGATCTCGGCAGGTTTTCAAATCCATAACATGCAAAAGAGGCACCAAATCATAGGCCCACTATGTTCCATAACATCCTAAATAGAATCCATCCAAATTGAGAGACAGGTTATGAAATATTTCTCTCTCATATGATTAATTAATTACTATCATGGGGGGGGAGTTCTTTCTATTTAGGCAGGGCAGGTATGACCCAGAACACTGCCTGATGCTGTCTCAGGTCCACTGCCTCTGTGCTACAAAACAAGACCCCAAACCCTTACAATGCACTGCTGCCAAGCCCAGAAATGCAGCTCTTTTGGTTTCATTTACAGGGACAGCGTGAACTCTGTAAATGAAACCAGAAGTTCCACACTTTTGGGTTTGATGGCAGTGTGCAAGGAGCATGGCAAGGAGCATGGTAAGTAGGGGAATGAACTGCTTCTCACTTCAGTGAGTGGGAAGCAGATCATTACAGCTTCATTGGTGGCTGGTTGGAGGGAGGTGGTGGCAGCAGACAGGGTGAAAAGCATCCAAAATCCATCGCCCCCTTGAATCCCTCGCAATCTGCTGCTGATGCAACCTACATCAGGTGGCCTCATGAATGGTCCAGCCGTGTATCTAAAGGTCATAAGTAAAAGTTTTTGACTACCAAAGTTTTGAGTTCGTTGCCCAACTGAAGCTTTGGAATTCCTGAACATCTCCAGACTACTCTCCCCAACTCCTTTGCTGCATCAAAGAGAAGATCCTTGGAAGACTCTACCAACTGTTGTTGTTTATTCGTTCAGTCACTTCCGACTCTTCGTGACTTCATGGACCAGCCCACGCCAAAGCTTCCTGTTGGCCACCGCCACCCCCAGCTCCCCCAAGGTCGAATCCATCACCTCCAGAATATAATCCATCCATCTTGCCCTTGATCAGCCCCTCTTCCTTTTGCCTTCCACTTTCCCTAGCATCAGCATCTTCTCCAGGGTATCCTATCTTCTCATTATGTGGCCGAAGTACTTCAGTTTTGCCTATCATTCCTCAAATGAGCAGTCTGGCTTGATTTCCTGGGGTATGGACTGGTTTGATCTTCTTGCAGTCCAAAGCACTCTCAGAATTTTCCTCCAACACCACAGTTCAAAAGCATCTATTTTCCTTCGCTCAGCCATCCTTATGGTCCAGCTCTCATAGCCGTATGTTACTATGGGGAATACCATTGCTTTAACTATGCGGACCTCTACAAACTACATTAGTACATATGTCTTTATGAACTGTTTCTCAATAAATTTGCTTCATTTGTCTAGCAATATGTAATTAGGTTTAATGGGACTTACTCCCAGGTATAGGATTGCAGCCTTATTTTAGGGCTCTTTGACATATGTCAGTTTATATTGATTCTTCAAGCAAGTGAATGCGATTTTTTTTTAAGATGGTAAAAGAAAAGAAATAAGGAGAAAAATTCAGGTGATGCTTGAAGCCAGGAAGACAGAAACATTGGGTGCTTCTTTATAGTGGAATAGTTACATTCTAAGGTTTGTCTTTTTGAGACATTGATTCAAATATGACATTGATAGAGCAGGGAACGACGAGAAACGCACCAGGCAGGTAGCTAAGTTTCTAAGTCTTTTTGTCCAGATACGACTAACCATGCCACTTCTTGACGACTAATTGAAGACAATATACAGTTTGATGTATGTACATATGGAGACTACAGATCTTAATGCTCTGAATGAAATTGATTTAGTTTTAACTTTAGTCGTTTTTTTTTTTTTAATGGTTTGCTTTACCTTATTCTGTGCTATGGTTTCGGTTCGATGTGTGCGCTTTATGTATATGTATATGCCAATAAAGGTTACTGACTGACTGACTGACATTGATAGAATCCAAGAGAAGAAGAGGAGCCAAATTATTTTGAAAAACTACCTAGAATTACAGGTTCATCAGACGAAGGTAGTGATTGGTTGATGGGGAGTGAAGGTCTGTCATCCATTGATTCACCCAATTAAAAGGATGCATCACTTGCCTTTAAAATGGAAGTCAAATATATTTCATTAATACATTTTTGTTAGTCAGTTTTATTGCCCAGTGAATATTTTCCCAACATGGGTTGAATGTATGGCGAATATGTCATAATTATTTCATCTTTCCTGCCCATCTCTCAGCTATGCGGATTGTGGTATGTTGACAAAGCTAATTCAGCTAATGAAGAATAATTGCGAGGGACACCAAAGGAATGCAACTTTGATTTTGGTGTAGTAAAATTCCAATCTCATTCTCTGTGCAATTTTTATCACTACATTTACATGATATAGTCACTGCTTCACTCTGGAGATACGATGTTAATTGCACTGATACAGCCTACTTAATCTTCAGAACTTTGCATAATAACATTTTGTTCCAATAGATAACTTATTATGCTAAGAGAACCAATTTTTAGACAGCCCCTTGCAATTTTTAAAGTTTGCATTTATCTGAATCAATACAGAAAGGTAGCAAGACGTGCAATAAAAATATATCATTTATATCTTTTCACATTTAAATATATTAACCATATCTAAATGAGACATTTATTAAGATCCAGATATTTATTTCACGCTCAGGATTTTAAAAGGCTGCAATATCAGCACTATGGAAACCAGCAATTTTTGCTAGTTTTACACAGTGTAATAGGTTAAACTGAGCAGAAACTCAGAGGAGACTTTGTGAGTCTGAATTTAGGACTGTCTTCCTGCATGCATTGTTCTCGCATCAACCCTGTTCATTTGAGTTGGAATTGTGAAGGCATTGCACTCTTGAGTACCATCTGGCCTTCATCTCTTGCCTATTACAGTATTTTACTGTTTCTTGTTAGACTAGTTTCTGCTGAGTTTAGTTCATTCATCCCAAACCTGTAAGTGTGACCTGTGCACAGACACAGGTTCTACAGCAGGCTCTCATACCATATCCTATGCTGCTTTTGAAACCTTAACATTTCAAAAGTAGTTTGCTGTGTGGACCAGAGAGGAAGCTGTATTCTTCAAAGCTCTATTAGGAATGTGAAAATAGTTGTACAGTTATGGCACAATCCAGTGTAACAGAGTGCCGGGGGAGCTCCCCCAGTGCTGGGTGTCATAAATATGCCATAAAGTGTATTTACAGCACCTGGAGAGTAGGGGCTGCTGGCGTGGAGGCCGCCAGCCCTCTCTCCCCCGGCAGACCGTCCCCACGCCCACCGGGCAGGGTAAGTCCTACACTGGCCGGTGCAGGGGCAGGCGGGGGAAATGCGGACCCGGCAGTGAAGGCGGCCATTGGCCGCACCAGGCAGGGGGAGGGCGGGGATATCGGCGGCGAAATACGCCGATATCCAAAGCCCTCTCCAGACCCTGCATGACCTTACACAGAGGGCTTGAATGTATGCCAGCTCCAGAGCTGGCATACATTCAAGAAGTCCCAAAGAGTAGGCTCTTTAGGCCGGCTGGTGTATCTTACACAGGATTGGGCTGCCCATTTATTAACCTAATTTGCAGGAAGGGGAAGAGTTGTGGCTTAGTGGTAGAGCGCTTATTTTGCATGCAGACGGTCCCAGATTCAAACTCTGGTATCTTCAGAATAAATAAGTATAGAATCCTGATTGAAACCTGGAGAGTGTTGACATTGACAATAGTGACCTAGATGATCCAATGTTTTGATTCCATATAAGGCAACTTCCTATGATCCTAGCAGGACTAGAGGGTAATAAAAACTACGCAGAAAAGCTGGTTTTTGAGGAAGTATTTGAAGCAAAAGAGAGGGGGCATCCCACAAATGACCAGGGAGCGAGTTCCAGGCATAAGGGAGGCAGCAACTGAGAAGAAGCAGAGCCATGTGAAGGAGCAGGAGACCTTTGGACAACTGAGGATGGTGAGGCTGCTGGAGGAGTGAAGGTCATGGGCAGGAGAGAAGTGGAATATGAGACCAGAGAGATGAGGCCATGAAAGCCTTTGAAGGAAAGGATCGGTATCTTGAGCAGGATTCAAGAGCGACAAGAAGCCAGTGCAGGGATTTAAGTGGGGGGTGACATGATCAGAGCAATGAGAGAGTGGTAAATCATTTTGCCAGCAGAATCTGGACAGAGGTGTGAGTAGGTTTAGGTCAAGACCAACACCACACCAGTTTGGAGAAGGTTACAGTAGTTCAGGTGGAAGATGACCAAGATGTGAACAAATGTTTTCATTGAGCGAACCGAGAGGAAGGAAGGGACATACTTTTTGCACCGTTGTAGAAGCATCATCATCATAATTTGATGACAGACTGGATATGGGGAATGAAGGAGAGAGGGGGGGGGCAAGATAGACAAGGCCTCAGTAGGATGCTTATTCTTCCTTCCTGGATTAATCATATCAGTGATCTCACCCAAGCAGGGACCATGCATGTCACAACACAATGGATTGTATTCCAAGGAAGAATTCCTATTAATTTTAATGGGAACTGAAGTTGAAATTAATGGAACTGAAGTTAATCATGATTAACTTGTCTCGTTGATATCAATGATGCTTCATCAAGACTAACTTTCTTAGGATTCAATCCTATGTAGCCAAACTGATTTGGCTGGATAATATTATCACTGAAGGCAAGTGAAAGCAATTGCAAGTGAAGGCAATGTAAAAGAAGTATTTTTGCAAGAAGTGCTGTACAATTGCCAGAAAAGGGAGGAGTGCTAAAAATGTTCACAAACAACAACAACAACAACAACAACAAATGCTTTGTAGAGGGGAGACAAATGTTCAAAGAAATTTTACCCCACCAATTCAGTTTACAAATAGTGAGAATTGGAGAATGCCAATTTGCAAATGGAAGCCAAACTATATTCCCTTTTCTCCCCAAACAGTTGGTTAATCTAGCTAATCTCAGGGGGTCTTGCTGAAGGGGGTAAGGGATGCATTAATTTGATCTATTTATTTAAACCAATTTCTATCCCACCCTTCAATGTAAAAAACATTATCAGGATGTGGCATTGCTTCATCTGTGGTGTGGGGAAGCTCATTCTGTTGCTTCACTGCAGTTCTCTCAGTGCTGTATAAGAGTGTGTTTTTCCTGAAGAAAACAAATCTTATTTTTTCTCCCGAAAAATAAATCTTTCCCATTTTGTTTAACAAAACATCAAAGCAATGTTCACTGAAGAGGATAATCCTTGTTCCCTGAAGCCCAACTGTACATATTTCTTCTTAACAAGAGAATATGCTCTTTTGTCTCTTTTCTTTTAGCCGAAGAAAATATTGTCCGTGGTCTTTTAACTCCCTCAACCATCTTTTACATTGTAATAAGAAAAAACTGTTTTTTTTTACCTCTGCCTATTCAGCGGCATTGTTGTGTGTGTGTGTGTGTGTGTGTGTGTGTGTGTGTGTGTGTGTGTGTGTGTGTGTGTGTGTGTAAAAATCCATTATGAAGTAGCTTTCTTTACTTCTAATAGAGATGCTATTCTTGTCCTGTTTACTTGATATGCAGACTAAATGAGGTCTTTTTCTAGCAGTCCACTTAATGCTAAGCTGTTGAGCTTTCAGCCAGAAAAGGTTAATATGAAAACACAGCACAAATTGCCGATTAACATGTTTTTGTTGAAATGAAGCTGCAGGCCATTTCCTCCTTTCTTTTGTGTAACCAACTTTCTTGATTGTAACTATGAGCATGGTTGTGAATAGCCTTTGCTACTATGGGTTTTTTAGTGTGTTACTACTACTACTACTACTACTACTACTACTACTACTACTACTAGTAGTAGTAGTAGTAGTAGTAGTAGTAGTAGTAGTAGTAGTAATTTTATATTTGTTTTAATTGCTTTTTATTAGCCACCATAGATTTCCTTTGTAAGTATTTAATGCATATTTCAATTAATAAGTGAAGTGCATTCAATAAGTAAATTAAAAAGTAAAACTATAACAGCATAATCCTATAGAAGTATAGACCGGTGGAGCAACTGCTCTGCCTGCACTGGGTGTCGCAAACATGCCGTAAGGCACATTTTCGACACCCAGAGAGAAAGCAGCACTGGCAGAGAGGCTGGCGCTTCTCACTCTACCCTGGACAGAAGCCATCGCCGGCAGATGGAGGCAAGTCTTGCACTGGGCAATGGAAGGGCGTGGGGAGAGCAGATTGGGGCGTTCTGGGGTGGGTGAGATTGGTCAGCTGGGCCAGCGATGGGGAAGGGTCCTTGGTGGCACACTCTGCCGAACCCTATCCCCCATCCTGGGCCTGACTGACCTGGTATTACACCGCCAGTTCGAATGTGTACCAACAAAATAGCTGGCACACATTTGAGTAGACTCACCAGGGCGGCCTGAGCTCTACTCAGGGTAAGGGGGACGAATGTCCCTTTACCCCAAGGAGTGTTCCAGCTGCACCGGTGCTGGCCTGATCCTACATAGGATACGGCGCAGAGTGCTTTTGCATTCTGCGGCAGCCCTAGACAAGATTGGCTGCCCATGTAGTAATTTTGCAAGGGAAAAGCAAGAGGAATCTGTTGGGAATATAATGTTTGGAAGGGGACATGATTGGGGGATCGTGATCTGGGAGATAAATGAAGAGCATTTCAGCCTTATGGTCTTGAGCAAGTCACTTTTTCTCCAGCTGTTCCAGCGTTCTGTTTCCAACAGCAGTCAGATCAATGCCTTTGAGAAACTTTCATGAAGTCAAGAGTATTTCCCTGTGGTGTGTCCTCTGCCATCTGGTATTATTCATAGGTATGAAGCTCCATTTAGTGATCATGACTGATGGAAGGTGCTTCTATAAGTGGAGCTTGGATGACACATGTAGAAGGAGTTCTGGGTGGGAGGAGCCAAGAGAAGGTATGGTGGGAGTAGCTTGGCAGGGTGAATGGGACTTGGAGGGACCCTGACATTTTAAACTCAATCTATATAGTTAACTTTATCTATAGATATAGATATAGATATAGATATAGATATAGATATAGATATAGATATAGATATAGATATAGATATATAAATTCACACACACACACACACACACACACACACACACACACACACACACACACACAAACAAACACCCCTACCAACTTTCTAAAATACATACATCTGATGAGACCATAAAAGCCTAAAATAAAATGCAGGTACATTAATATAAAATAAATGTGTTAATCTGCTACAAACTCTTAATTGTTCTTGCTGCAAGAAGGCTGGTCTTCTGGTTTACTTCAAACAGATGAATATTGTTTAAAACCACAGATTATGTCAAACAAAATTAACAACAACAACAACAACAACAACAACAACAACAAAGATATTTAGTCCTTGTACCAACATATGACATTTCTGGATAGATATTCTTTCCACATCTTAATTGCAGCTGTAGGAAAGGAAATCCTTTTTTTTTTTTTTGCGCAACTAATTTTAGCCTTGCCAGTAGCAAAGAATACATGTTCTGCTGAATCAGCCAATGGTGATTCCCATTAACAAAAGCTGAAGCAATTCTTTCCTAATGTCATCATAAAGAGGAGAGAGAAACGAACTGTGGGGGAAATGTACTGTTCGTGCCCCACATATTCAATGCCTTTCTTTGTACCAAACGTTACAGTATCATCCATCCGAAACAGCAGATGGTCTGGTTTGAAGCGGGAGGCTCATGAAGGCATGATGTTGATAACTAACCTTTAAAAATGATAAATAATGTGGAAAGTTGTGCTGTTGTTTCAGGACATAAAAACCAAGGAGAAAATCTAGAGCTGGGATGCGAAGCTGTATTGTTTTGTCCTTCAGTATCACAAAGTCTACCTTCATCATACCTTTTCTCTTGTGAAGGTTTTACAACTTTTAAGATACTCAACATGCTGTATACAATTAATAGCTTTTTCTCACCATATTTCTTTAAGGATTGATCTCATAGGGTGCAATCCAAACCTACTTAGGCCACCGTTGTAACCAGCAGCCCAGCGAAAACGGGAGGCCCCAGAATGGAAAGGGAATTCAAATCCCCTCCAAAACGGGAATTCAAAGGGGATTTGAATCTCCTTTCCGTTCTGGGGCCTCCCGTTTTCGCTGGGCCGCTGGTTACAATGGTGGCCTAAGTAGGTTTGGATTGTGCCCTTAGAAAACTAGTTGAAAAAAAGCTTAACTTTGGAATTCTTCCCTCATTAAAAACAATTTAAACCAGTACTTTAAAACATAAAAATGAGGAAGAGCCATGGCTCATTGGAAGACCACATGCTTTGCATATGCAGAAGGTCCCAGGTTGAATTCCAGGCATCTCCAGGTAGGGGCAAGAGATGCAACCTTGGAGCTGGCTCTTCGGCTTTGAAATGGGGATGAGCACCACACCCTAGAGTCGGACACGACTGGACTTAATTGTCAGGGGTCACCTTTACCTTTTTTTTTTTTAATGTGGCTCTATGGAGAAGCCTGAAAACTCTAAACCTCTATAGCGTGCAATCCTATGCATGTCTACTTAGAAGTAAGCCCCACTGTATTCAATGGGGTTCACTTCTGTGTGCATAGGACTGAGACCAGATCATGTTAATTTTGCTCTTCCTTGTATTCTAGTGAGCTTCAATCTGGATGCAGGTATGAATTTTGCAACTGAAGCCTCTCTCTCTCTCTCTCTCTCTCTCTCTCTCTCTCTCTCACTCACTCACTCACTCACACACACACACACACACACACACACACACACTCTGTTGGTATGATCCACATGAGCAGCATCAGATATCTGGCTGACAGTTTAATGAGACATTCTGAATTTTACCTAAGGCATCCTCACCAGTAGGAATCCTGTTAGATTTACAAGTGTCCATCTGTTAAAATTCTCTAGGGTCATTATGAATGCTACAGTGTTTGTTGGGTTTTGACCTCCTTTACTGTGATTGTTCAATTAGTTCTGTTATGTTTTGTGTGCACTTTGAGAACATAGTATGTATGATTAAAAAACACACACACTCAACAACAACCCACAGCATTTTTGAAAGCTCAGCTATTAAAATATGAGCTGGTATCTAGGGAGAAAACCTTCTTGTCTTTATGAAAATACCAAGGGAAATTTTAATCATACCTGCCCAGTCTTATTATCTTTCTGAGGCTGCTTATTCACTGCATATGCTCAGTAGGGACTTAGCTGGTGTTCCTGTCTTATGCATTTCATGTTATCAAGTGCGTGTAGAAGGTGACCGTGTTGAAAGAAGACAATAAGTAAAAATGCCAGGCTAGTGCTTCATCTACAGTAGGCCAATGTCCTACATCAAATTCCACATGCCCAGAGGAACTGTTAACATCAGCATGGAATACTAATGTGGTGTGAGCAGGAAAAGATGCCATCAGTCAAACATATAAAACTGCCTTCTAGTGTCAGACCATTGGTCCTGGTAGCTCGGTATTATCTACACAGATGGGCCGCAGAGGGGATCTTTCTTAGTTCTACCAGGAGATGCCTAGAAGTGAACTTAGGACCATCTATGGTCAAAGCAGATGCTCTACCATTAAGCTATAGCTCATCCTTTTCAACTACATTAATACCAATTGATATTTTTGCCTTGCACAAACTGTTCAGAACCCACTACATATGCAGTGAAATGAGCTGGTAGAATGGACAATATGACTTCAGATTGTAGGTGGGCAATGCAATTCTTGAATGTTCACAGTGAGACACACAGAGATAAAACCTCGCTCACTGTAACTTGCATAACCCTCTCTCTGCTGCGCTACTTTATTGTTTGGAGGCACTGGCGTCGCTGGAGCGTGGCGGGGGGGCGGGCCGCCAGGGGGTGACACGCGCCAGGGGGTGACGCGCGCCAGGGGGTGATGCGCGCCAGGGGGTGACGCGCGTCACCCTCCGGATGCTCCGAGGCCGGCCCAGGACTTCTTTCTTCTGAAAGAAGGCCCAATGCATCAATACGGGTATTTTTACAATTTTCGTGCATGCGCAGACTGTTTTGAGAGCAAGAGGGCAGGCCCTTGCCCTCAAAACGGACTCTGCGCATGCGCGAAAATTGTAAAAATACCCTTATTAACGCAGTGCATGGGCCTTCTTTCAGAAGGCCCTGGAGCGCCGGCCGGGCCGGACGCTCCGAGGCCGGCTCCCGGGCCGGCCTTGGAGCATCCGGAGGGCGACGTG
The DNA here is from genome assembly GCA_026170595.1 of Plestiodon gilberti rubricaudatus. Taxonomy (NCBI): domain Eukaryota; kingdom Metazoa; phylum Chordata; class Lepidosauria; order Squamata; family Scincidae; genus Plestiodon; species Plestiodon gilberti. The sequence goes on from JANXHW010000006.1 coordinate 86,486,369, forward strand.
GGGCGGGGGCGGCACCCGGCGCAGGGTGCAGCTGGGTCGCCCCCCCAAAATCGCGGCGCGGCCTATGGCCGCGCCAAATGTCAGAGCATCACTAGGGTGACGTGCGCCCCCCTGCTCTGGGGTGACGCGCGTCCTAGTGACGCCTCTGTTTGGAGGGATTTTGATATGTAGAGAAGCATTTAAAAAGTGGGACTTCACCTGCGGTCTGAAGTGGTAGATTCCATTTTACCATCTAAGAGCTCTTCCACCTCATTCTGTTGCATGTGTAGATCCTGCCCTAGTTATCTCGCTGCCCCTCACCACATCCCATTGCCACATGGTATGGTAACGGATTCCACAAATCATGAAAATGGCTGTCCTCAAAGATTTGCATGTAACACTTCTCATGTACTTTAGATAGGAAAAGAACAGTAAAGGTGCATTTCCACAAATGTACTTTTCAATTACCACTATATTATTATTATTATTATTATTATTATTATTATTATTATTATTATTATTATTATTATTATTATTATTATTATTATTATTATTCTCTTTGCATTGCTTATAATCCCTTAATACTAGTCAGACATCAGTAGATATATATGTGTCTTACAGCGCAACCCAACTTATGCCACCGGTGTAACCAGCGGTGCAGCGAGAACGGGCGCCCCAGAATGGAAAGGGGTTTCAAAGCCCCTTTGAATTCCCCTTTTGGAATTCAACATGCCGGTGGCATGTTGGATAGGATTGTGCTGTCAGTTCACTTGCAAACCACTTGAGCTATCCAGGTAATGGGTTACTCTAGTCTAGAATGGTTCCTATGGGAGTCTAGAGTAAGATGCTATAACATAAAGGGCTACAGATATATCTTGAACATTGAAGGCCATATTAATGCATATCTTTGAGAAACAAGTGATGCCAGTGCCAAATAGGAAAGAAGGCCCAATAGGAGAACCAGCTCAAGATGCTGAAACAAAGCACCAAGTATCACCTCCTTACCTGACAACGTGTCAGTTGCTGCCACTGCTGTTCCTCCTACTCCTGTTCCTTGGATTTGAACAGTAAGAGGGAAACAGAGCAGAAGAAGACATATGGAGGAGAGGAGAGTGGTGGGCTAGAGCATCAGAGCTTGCCTTTTACTCTCCTCTGTGCCATTCCCATCTGTAGAGAAACAGTAGAGGTGAGTGAGCAGATGAAAGTGAGCACTCTCCACTAATATGCGCCCTGAAGAGACCACCTTGGTCAGCTTCATCGATGGGCTGGCTCTTAGGCCCAAGGACAATGGGGGTACTGCTGGGAATGTCATTGTTACAGAAGCCACATTGTGGTCAGGAAGTTATCCTCCCTAATCATGGACACTTGTGGGCTGATGGTGGCTAATCAGTGATCAATGAAGACCACTCTGTACATGATCAAAGGCACCATACATAAGTATTACTTCCCAGTTGCTGAAACAATCCCTTTGAAGTGGAAAATGGTTCTATGACTGTTGTTGTTGTTGTTGTTCAGTCGTTAAGTCATGTCCAACCCTTCGTGATCCCATGAACCATATCCCGCCAGGCCTTCCTGTCCTCCACTATCTTCCTGAGTTCCTAAGCCCTGGTAATTGTAAACATTTCTGAATATCGAAGTCCTGAATCACAGGAGGGTCATTCCGTGTTAAATCAACCAATAAAAAATACATTTTGGAACTTGATGTCACGGATTTTGCTCATTTTCGGTACATTTGTAGCTTACCATGAGATGTTTAAAAATTATTTTTTCCAGATTTTTTTGTCCATCCGTTTTTGAGATATGGAATGTTCAAAATTGCCAAAAAAGGCCAAAATCCACTTGTCACCATACATTCAAATGCCAGTTACAGGATAACAATGAATGCTACAGACATAGGACAGGTGTCATTTTAAAGCTTATGAATAGGGCGTTCATTTGATATACAACATGACAAAATTGTAAATTTTCAAGAAATTCAAAAATATTCAAATAATATTAATTTTGAAATTTCGAAAAATTGAACTTTTTAAAAATTTTCAAAAAAATCACACTTAAAGGTATATGTCTTGTAGTCAATCAGTCAAAATTTCAAGATGGTATCTCAGTGGTATCATACAAAAATTAAATATTCTTGTTGGCAGTGACCAGGAATTAAACCCCTCAAGTCCATTTTTCTACAGTTTACGTTGATAAAATTAGGTGGTAAACTGAAATGAATCCAAAAATTTATAACAGGACTTATAGAGATAGATTTATAGAGCATGAATTCACTTTCTATTCTTTTACAGTATCAGCTTTTTGGTAAAACTATCAAAATCATGAGCTTTTTACTTCTGTTCGTAGTTTTAAAATTTTCCTTTAGTTGCTGAATAATTTCTGAATCAGCACAGTGATATTTTTCCTCATCTAAATCATCTTCAGAAGTAAAAAAATAATTCTTTGTAGGTCCTTTTAATCTTCCCCATCTTTTCTTTGCACTTTAGATACTTTCTTCTTGCACACCGGAGACTCACCAAGGGAGGTCAAAGAGGCATTTAAGTGGGTTTGGACAGTGTGTTTTTAGTGAATCTTTCTAGGACATTTTTGTTGTGAAGCTGCTTTATTAGTCTTTATTAAGTTTAATTCATTAACTGTTTAATAATTACATGATTTGAAATATGGAGGAGAATAAGTGGTCAAAAAACTGTTGCAGCCCTTTTTAAAAAAGGGGGGCACTGGGTTAGTAAAGACTTGAGGAATGTAACTGATTGGATGGTTTCATTAAATAGTGAAATCAAACCACACATGAATAGAAGCCTTGTCAGATGGAAAACAATATACTTGAAAAGGAAATTCCTCCTGAGAATTATGAGATTCCTGGTCTTAGTCATATAAAGGAGTCTGAGTATTTGGACCCTGATACAGCTTTAAGCCACTTAAATGCCTCTTTGACCTCCCTTGGTGAGTCAAGAAGAAAGTATTTAAAGTTCAATTTTTCAAAATTTCAAAATTAATATTATTTGAATATTTTTGAATTTCTTGAAAATTTACAATTTTGTCATGTTGTATATCAAATGAACGCCCTATTCATAAGCTTTAAAATGACACCTGTCCTATGTCTGTAGCGTTCATCGTTATCCTGTAACTGGCGTTTGAATGTATGGTGACAAGTGGATTTTGGCCTTTTTTGGCAATTTTGAACATTCAATATCTCAAAAACGGATGGACAAAAAAATCTGAAAAAAATAATTTTTAAACATCTCATGGTAAGCTACAAATGTACCGAAAATGAACAAAATCCATGACGTCAAGGATTTTTCATTGGTTGATTTGACACGGAATGACCCAGGAGTCATAGGAGTGAAGGAAAACACCCTCTTTTTCTCAGTCTAGGTTCCTTGTGATATTATCACATTACACCTACCTGACCTGCCTCCTGCCTATTTACTTCTAGCAATGTGTAAGGGCAGTAGCCTGGAGAGATAGCTCACTATTCCACTTGTATGCTCTTCATGGAACATTTGCGAGGCATTGACGCTGTGAAGCTGTCACAGTGCCAGAACAGTTACATTTCTATATAGAGCACTCCTTATATTATCTTGCCCAAACAGCTTAAGAGCAAACACCACTATAATAAAAATGCACCTTCTCTGCATTTATAACACACTGCCCATGAACACTCTGTTTGCAAACGTCTTGCATCATAAAATCATAAACTTCTAAATAACTTTTGCTAGGATATTCTCTTCCTCACTTACACCTTCCCAGAAAAGAACTTCCCATGTGCACTTCCCCTTTCCTTGCAAAAAAAAAATCAAAAAAAAATCAGGGGAATGCTATTGCGCGATGCACGGCCATGTGGCCATGCAATTTAGAGGGAACATTGGCCTCCAGGAATTTCTAACATTGCATCATGTTGAGAAAAAATACCCAGGAGTCGTTTCAGTCAGTCTTAGCAACCCTGTCTCCAGGTTTCCATCCAGTTTTTTCTCCCCAATCCTACCTGGAGATGACAGGGATTCAACAAGAGACCTTCTGCATGCGAAACAGATCCTCTACCACTGAACTACTCATTATGAATTACTTCTTACCTTCCATGAGACGCAGTATAAACTCTTCATATGTCTACGTAACAAGCTGCAAAGCTGAATTCTGTCTTCCTCCATTAAAAAACACACATGCTGATTGAAATCTGAAGGTTATTTTCAAGGTCACAAGAATTAAAAATCATACATTTCAGATTTTCTGGTTTCCAGAAAGTCAGAAGCACACACAGTTCAATCCATTGCAACAACCAATGCAACACGTTTACTCAGGAACTGAATCAGTGTTTTGATTTGACGCATGAGGTTAGTCTTCTGCAGCAGCCCTACAAGCAATCACCCATCATACTCTGGTCAGACAGTCATGATTCTTATCCTGTTTTTCACACACAGCAGAAATGACCATCACCAGATTTCAGCAGTCTACACAGAATACAGTGACCAGATTCTTAACTGGTTTAAAAGCTCAAATTATGTCATATTCAGTCAACTTTAACTGGTATGCACTGCCTAAGAAACCGACCATCAATATAATTCAGTATCTTGATGTCCTATGCAACATCCGCTGCAATCTCAAAAGACTGGGCTTGACTCCAGCTCTTTGTTAATATCTGTGAGCAGAAATTCATTGTCTTTCACAATTACAGAGTAGAACAATTTCATTTGGGTTCCAAGAATGAAAGCAGCTGCTTCATATGCAGGGAAAGGCAGTTGATTTGTTAATTCTTCTAAGCAAACTAATGAGCATGTCAGAGGGTATGTAATTGACTGACAAAGATGGAAGCTGAACTTGCTTTCCGAGATGTGCTCACTTGCTATCTGCCACTAGCGTTGGAAAGAAAATACACGTGGGAAAAATTGGAACTCGTGGAAAATAAGAAAAATGCAAAATAGAAAGCCATCAAGAATGTGGGAGCACGAATGGTCAATTAAGTGCCACGTAAAGATTTCCAATCTTCTCACAGTAAATTATTTATTTAGCCCTTGCTTGCCATCAATATATTTTACAAGTTTAATACCCATATTATAGCTACCCACCCATTTATTGCCCTGTAAATGAGTCCTGACTTATCAATGTGAATTCTTGTTCTAGGCAATGTCAAATTTAGATTGGATTTGGATGTATTGCTTTTAGCCTTATCAAGAAGGTTTGCTAGGCTGGTATTTTATTGCCATATTTAAAATGGAAAGTGCTTTTAAATAGACTTGCCTGGAGAGCACAACTGATCACTGCTCAGATATGTCATTTCCCCGCTTAAAACCTACCTTCTTGGCTGTAGGCTTTGAAGTTCAGTAGAGCCCATTTAAACTGAATTTGTTTTTCAAGTTGAAGTGGTGTGTAAGAAGGTAGCACAACTGTAGATGGCATGAGTACAGGTAAACAGTACAGTACACAGTAAACGTGTCTGGGTCCTCACATAAAACCAAGGGAGAGTTTACACGTTTGGAAGTTCACATGTTGGGAGAGTTCCCTCATGAAAGGCTCCTGAGAAAACTCCACAGTCAGGGAATAAGAGGGCAGGTCCTCTTGTGGATTAGGAACTGGTTGAAGACCAGGAAACAGAGAGTGGGAGTCAATGAGCAATTTTCACAATGGCGAGAGGTGAAAAGCGGTGTGCCCCAAGGATCGGTCTTGGGACCGGTGCTTTTCAACTTATTCATAAATGACCTGGAGTTGGGGATAGGCAGTGAGGTGGCCAAGTTTGCAGATGACACTAAACGTTTCCGGGTGCTGAAGACCAGCAGGGATTGTGAAGAGCTCCAGAAGGATCTCTCCAAACTGGGAGAATGGGCAGCAAAATGGCAGATGCGCTTCAATGTAAGTAAGTGCAAAGTGATGCATGTTGGGGCAAGAAACCAAAATTTCACATATACACTAATGGGTTCTGAGTTGTCTGTGACGGATCAAGAGAGAGATCTTGGGGTGCTGGTGGACAGGTCGATGAAAGTGTCGACCCAGTGTGCGGCAGCTGTGAAAAAGGCCAATTCCATGCTCAGGATCATTAAAAAAGGGATTGAGAATAAAACGGCCAATATCATTATGCCTTTGTACAAATTGATGGTAAGGCCACATCTGGAGTATTGTGTCCAGTTCTGGTCACCGCACCTCAAAAAGGATATAGTGGAGCTGGAAAAGGTGCAGAAAAGAGCGACCAGAATGATTCGTGGGCTGGAGCACCTCCCTTATGAGGAAAGGGCTTTTCAGCCTGAAAAGGGCTTTTCAGTCTAGAAAAAAGTCGCCTGAGGGGGGACATGATTGAGACGTATAAAATTATGCATGGGATGGAGAGAGTGGATAGAGGGAAATTCTTCTCCCTCTCGCACAACACCAGAACCAGGGGACATGCACTAAAATTGAGTGAAGGGAGAGTTAGAATGGACAAAAGAAAATATTTCTTTACCCAGCGTGTAATTCATCTGTGGAACTCTTTGCCACAGGTGATGTGGTGATGGCACCTGGCCTAGATGCCTTTAAAAGGGGTTCGGACAGATTCATGGAGGAAAAGACCATCACAGGTTACAAGCCATAAGCAACCTCCTGGTTTTAGAAGTAGGTTTTCTCTGTGCCAGGTGCAGGGGAGTGGCAGCAGGAAACAGGATGTCTTGTTGGCTGTGTGCTCCCTGAGGCATCTGGTGGGGCCACTGTGTGATACAGGAAGCTGGACTAGATGGGCCTTTGGCCTGATCCAGCAGGGCTCTTCTTATGTTCTTATGTTTATGAAGTTGTGCAGGAAAATCAATAATGAAGAAGGTAAGCAAATTTATATACAGGTTGCTTATGCATGAAGAAGTCCTAGTGATGAAGAATACAAACCTACCAAGAAAGCACTGAACAGAAAAGGTAAGGAGCCACAGAGTTAAGCACCTCTACAAGTTGAGCTATGGGATGAGAAGTTAGTAACAGGAAAGTTCCTTCTTCTCAAATACAGTAAGTTTAAAAACAAACCTGACCTTGCCTGCTAACTGGGCAAAAAGGCACCTTATAAAGTGGTGGATCTATTATATTAACAGGGAGAGAGCAACTCTCCCTTTCTATCCCAGGATAGAATCCCTCCCAGGGTTTGCATCACCCGGTGAGGAACACAATCAATTAGAATACCCACCACTAAAGGCTGAACAATTGGGCCTTAGAAAAGTACAGGCAGTCTCCTGCCGGCACTGCTTGCTCTCCGGGTGCCACACAAATGCTTTAAGGCACTTGCGTGACACCCTGCCCCGGGGCAGCGCGCGCTGTCCCGGGGCAAGAGTTACACAGGATCGGGCCGTAAATGTATGTCAGCGCATCACCCCCATGATGGATCCCAGAAGTAAATAGGGAGAAACAAGGTTGGGCTGAGTTGGGTTCTACAAAAGGTGTCCATCAGGCAGGTCTATGTATTTCTACAGATTACTCCTGGTCAGTGGTGTCACTTGGGCTGTTGTCACCCGATCTGGTAACTCATGGTGTCACCCCCGTTAACTTTATTTTAATATATAACAGTACAGATCACCCAACAAATCAGTAACCAACTTGGCTCTCAGAACAATCAGTCTCATCGATCTGTTTTGAGTTAAGGAAATCCACTTTTTGTTACATGACAGGTGTGTTTTCTGTTTCTGGTTATTTTGCCATAACAATAGATAATTCAAAATAGTTTGTGTCATTGCATTCTGCAGGAAATTATGCATCGAATGATATACAACATGATGATATTATTCATAAAGACAAAGTTTTCACAATTTTGGCCACTAGTGGTGCCAACCCCCCCCAGGGTGTCACCCGGTGCAGTCCGCAACCCCCACACCACCATAGGGACGCCACTGATCCCTCCCAGTGGCTATTGCTGGTGCCTCACTTGTGTTCCTTTTAGATTGTGAGCCCCTTTGGGACAAGGAACCAACTTCTTTTTCTTTTTGCTATGTAAAAACCACTTCAGAAAGTTGGGTTAAAAGTGGTTTATAAATATTCTTCACCACCACCACCTTACAACTTTAAAATTAGAATTTTTTAAATAGCTTTTTAATTAGAAACTTTAAAGGCAAAATGTATGAAGCTGGAAAACCAGCTTGCTTGCTTTTTATATGACTAAATTGTTTGGTACTTGGGATGGATGGCCGTAATAAAAGCATTACTCTGCTTTGGACTGGACTTTTGCTTCTAATGCAGCTACCTACAGTTTTGTAATAAGTGTGGAAAATTAACAAAACACAAACAAGTCCAACCCTCCATCATATACCCTTTGACATTTTGCCAAAGATAAATACATAAATGGGACATGCTTGTAGCATCCTGTTCTCAGACTGAAGACCATTGCCTGAACTCACCCCATCCCTGCAAGTACGGTAAGCCTTGTTGAAAGTTCTACTCAGACAGTGGTATGCTGTATTCATTCCTTCACTTTGCAATTCCTGCCATGCGCTGATTTCCAAGTCAAAGCAATGTTTTTCCCAAGTTTATCTAAGTATCTGCAATATGTGAAATGGCAGACTGTGCATCACATGGTTCCTTCACTCACACTCACTCACACACACACACACACACACACACACACACACACACACACACACACACACACACACACACAGGGCATGTATCCTAAAATCAAGAAAGGGACATGTCAAAAGTCTCACCTTTGTGTAATTTGCAAAATCAAAAGGCTCCCTGCAGGCAGTTTGTATGGTAGCAGGTGGCTTTGTTACAGGAATATTAGGAAAACAGCTCAATGAAATGCCATTTCCATTTTTGACTGTTTCCATTAGAAAGGCAAGAGAAGAGAACAATGTTGCAGTGGCTCCGCGTTGCAGTGGTTCCGTTCCTACTTGGCTGACAGGTCCCAGATGGTGATGCTGGGAGATGCCTGTTCGGCGCCCTGCCCTTTACAGTGTGGGGTGCCACAGGGTTCTATTTTGTCTCCCATGCTTTTCAACATCTACATGAAACCGTTGGGAGAGATCATCCGGGGATTTGGTGCTGGGTGTCACCAATATGCTGACGACACCCAACTCTATCTCTCCTTGCCATCTCGCTCCAGGGAGGCTGTGGAAGTCCTGGAGCGCTGCCTGGAGGCGGTTGGGGTCTGGATGAGGGCAAATAGGTTGAGATTGAATCCAGAAAAGACAGAGGTCCTAGTGGTCAGGAAAGCTTCGATGCAGGTACTGAGTCACCTGCCCGTTCTGAATGGGGTTGCACTCCCCCTGCAGGAACAGGTGCACAGCTTGGGAGTACTTCTGGATTCACAGCTCTCCCTGGAAAGCCAGGTGGCGGCTGTGGCCAGGGGTGCGTTTGCCCAGCTTCGGCTGGTGCGCCAGCTGTGGCCGTACTTGAGTCGATCGGACCTGACCACGGTGGTCCACGCCTTAGTGACTTCAAGACTGGATTACTGTAACGCGCTCTACGTGGGGCTGCCCTTGAAGACGGTTCGGAAGCTGCAATTAGTGCAGAATGCGGCGGCCTGGATGGTCGCTGGAGCTAGGCGGTTTGACTCTGTTGAGCCGCTGCTTCAGCGGCTGCACTGGCTGCCCATTCGTTTCCGAGCCCAATTCAAGGTGCTGGTAATGACCTTTAAAGCCCTTCACGGTTTGGGTCCAGGATATCTGAGGGACCGCCTTCTCCCATACATTCCGGCCCGCTCTCTTAGGTCATCTGAGGGGGCTCTCCTGCGTGTACCACCTCTATCGCAAGTTAGGGGAGTGGCAGCACGTGGGCGAGCCTTCTCTGCTGTGGCGCCACAACTGTGGAACTCCCTGCCAGGGAATCTGAGAACCACCCCCTCCCTCATGACTTTTCGGCGAGGGCTCAAAATGTTTTTGTTTCGTCTAGCGTTTGGGTGATGGGTTGTAGTCTGCCTCCTGTGTCTCAAGATGCTCTGCCATGCTGCTTTTGTGCTCCATATTGTCCCGTCCCCCCATGGATTTTATTGTTTTTAAATTAAGTATGTATTGTTTTAAACTTATTTTCTGTGTTTTAAACTATGTTTTTTAATTTTTGTTGTTAGCCACCTTGGGCATTTGCCTCGGCATAGGATAAGGCGGGATATAAATTTTTAAAATAAATAAATAAATAAATAAATAAATGTTTTCCATTCCTTTGGAATTACTCTCCTTTTCCTTGCAGCAGAGGGTAGGAGCTGTAATGTGAAACCAAACAGTTGTTAATACAGCAGTTAGTGTAATGTTCATCAGGCAATGGCCATGCCAGATCACTGAACTTTTACTTTGGCTGTATTCTCAGCATAGGTTTGACTTAATAATCCCACATGCAGAACCTGCTGTGATATAGATCTGCTGAGCTGTCAGACTCACTGGTGCATCCTTTTTTCCTGAGCCATCTGATGAATTTAAATGTCTCAATTCTTTCCCCATACTTTATAACAAGTACTGTATAACAAGGCAGGAAGTCTGGCTCAGTTGGTAGAGCGGCCGTCTCATATGCCTGAAGATCTCAAGGACGGCAGTTTGGGACGGCCAGAAGTCTGTTGGAGAGCTGCTGGCACGCCACTGATAAGCTGCAGAGCCTCTGTGAGTGGGAGTCAAGGTTGCCTGTCAGTTGAAGCATGATGAGATGGACGCCAAGAAGAAGCCAGGGAGAAGCTGGACTGTGAAAGAAACCATCTGGAATGAAGGGTTCTATGAAAGATTAGAACATATTATTGTACTGTAAAAACTCCTTGGGGTTTAGAAAGTCTGCCTGTGTAAACTGCCTTTGAATTAAAGTCAGAGGAGAAATCCAATGACCAAAGAAAAGGCAGTATATAAATACTGGTATTATTATTATTATTATTATTATTATTATTATTATTATTATTATTATTATTATTATTATTATTACAACAAGTACATACACTTGCACCACTCTGGTTCTCAAAATAAATAGTTGCATTGACATATTTGCCTGCAGAGTTGAACACAGGAAGCTGCCATGTACTGAGTCGGACCGTTGTTCCATCAAGCTCAGTATTGTCCACCCTGACTGTCCAGGATTTCAGACTGGGGTCTTTCCCAGCCCCACCAGCAGGTGCCAGGAACTGAACCTTCAGCATGCAAAACATGTGCTTGGGCCACTGAGCCAAAGCCTCTCTCCTTGCATTATAGGAAGCCAAATTAATGGTCAACCTTGCTCAGTGCTGTCTACACCAGTGGTTCCCAGATCAGGGGTCTTGACCCAAATGATGGTCATGTGGATGTTTCTGAGGGTTGTGGGAATGCAGCATTCTCTGTAAATTGTGCAGCCATGTGGCTGGAATTAAAGCCCCACGCAGCTTCCCTCCCAGTGCTCAGCGATAATGATGACATCATTGTGGAGCGCTCTCAGAGAAAAACTGTATTTAGGGTCATGGCCCAAAACATTTAGGAAACACTTGTCTCCAGGGTTCCAAACAGAAGTCTTTCCTAGCCCTACCAGGAGATGTTGGCGATGGAACATTCTGTGTTCAAAACACGTGCTCTACCACTAAGCTATGGTTCTTCCTAGTTGTCACAATATCTTTGCACTGATGCACCAGCATAGCAATCCATACACGCCATCTGAATGCTTGATTTATTGACACAAGCAAGCCTTAGGTCTGCTTTCGGTGTTAACTTTGTAGGCATGAAGGTGTGAACCCTAAAGTGCAAGCAAAGTCATGTAGACAGGGCTATGACCAGGTGGACTAGAGCAGTGTTTCTCAAAGATTCTCCACGAGTTGGGGAAGTTGCAAGCATTTGAGGGGGTGGGCTGGCGGAGGCGGAGGTGGCACTCCCGGGATTGAGCTGCTGCTGGGACAAAAAGATTTTCTTTAACTTACCTGGAGTCGTGCCAGCCACACTTCAGATCGGCTCCCTGAAGCGATCGAGGCCCACATCTGGTCAAAAAATAGAAAGTACACTACACTTGGTATAGTGATTGTGCTCGCTAAATGTTTCTAGACAGCTCAGATCTTGAATCAAACACACACACACACACACACACACACACACACAAATGCTTACAACTTCCTGAAAAGCTTAAAAATGGAGGTTGAGTGGGGAAGTGATGTATGACACAGTACATTGCAGACTGGAGCACAGGCCTGACGGACGCCCTCCCAGCACCTGTCGCATGGGGGCGGGGCCCACGTCGTATCACGTTGATGCGCCCCCCTCCCGTTTTGAGCTCATTTTGGAGCCGAACAGGCTCCAGGGAGGGAGGGCGGGCCGATACAGCGCGGCACTTCGCGACGGTAAGTGCTCCGAGCACACGCCCCGCCCGCCCGAGCGCCTGGAGCTCCTGCTCCACGCGCTCCACCCAAGTTCCGCCGCTGCTGGAGCATTCACAGAACCACAAACCACACTTTAAATGTTGTGGATTTATTGATTATATTTTGTCCTGCACTTCTTCAGAGGTACACATAGTTTTCCCCCTCCCCTGACATTAGATTGAGAGATGGTGCTTGGTGCATTCAGTGAACTTAAAGCTAAGTGGGTATTTGATCACTTATCTAAACTTATCACTTTGATCACTTATCAGTGAACTTAAAGCTAAGTGGGTATTATTTGATCACTCATCTAAACACTACACCACACAGGTTCTCAAAAATCTAATGCAAGTAAATTGAGCAAGTCACTCCCATGCAAAAATATATATATAAAAAAGCTATGTGATTTCTGCTGTTGCAGTGACAAGTTCAATGCCCGTTTAAAATGCAGTGATCAGCTATGATCAAATATTTGTCTGACAAGACTGTATAGATATAGAAAGTGGCCCAGTTACACTCCAGGATTCTCCTCTTCCAGTGCCCTTAAAGAAAAAAAAAATCCAGTTCCCTCTGATTTATTCTTGCTGATGGTCTACTGTTTGGAGAAGCTGATGTTGTGGAATCCTTAAGTCATCTGTGACCTAGGTCACTAAAGACAGGAGCAATTCTGTAAAAATATTAATTGAAAACCTTCTGACATGCCTTGCTCCTTCAGATGAAGTTGCACATCAGACCAGACCAACTGAGCCTGCAAACTGCACTCTGGTGCAGCCTAAGATTTTCAATCTCTCATAAACAGGCTCCTCAATCACTAGAATCTAATAAGGCTATAATCATCATTGACACTATAATGATTAAAATGAATAAAACCCATTAAGTAAAGTCATGTTGAGTTATTAAAAGTTTCGCTCTGTGTGATATGTAATCTTTTATCCATTTTTTATGATGAAATCTGTAACCATCTATCCACGAAAGACCATTAATTTACAGCTCTGTAGATGTTAACATGCTTTTTAGTTTAGCAGCTTATCATTGATTTCTTGAGGGAGATATTATATTTGGAGAAATACACATGGAACAAAAGCCAGAATGTTGCTGTAAATTTGCCACTGACAGGGCGATCAAAGTATTTTTGCCTACTCACAAGCAAAGAGTTAGAGTACAAGTTCAGAAGAGTCGGTGCTCGTCATATCCTTGTTGGAAAGAAGGCCTGACGGAAAACAGCAGATACATGTTTTCAAGAATCACAAACGCTTCTAAGGAAAGGTCATGTGCACGGCAGGGGGAAAAGCAATAAAATTTCCATTAACTGGAGCCTAGTTAACCGGCTTATTGGCATCTATTAGAAACAAATTGCAAACAAACCTGATCCTATTATAAACTTCTCCTTGTTCCCTCCGTAAAATAAAGTCACCGGCCGACCCCACAAAAGCTGGGGAGAATACAATTTGTCAGACGACTTGCTTTATTTGTAAGGGAAGTATTGAGTTTCACCATGGAAAGGGCTTGCAAACATGAGTGGCAGAAAACAGCAAGGTTATGAGCACTACCTGAACCCACACACGGCGAAGGCTTGGAAGCAGCAGTCGGCGTTCCCTGGCTTGCATTCTTGGATGCAGGGCCTTTTTTTCCTTAGGCAAACAGTCATAAAGATTCTGAATGGAAGGATGTGTACACAAAGGACCAAGCTCAGCAGTGAAAGAGGAGGACTCCTAAAGTGGGCCTTTTCTCATCATAAACTCTGCTCCAATATCTTTATTGCTCATCTCCTCCTTAATGTTATTAACAGTACAGCCTAAAAGAGGTTTAAAGAAAGCAAATGAAAGGTGAGGTCTTTCATTTCAGTGCATTTCTGCATTCACCTGAAGTGACTAATACGTTTGGTTTCTTGCCATTTCTTATAGGATCCGCCATCAGTATGAAAACTGGACTGGATGGGAGCTGAGCATCCAGTATGTAATGCTATGGGGTTCTCTTAGTTTTGGTGGGCAATTCATCAGCATAACTCCACTTTCATTCCCCAGTTGTTATGAGTACATTCAAGAAATCTGCTTTTAAATGACACGGCAGGCATCCGGGTAATTAGCACTCTGAAGACACTCAATTGGAGCTACAAACAAAACCACCCACCCACACACAAACACCCACACCCACACCCACCCACCCACCCACCCAGCCACCCACACACACACACACACACACACACACACACACACACACAGGGCCATTCTTTAAAGGACTTGAGAGACTTATCCTACAATACTAAACACGCTTACTAGGGACTAGGGCAGTGTTTCCCAAACTTTTTCGACCTGCGGCTCCCTTGACCATTGGAGACCATTGGCCATGGCTCCCCATTACATTATGCTGATGCATGCCAACTGGCATTGCACTGTTTTCCAAGAGGGTTTCGTGGCCCTCCGCAGCTCCCGTGGCTGGTTTCTGCGGCTCCCCTGGGAACTGCGCCTCCCAGTTTGGGAACCACTGGACTAGGGAGTAAGCCTCATTGAAGACAGGAGATCTTACTTCTCTGTTCACATGCATAGAATTGTACTGTTAGTCTCCTGAGGTGAAAGCCTAGCAGGACAGAAGTGCTTCTTTAATACACATATTGGGATAAAAGGGAGCTATCTGATACAGAATTATATTAGTGGACCATCTAACCCAGTACTGATTAGCAGCATGTCTTCAATGTCTCAAATAGAGATTCAGGGTCAGCTCCTGACTTCCCAACACCTGAGGTGGCATGTCAAATGTCACTTCCTCCTTACCTGGTGGCACACTGGCCACTGCCACTCCTCTTTCCACCCCCTGGATTCAAAAAGGATAAAGAGAACAGAGGAGAAGAAGAAAGGTTAAAGAAAAGAGAATGGTGGGCTAGAGCATCGGAGCTGTTCTAGCACAACACTTGTATTGCCAAAGGCAAGGGTCCTTTTTGGATTTGGAGGCAATAACCACATCACTGAGTAAAGCAAATGCCTTTTATTGATAGCACATATAAGAGCATGAACAATCTCTAGAAAGCAAACAGATCAATATGCTCATGTCCCTTCAGCTATTTGGGAGCACCAATTCAGCAGCAGGTGCATTCCTGATGGCCACGGTGTGTGCGCAGCACCTTCCCAGGACAGTCTAGTCTACAATGATGCTCACTGCTAAATGGCTTGGGGCTTTCTTATATATGCTACTTTGCCTAATTATAGCAAAATGTTTATATTTCAATTGATTGCTAGGAAAGGAACAACATGTTAGGGGGGAAAGACAGAATATAGAGGTTCAAACAAACTGGGTCCCTCAATTGCAGGTGTTCAACCTTGGAGTAAAGGCAAGAAAAGATAAGCAATGGTAAGACGACGACTCAGGTATGCAGGTAGTGTGTGCCCCATTAATCAACCACTTGAAGCTGCCACCACAGTCAACTGCAAGGATGGGCCAGACCTACAGAGGTTTCTCTCAGCTCTGTTGCCAGTGGGCATTCACTTAGTGAGGAAAAGATGTGAATCTTCAACTTTGTACATGCAAAGCATCCCCTTGGAAGTAAGGCTATTTCTACAAGAAAGATAAAAATAACTTCGCATCTATCACGACCCAATCCTATGGGCTAGTTATGACACCTTCTGTGTCACCTTCTGCTGAAGGTGACCTTCTGCTTCAGCAGCAGAAGTCACCTTCTGCTGCTGTAAATGCAATGGCGCCAAAATGGCACACCACCGCCAGGCGATTCGAAGCCACCGGTGGAACCAGTTGGCAGTTCTGCGTGCCCACCACTGAGAAGCCTGGCCCCAATGACTCAGGTAAGTTGGTGAAAGGGGGTGGCGAAGGGGAGGACGGGGTGGGGAGTGAGCTGGAGGGGGTGGATCTCAGTGACAAAAGCGCACAGCAGATCCTATCCCCCATTTTCCAACCCAGTGATTTTAAAATGACTTCTTTTTCTCTAGATTATAGTGGCATTCACAAATGATAAACTGCAGATATTCTTAGCATTTCTCATGAAACACCCTATGTCCTGATTTAAACAGAACCAGTTTCCAGGTAAAGATTAGAACTTTATTAAAAAAAAGTCTCCAAAAGCTACATTTAGAGTAGAGCGATCAGGAGGATGACTACACAAAAATTCTCATGAGAGTCTCTTCTCATATTTTAGAGACTGAGGAACCAGTCTCACTCATGTTATCAGGTGATACAAGCAAATGTGATGTGTGACAATAATGTGCAGTCTTAAGTTGAACAAAAATCTTCTGAAGTACTAAGACATTTCTGGAGTTTGTTAGTTAGGGGTCCTTTGTTTCTGAACTAATTATGTATTGGCCTCTCATATTACATTTACAAATATGTTCAGAGATGGGATTTTTAAGGATGCACCCGTGTCACTCAAATCTAGTGCCTTAGCAAGTGGCAAGAGAGGCAAACAGCTATGAGACAAAAAGTCCAAAAGAGTACAAGGTAACGTCTTCATGTAGCTGATACAAGGCAAACATTCTGATTATTAACCCAGTTCATAACTCAATCAAAGCAACAGTGCTTCAGTGTTATAATATTTCATAAGACTCCCAAAGGATACTTCTTCAGTGTCGTCCATGGTCCAAAGCTCTGAGCTACAAGTAAGCAAAAGCACAATGCTTATTGTACATAGAGACTGACAGATCACAGTTCCTAAAATTTTGCAGATGGACTATATTGCAGGTATAACTAGGAAGTAGGGATCCTTGCAAGGCCTGCAAATTTCTGGAACTGCAAGCATCCACATGAAAAAACATTAAAGCCTAGACACATAAACTGCTCTGTAGATTTAATTTGTTCTACGGAAATAGTCACAGCAGGGAAAACAGGAGCCAAGCTTTAAAAAAAAAATCTCGACTCCGAGATCTTTTTAAAAACCTGATGTTACATGATGCAGTTTCCTCCAGTTTCATTTAACCACCTTCCTATAGCTTGGCTGAACAATCTGCTGTCTTTTACCAAACAGTTGTTTTCAAGAAATATTATTTTCCTTCATTATAGAACTCAAACCCAGTCACCAAGAATGCCCACAAGGCCTGGATTCAATGCAGAGATGGCAAATTTGTGATGACGTCCTTAATTACTCATAGGAATTCTGATAAGACATGGCATGGATGTTGTTGTCATGATAACATGACAACAACATCCAACTCTTTGCTCATTGGGGTTTTTGGAATCGCTTCTTTCTAGCTTCAATTGGCAATTAATGAATCAGGACCTAAGGCTGCAATCCACTACATTGTAACCTAGGAGTAAGTTCCACTGAACTCAATGGAACTTGCTTCTGAGTAGACATGCATAGGATTGCACTTTAGTCCAGTAGTTCTTAATCAGGTCGAAAGGGCGTACAAAGTGCTCCTCAGCTAGCTTGTGGAACTCTATTGACAGCACAATCCTATTTAACTTACACCACTGGTGTAACCAGCAGTGCAGCGAGAACGGGAGACCCCAGAACAGAAAGGGGATTCAAATCCCCTGCAAAGGGGGATTCAAATCTCCCCTCCCCTCCAAAGCTTCCCACCCTGTCTTCCCCCGCTGGTTACACCGGTGGTGTAAGTTGGATAGGATTGCGCTGTTAATAGTTTATTTTCCCTGCTTAAAGTTCTACAAGTTTTCTAAATGGCAAAGACAGTCTGAGGGCCTAACTAGACATGATCATCGTGGCATGTCTTTAAAACACGAACTTGCCTGAATCACATATAAATCAAGAAGTAGGGATCCACTTTTAAAACCAAAGGAGTGCATAGGTGAGGGTGATGAAACCTCTCCCCCCCCCCCCCCCAGTTTTCTGCAATCTGTTTCTCCAGGCACTTTTATCATACTCAGTTTCTTACGATTCAATGAGCTTGGATGGGTAAAAAAAAGCTTTTGATAAACTTCCTCACAAAAGGCTCCTGAGTAAACTTAATAGCCATGAGATATGAGAACATGACCTATTGTGGACCCGTAATTGATTAAACAGCACAAAGCAAAGGTGATAAGAGATAGATCTATTAGCAGGTACATTGACCATGATTGCTACGGTAATAGAATTTCCCTGTTCAGAAACAGTATGCCGCTGAGTACCAGTTACTGAGGGGACAACATTTGGGGGCAACTATTGTCTTTTTCCCTTGTTGGTGGGTTGCCTAGAAGCACCTGACTGCCATTATAGGAAACAGGATGCTGGACTAAATGGAAGCTTGATCTGATCCAACAAATCTCTTCTTATGTGTGAGCAACGAGTTGCAGAGAATTTGAAGCAGTGTGTGTGTGGGAGGATCCAGCTCTCCTCCTCACCCATGCATGGCTTCTGTGGAGAGTGTTCTACATACCCTCCCACCCCAGCTTTATACATGGTTGGGATAGACCAGTGGTTCCCAAACTTTTTTGACTCGCGGCTCCCTTGACCTCCCTCACCGTTAGCCGTGACTCCCCATTACAGTGCATGGAAGAAACAGGCACTCTTTACATGCTCAGAGGCACCCTTTCTTATATGTATGTGTATATGTATGTGTATATTCCCAAAATGAGCCCTAAAGTGGATTTTCCATGCTTATGCTGAGCAGCAGCTAAGCCAGGAGTGCGCAGGGTGGGGTTGGGATGCTGCCCTCCCTCCATTGGCAGGCCTGGGTAGAGGGCACTGATGTCGTCTGTGTTAGTCCTATACATGGCAAGAGAAACATCAAAGCATGGGAGGGAAGCCCCAGTTGCACAAGAGAGAAAGAGAGAGAAAGCTAGCTCCTTTTGGTAGCATCTTTGCAAGATGAAAAACAGATTCTTATACTGCCTGGCAGTTTCCGGGGGGGGGGGGGGGTTGTCCCAGCAAATAGAGTGGGGAACTAACTTAGAGGTGGGTCAGAAAGGAAGGAGGAGAGAAATCCTAATAATTAATCAACCAAACTAAACATAGAAATCAAAGACTGTATGTAAAGCAGAACCTGCTCTGCACCATTTTCAATTGCAGTTCTTGCATTTGTTTTGTGTTTGCTTTCTTAAAACATTCAACGGAAAGAAAATACTTTACTTGCCAATTGCAATGTCTGAATGAAACCTGAATGAAAATACCTTATCTGCAAACATATGAGAGACAACCTCGCTGGCTGCAGCTCTCTCGCGAGTACTTAACGACTTGTTAATCTTCTTTAACATAAGATAAGCAGGCTTCGCTCACGCTGTGGTTAAAAACAAGACGTGGAAACAAACCTGAAGTGTTTTGAAATTAACTTTGAGTAACCCGATGTGAAAAGGCAGCTTTTCCGGACCTTTCTTTTTGCTCTCTCTCTCTCTCTCTTGCAAGCAACAATATGTGTTAATTAAAAGATTAACGGGAGGCCCCTGGCTGCTTTTGATGACGCACTTGGGAGTCTCGCCTCACACTTAGAGAACCTCTGGGATAGACCCACATTTTAAGAGTGAGCTGGTTCTTCTGCCATCACATCTAAATTGACACTCAGGTTTTAAAGGCTGACAAATGTGATTCTAGAGGTACTACTGTATATTCAAAGAGTTTGGCAGCAAAATCCTGTATAGAGATCCGGCCAGTGGCCCAGGGCCACCTGCTGGATCCTATCCCCGCTCCAGGCAGCGCTGCTATGGCCCAGAGGTCTACTCGGGGAAGGGGATATGAGATTTCCACCAGCCAAATAGCTGGCGGAAGTAGGAGGAGGCCTTGTAATGGCCGAGCTGGCCTGGCGGGGACGGGGATATGGTGGACACTATCCACGTCCCCTTCTGGGCTGGCTCAGCCAATGGCCCCCCTCCCTCGCTGCCTGGACTTCCCATGCAGTGGCCACCGGAGCCTTACCTTCCTCCGGCGGCCACATGGACATCACGACAATGGAGTCACAATGGTGGCCTTGCGCCGGCCTCCATTACTCCCGAGTCATCACAAACGTGCCTTACGACACGTTTGTGATGGCTTCCGGCGACGGAACGCTTGTTCCGTTGCCGGATCTGGCTGTGAGAGTTATACTTGGGCAACAGCCTCTGTCCTTCCTAACTCTGACACTTCTTATAGTAGTATTTGCCTGCACTGTATTCATGGTCACAAATGGCTGCTTTATTGTATTTCAGTTGTCAAGAAAGAAATTATGCTCTCAGCCAAGCTCTCAGCACACAATTTCTCTTTCTGAGTTTTCCTGAACGCTACATATTTACTGGATTTTTTGCAGTCTTCCTTATTTAGTTTCATTTTAGTTACTCTTTCATCAGATTGAATGTTGGGAAAAGGCAAAGCTAAACAAAACAAAGAAGAGGGGTTTGCTTAAGACTTTGTATCTTTTTTGGTTGGTCCTAATAAAAATATTACAGGCCAGCGGCTGGCGCAGTGGGTTAAACTGCTGAACCATGAGCTGTAGATCAAAAGGTCAGCAGTTCGAATCCATGACGGGGGTGAGCTCTCGTTGCTTGGCCAGCTCCTGCCAACCTAGCAGTTCCAAAGCATGTTAATGCGTGTAGATAAATAGGTACTGCTTGCAGGAAGGTAAACAGCGCTTTGTGTTCCAGCAGCATGCTACGCGCTGCGGCAAGGAGAGTCATGCCGGCCACATGACCACGGAGGCGTCTTCGGACAACGCTGGCTCTTCGGCTTTGAAATGGGGATGAGCACTACACCCTAGAGTCGGACACGATTGGACTTAATTGTCAGGGGTCACCTTTACCTTTTTAATAAAAATATTACTGATCATGGCTTTTGGATCTTTTACAATGGGTCAACATTCTGACCTATGAAATTGTAGTTACTGAGAGACAGCTGATGCAGCATAGCAGCTAAGAAACTGAGCTGTGAATCAGGACTTCCCCAGTTTGAATCTTGTATGAACTCACTAGATCAAAGTGGTGCTCCAGGGTGCGGTGTCTGGATAACTTACTCCAGCAGTCTCTACAGGCCTCAGTCAGAAGAACACCACTGGAAGTGACCGGAAGTGACGGATGTGAGACAGAAAGTAAACTGGAAGTCACTTCCTGTAGCTTCTGGAGTCATTTTGATGCCCGCGGAGGCCGCTGAATTGCATCCTGGCCCTGGCCCAGAGGAGCAGCCTCCAATTGCATCCGGAGGGCTCCAATTTGGAGCTGAACAGATGCAAGGCTGGGAGGAACAGCCCAACTTCGCAACCCACCGGACATCGGACCACGACCCACAGTTTGGGAAGTGCTGCACTAGATGTCCACAGACAAGCCTGTCAGTCCACCAGCGACAACATGGGAAGAATAATACTGTACTTACTTTACAGGGTAGTTATGGGTTGTTCACTCTTTGCACACTCAGAAAGTACTATACTTACTGTATATGGTATTTTGTGTTGAGTTTGAATTTTTGGCCTAGAGCACACACTGAGCTGTCAATATATTTTGTCCTAATTACTTCTTTGCTGATGTAGGACTCTTAGAATTGGGTCATCAGTATAGCATAAATAGGTGATGATAATGTGCTAAGACATACAGTATAGAGGGAATTATTTCCTCTTTGGGGGGAATGGTTTACCGTACAGAGAAAGCAAAACTGCCTTTGAAAAGCCTGCTTATTTTTATTTTATTTTTTAAAAAAGAAAACAAAACAAAAATATTTCTGAAAGCTAATTTATCACAACGGTATTAAAAATATAGATCTTTCTAATGAACAAGGCAGTGAAGAGTTTGTCATTGAATTTTTTTTGGCATTAATCTGATCTTTTAATTAACTATAACCCTCTGGAGAGGTTTCCCTCAGAGACAAATGAAAGATGGTGGGGTGCTTATGCAGCGGTGATAGAATAACATGCCACTTTGCTAGTTTTAGTGAGGCAGTGCATTGGCAAGCTGCAATAATGGGCTGATGAGTCAGCTATTCTAAATTACAGGTGGAGAGTGATAAAATCTTGCTGAGCTTGGTTATTGAAATTATACGGTTTCATAAATAGTATAATGTGGGTCTCGGCAGGTACGTGTTATCTTTTAACGTTGACCACATTATGGCACACAGAGATTTGCACTGGTTCAAGGTGAACAGGGATCACTTTGCAAAGCAAGTGTTATAGAAGTACAGATTTTTGATTCCTTGATCTAAAGAAAGAAAGAAAAACAAAAAACTACAATAGCATGGTTGAGAAGTTAATATCACTCCCACCAGAAAGGTCAACTGTGAATGGGAAGTCCATGCGCAAGATGAAAAGTAATGGGCCAATATAATAATAATAATAATAATAATAATAATAATAATAGAGGTTGGAAATGTGCATTAAGCAATTTATATTGGGAAAGCTGTTACTCTAAATATTCAAAAAGGCTGCAATCCTACAACACTTTCCTGAGACTAAGCCCCACTGAACATAGTGGGTCTAAAATTAGAGTATACATGCATAGGATTTCACTGTTGGGTTACCGCTTACATAGGGCCAAACTAGATGTTACCTGGAAGTTCCATAACTGGAACATTTTTTCCATCTCAAAAAGCAACAGGAAGGAAGTGATTTGGATTAGGGGTATGGTACACGTGGGGTGGCACAGTGGGTTAAACCACTGAACCATGTGCTGTCGATCGAAAGGTCAACAGTTTGAATCCGCGCGACGGGGTAAGCTCTCGCGACTCGGCCCAACTCCTGCCAACCTAGCAGTTGAAAAGCATGTTAACCTAGCAGTTCGAAAGCATGTTAACCTAGCAGTTCGAAAGCCCATTATCCAGTTTGACTGGCAGATCAAGTCTTCCAAAGTTCATGGAATGTATGTCAGGATCTGGAAAAAGATCTATTTGAAAATTATCCCCACCTAATAGCCATCTACTTTAGCCATAAATCATCCTTTGCTTTCCCTTGATCTATCAGCACATTCACAAAGTCCCAGCATTCAATGTGCAGGCAGTTTTTATAAGGAATATCAGTCACAATACCACCCCCCAAATGCGGCTGAGTTCATCTGATAGCTGGAAACCAAGAATAATAAAACTATACCGATGAAAGATTTTCTTATTGATTGCTATCGTTGTTGGCTCAACCTTCCTAACAGAAAATAAATATGCATTATGTCTCTTGAGAAAACACTTTTTGGAATTATGCATTGTTTTATTAGGCAAACATGATAAAAAGCATTTACTGAAAGCACCACTGTGATCTCTTTCAAGAGGCCTGTCTGAACCGGCAAAAAGCTGTCTGAGGGAGTAGAACCAGCAGTTCCCTGTCTCTGCGATATACCTGCCCTACCTCCCAGACATATATAACCACAACACGCTACTTTTCAGGAAGTTCATTACTAGGACAAAAAGACCTAAATTGCTATTTGATCCCACATTAACGTTTCCCATTTATTAACTCAACATGCAAACTATTGATCTGAAAATAAAATTAGTAGTTGCTCTGGCATAACAATGAAGAATTGCAATGAAATAATGAAAAACTTCTCACACTCAATTATATAATCCAAATCATTAAATCCCCTTATTATAGGAGTACCTAATTAGCTACGATTTCCATTTTCTCCACTATACCATAGGGAGCCAATCACTATTCTGAGCACATATCACTGAGTTGCACAAAAATTTGCATTGCGCAGTTGGATTTTCTTCAGAGACAATGCTAGAGATATTAGTAGAATGTAGATGCCCTTTGTACACACAGTTAAAATGCGGCTCTGTCAATTCTGCTGGACTCCTCTGGATTTGCTACTGTCCCTCCCCCCCCCCCCCCGGTGTCACTTCATTAGAATGCTGGGAAAAGAATGTTGTAGCAACTACGACTGCACTCTGCCTTCCCGAGTAAACTTTGACTGATGGGGGTGGAGGGCTTATTAGTCTTTTGCTTGCTCAGATTTTGTACCCTCTGTTTTCATTCCTATCGATGACCAAGATGAGTTATATCACTCCAATATCTTTTTTATGAATGCTGAAGTCTTTTAGACCACGGGGTTTAAAGATGAGCACCTCTGAAAAAGTGCATAGGTGGGATGCACTAACACGACCACTCTGGGCAAAGCACTTGGTTCCGGTGCACTTTATTATTGTCATCATTCATATAGCGCCTTCAAGGTACGTTATGCTTTACATAGAGTGAAAAGACAGTCCCTGCCCCAAGGGCTTACAATCTAGATATTAACACAAGGGAGGCAACAGCAGGGAAACCTGGCAATGCTGTTTCACCTATCACTTGAAATACCACAAGTGATATTTATTTTTATTTTATTTTTCACATTTTTATACCGCCCTTCCTCCAAGGAGCTCAGAGTGGTGTACATATTTCCTCCCCTCCTTTTTGTCCTCACAACAACCCTGTGAGGTAGGTGGGGCTGAGAGATAGTGACTGGCCCAAGGTCACCCAGGAAGCTTCGTGGCTGAGCGGGGATTTGAACCTGGATCTTCCAGGTCTAAGTCCGACTCCCAAACCACTACACCATCCTGGATGTGCTGACAGAGACGTTCCATAGTAACCCAAATGCCTGAAGGATAATGCAGAGTGGCTCTTCATCTCATTTTACACATTTCTGTGGCATGCAACACCTACAAGCCTATGTGGCAGTGTGGTTGATGTCAGATGCCCATGATCAAGACCACATAATCTCCCATTGCTATACTATCTGCATTGGCTGCTGATTTCTTTCAAGGTGCTTGTTGTTACCTTTAAATGCTTGTTGTTACCTCTAAATGGCTTAGAGTACCTTAAAGACCACCTCCCTCCCATATGTGCTTGCTTGAACCCTGATACAGACCCTGACCATAAGTCCCATAGGAATTTTGAGGTGGACGCGTTCTCTCTTCAGTTTCTGTTAGGGCACCTTCTAAAGGAAGGGTAAAATCTTGGGTAGACATCTGGCAACCCAGGCACAAGTTTTATAGGATGCCATTTAGTTTTTGTACTTGCAAAAGCTGTCATACAAGATGCTGCTGCTGCTGCTGCAAAAATGTGGCTCCTTCACCTTGCTCCTTCCTGCAACTGGCTCCTTCCTCCATGGCTCTTTAATCAATGCAGGAAGTGTGGAGTAAGCTGGGATTGCTCCTGTCTCACTCCACATTTCTTGTTGTTTAAAGAGCCTCAGTGGTGTCACTATGTGGCCCCCATGACGTCACTGCCGGAAGTGATGTCACCGCCGCTGCACATGCCATCAGCGACACAGGGTGGGAGGGTGGGCCAAACCCATCGCCGTTGCTCCTGCTGCCAAAATGGAGCGGTTGTCACCGCCGCTGCCTGCTTTGTCACACACACACACACACACACACACACACACACACACACACACACACACCCCGTGTGTTGCCCGGGGCGGATCACCCCCTTCCCTCCCTGGTGACGCTTCTGAAGAGCCTGCGTGGATATGAAAGATTGCTCTTTCCTTTGTGTGGGCTCTTTAAACAAAGCAGGAAATGCAGAATGTGCCGAGGGCAATCCTTTTGTGCTCTGCATTTCCTGCTTTGATTCCAGTGCCTGTGCAGAATAAGGAGAGAGGTAAAGGGCACTTGGGCTAGGAGGGCAGCCCAATATGTAGTCCTGGTAGGTGGCCTTAGGCAAGCCACTCCTTCTCAGCCCCACCCCCTCCTCACAATATGGGGATAATATTGACCTACCTAACAGGATTGCTGAAAGGATAGCATACTGTATCTGAAGTGCTTCAAACACTCTCAAGTGCTGCTATGTGTTAAAGATTATGATCATAGACTATTTGATGTGTCTGTCAAAGGTTAAAATGATACATTAATGAAAACGTGATAAGCAGTTTAACATTTACAAAGTAAAGGGCCTGATCCATTCTAGGGTCAGTGCAAGTGCAAGCAAAGCTCTGCAGAGCTCTCGGCACAGATACAACTCTCCACAGGAGAGGATAACCATGAGGCTCAATGCTCTTTCCCCCTTCCCTGGTTGTTCCTTGAGAAACATGCACTGCGTCTCATGGTTTATTATTTATAACAGGAGGCTGGTGCATACCACCAGAATAGTACCGGTAATTCATCCCCAGCTCCCAACAAGGGTAATTTCTTGGCTGAGGGTCTGAAAATATGAAGCTACCTTATATGGCGTCAGCCTATCTAGCTTATTACTGTATACTGGCAGTGGTCCAGGGATTGCTCCTGGGACCACAGAGTTACAGCCCCCAGAGGTGTAGCTGCCTCTGTTGGCGCCCGGAGCAAGGGGGGCTTGCCGCCGGGCCGCCCCTATCGCCGCGGCCGACAGACCGCGGCGCGCTCTGGAGGGGTGGGGTGGGGCGGGGCGGCACGCTCCGGAGGGGCGACCCGGCACCCCCCTCCTCCCCCTCAATCGGGAGAGCCGGCTCGGGGACGTCTTCCCCGGCCGGCTGCCCGGGGCCTTCTAAGGAAGGCCCGCGCGAGAATGGTATTTATACCGTTCTTTTTGCGCATGCTCAGACTGTTACTGAGGGAAAAGGGCAGCCTTTACGAGGGCAGCCTTTATAAATACCGTTCTCGTGCGGGCCTTCCTTAGAAGGCCCCGGGCAGCCTGCCGGGGAAGACATCCCCGAGCCGTCTCTCCCGACTGAGGGGGCGGAGACTCGAGTCGGACTCGGAGACTCGAGTCTCCGAGTTGGACTCGGACTCGGACTCGAGTCTCGGACTTGGAGTCGAGTTGGACTCCGAGACTCGAGTTCGAGTCCGACTCGCGGGCAGGGCGGGCGCCCGGAGCAGGTGCTCCGCTTGCTCCGCCCTAGATTCGCCTCTGACAGCCCCTCCCTTTGTCTTATACTGAGTAAGACCATTGGCCATGGCTTTTTATCTCATAACTTGTAACCAGTCAAGACTAGAATTTTAAGTTTGCCTCCTGTCTTTGGCTGAGCCTCTCGGGAACGCTGAGAAGGGCCCTTCAACCTGCATTTTCTGACTTCCAAAAACCTGAAAACCTGAAAGTAGCTGGCGATGATGTCATTGCCAGTCACTTCTAGTAGTAAGCAGCAGGAGCACTAGTGTCGCTGCAGGGGGGGCGGAGCTCTAAGTTCCGCCGCGGTCCGACCCTCCATTACACGGATGCATGAAGCGCCCCCTTGCCTTCAGAACCATTCAAGTCGGTGAAAGCAACGCGCAGGAGACTCCCTGCGCGTTGCTTTCACCGACTTGAATGGTTCCAAAGGCGAGGGGGCGGGGGCGCTTCGTGCACCCGTATAACGGAGGATCGGACTGCTGCGGAACTTAGAGCTCCACCCCCTGCAGCAACGCCGCTGAGCAGGAGAGTGGAGCCAGAGGTGGTACTCGGCCAGGAAGGGGTTGAGAACCTCTGGTCTAATATGTTAAAGTTATTTAATGGCATTACAGTACTTCTTACAGCCGTATGATTTTTTTTATAATCAAATAAAAAAGCTAGAGACTTAGGGAGGGCCTGGAATATACCCGAGGATCTCTGTGACTATCGTCCCAGGCTAAAATACACACTTGTATGAGGCTGTCCATGATCCACCACTAACATTCAGCCAATGTGTTGAAAAGCTCAAGAGTCCAATGTTCTGTTACAAGATATATACGGTACGTAATCATAATAGAATGGCATACTGTAATCTAAAATAGGCCATTTAGGGAGTGGCTCACTAGTAGAGTTCATGCTTTACACGGTTCCAGGTTCAAGCTGTGGTATCTCCGGGCAGGCCTGGAAAATACCCATTTGAAACCCTGGAGAGCCACTGCCAATCAACATAAACAACAGCAATGGTCCAATGCTCTCTTGGTATAATATAAGGCAACTTCCTATGTAACATAACACACCCACTTAAAAACCTGGTGGATACATTCAGCTACAGTATGGAGATCAGATGTGAACTTTATCTTTTGAACAAACCATTTGGATATGGGGATTTCCCGTTGGCCAGTAGCCACACTAAATGCCACCATCTTTGAATGTTACAAAGTCGGTTTGCAAAATGCTTATCACTGCAAACGCCCCAATAATGTATCCAAGTGAAATTTGCACGGTTCCCAGACAAAAACAAACACTGTTATACTAAATTCCTTTGCCAGGATCCCGATTAGATTTCATGTCCCGCAAAAGGATAACATGAATCCAGCTTTTCTAAATTTATTTCCTAAGAGGTTGACTTGAGATTCAGTTAAAACATGTTGAAGATTAGAAAGAGGTACCGCACAGCTGTTTCATTTGCATGGCAGGACTTCTAACTAATCTTTTTGAAAGAAAGATAGAAATAAAGAAATATTCCCCACTGGAACACTTTTTATTCTATGGAGGATCTCTTCAGTTCCCTAGTAGTTATCAGCCATGTTAAGTCCTTGTTTAGATTTCGAAGGCTGGTATGCACTTTATCTCATATGCTGTGTAAAAAATAGTGGATTCTCAGCCAGCGTGAAAGATTGAATGATGCCAGATAAGTCTGGAAAAACTAAATATGTGACTTTTACAAGTCATTGAAATATAAGTGTTTAAAATTAAAGAGATTTGCGTCCACAGAAATAAACTCACCACATGGCTAAACTGACCCCAAGCCAATTGGCTGCGTTCCACTTTTTTTTTTTTTGCTCCTTACATTTTACCATTAAACTGACCTTTCGAACTCCTTACTTCATACCCTGCTGTTTGCCCATTCACATTCAAAATAAAACCTCATTGTCTTATCATCTCTAACCTGCTTTGAAATCAAGAGGACCTATTTCAAAACTAATGTGTATGGGTCATCTGAAGTCTGGAAAAAACTGTAGGTGGTGCCTCTAAGCATAATTCCTTTCAGTAGGCTATTACTATTAGGATTTCATGAAAATGACTTGGGGGATATTTGTATGAAGTTCAGTGCTTGCTACAAACTGAAGATAAAGAGATGTCTTCTGGCGAATAGTGATCTATTAACCTGATTTCATAGGTCAAATAACTGGAAATAATAGCTGGAAATATAACAAACAAGTGCCTTATGTAACAAAAGTGGATTTCCTTAACTCAAAACAGACCAATGAGACTGGCAGCGCAATCCTGTATAAGGATCCGGCCGGCAGCCCAGGGCCACCCGCTGGATCCTGCACCGAGGCTGCCGATTGACTGGTGGGCCAGAGGTCTACTCGGGGAGGGGGACTCTCATCCCCTTCCCTGGGTGTAAACTGGGGCCGGCCCACTAGACCTCCTTGGATTTCCGCCAGCTAAATAGCTGGTGGAAGTTGGAGGAGGCCATGTAATGGCCTAGCCGGCCCGGCAGGGATGGGGATATGACAGGAGCCATACCCCGCCCCCTCCCAGGCCAGCTAGGCCAATGCCCCCCTCCCTCACCTGCTGAACCGCCCCCACGCCCGCCGGATCCGAACTTACCTCCTCCGGTGACCTCCCGGGCGTTCCAGCCTTTGCGCCGGCCTCCCTTACTCCCGAGGCATCACGAACGTGCTTTATGGCACGTTTGTGACATTTTGGAATGGCGGATCGCTTGCTCCGCCATTCCACCATTCTGGAGGATTGCACCCTGACTGTTCCAATAGTTACTGATTAGTTACTGGTTACTGATTTGTTGGGTGATCTGTACTGTTATATATTAAAATAAACAAAGTTAATGGGGGTGACACCATGAGTTTACCAGACCGGGTGACATCAACCCTAGTGACACTACTGACTAGGAGTAATCTGTAGAAATACATAGACCTGCCTGATGGACACCTTTTGTAGAACCCAACTCAGCCCAACCTTGTTTCTCCCTATTCATCTCCAGGGTCCATCATGGGGGTGACACACTGAGCTCTCACACCGGGTGACACAAACTCTAGTGACGCCTCTGCTCAAAGTTCTCCCTTACTCACGGGGAGAACTTTGAGAAACGCTGAACTACAAAACAGACAGAGTAACATGAAAAAAAGAACCTGCCCCTAGCTGTCACGTCAAACACATCACTGATATGCTATCTGGGGCACACTGCAAACCAGAAGCATAAGAATGGTCATCTATGCTCTGACACACCAAAAAAGAGACACAAAATGGATGTTAAAATATAAACACAGATGGACATTTCATCATAGTGGTAGTTTCGTTGTGTATTTCCCCACCTTCAAGGTGACTATTATGTAACTTAGTAACTAATAAAAATTGTAAATCAAAAGGTTACATAAAAGGAATTTTAGTTCATTTTTCAAAAAGCGTCGTAACTTTTCTGTAGGTGTTGCTATCTAATCTGGTTTTAAGACAGATCACTTTATCCCTGGGTTCTGGGGACCATTTGATATTGTAAAGATCTGTATAGGTGTTGCTTCAGAAACCTGGATGAATACATGAGGGTATCAGCTCTATACAGATATTGATCAATGGACACAAGCTTCTATGCTCTGTTTTTCAGACAGTTTCATTGGTAGATCATTAATAGCCTTTTCCAAAGACTGGCTCCTTTAGCTCCCAAAGATGTCTTTGCTTCCAATGTGTCTGATTCTCTCAGTTGCGTTTGAGAAACTGCTGGATCTTAATCCTGGGATATGAAAGATAGACAATTTGATATGCACTAAATCTAAAAGAACATAAGGACATGTGCTACCATCTGCTACCCTCCTTTTAGTAACATTATTTTCTCTTCAAGTTTTCATTAACTAGTTTTTGTTTGGAAGCTCAAGAAAACATGAAGCTGACAACATAGATATGAAAAGAAACCAGGCAGAACCACACTGTTTTCTTCTACACAATCTTGATGATGAGCGACATTCCTAACAGGATGAAAGACAGCAGGAAAAAACATAAAGGACTAGGTAACCAAGTTATGCTTGGCTCCTAAAAACAAAATTGACAGATAGAATAGAATAAAACTTGTGGATTTCTGGAGTCTTGACTCAACCCTATTTCGGAAACCATCTTATACAAAATCACTATTGTCATCTTTTTGACAGTCTCCTCATAAGGTTCATGATTTGTTAAAATTCAGGTTCCGAACACAAGTACAACTTTCAGAAAGTTATGCAGTTCTATCAAAAGGACCAAATGACTGGTTTTTAAGGCTCTAAAGCTGTGCAGGACCAAGCTTGGGGAAGTTTGCTGATCCAACTGAGTGAAAGGTCAGCCAGTCTCCTTTTATATACCGTATGTTGCGCAAGCCAGGGTAGGTAACCTATGACCCGTGGATCGGATCCGGACCGCCACCTGAAATCATCTGACCTGTAATTGTAATCCCAAAAGGATATATCCACCTGGTCCGCGACAGTAGCGTCACTAGGATGCGTGTCACCCTGGGGCAGGGGACGCGCGTCACCCTGGGGCAGGGGGCGCGCGTCACCCTGGGGCAGGGGGCGCGCGTCACCCTGGGGCAGGGGGCGCGCGTCACCCTAGTGACCCTCTGACATCGCGGCGTGGGGGGGACCCGGCTCCCCACGTCGCCCTACGGACGCTTCGAGGCCGGCCCGGGAGCTCCAGGGCCTTCTGAAAGAAGGCCCATGCAGCGCATTCATCCGGGTATTTTTTGAATTTTTGCGCATGCGCAGACCGTTTTGAAGGCAAAAGGCCCTCAAAACGGTCTCTGCGCATGCGTGAAAATTGGAAAAATACCCGGATGAAATACCCGGGCCGGCCTCGGAGCATCCGAAGGGTGGCGCGCGTCACAGAGGTGACGCGCATGGGGGTGCGCGCGTCACCCCGTGGCGCGCGTCATCCCCTGGCGGCCCGCCCTCCCGCCATGCTCCAGGTCCAGTCCGCGATGGCGCTAAGAAAGAATTCAAGTTTGCAATTCTATCTCTGTAAGGCTAAAGGCTAATCTACACTGCACTTCTCCCGGCGCGTCCCAGGTGTGTGCGGCATGTGCAGAGTGGTATGGCTTCGTTTTTAACTGATTGCCATGGGACGCAGGAGAGCTGTGCTCTCCCGAGTTCCATTGCAATTGGCTGTGGACCATGCTCATGATTTAGAGAGGGCGGGACGCAGAGCAAATTGTTTGACCAATGGGATGAGAGGGGGGTTTCAGCCAATCGGAGTGCACATTTTTCAGCCAATCAGCGTTGAGCTTTATTACAAGGTGAGACAATCAGGAGGGACAAGCATGTAGAAGAAACTGGTGGAGACTAGGGCATCGTTTGGGGCAGGGCGTCCTGTCCCCTACGCTCGCGCACCTCCCAACACAAGTGCAACGCAACAGAAGTAGGTGTAGATCAGCCTTTACAGTGTAAGCAGACCAAGGGCAGAAGCTTCATACTCAGATCCTAGATTGATTCTGAAAGGAAAGTGCTTCTATTTCAGTTCGGTAGTTCACAGGATTGGGCTGCTATCCTACCATTTGTCCCATTTCAATTTGCAAAGTGCTGCCAAGATGTTGAAGATTATTTGCTGACAAGCATGAGGCAGTGAGGGGAGTATCTGCTGTGAAAATACTTCTCCAGAATTGCAGATGTAGGCAACAAAGGTTGTGGCTGCAAGCCCTTTCTTATCATTTTGCCACTAATTGCTGGGTCTTCTTAAAGGACAATGATGCCATTGATCATCTGCAAAAGCTAAGGAACTGTTGTGCAAGACAGATATCTGGATCGATACAAAAATATTCTTAATGAGAATGAAAGCGAAGGTTTGATCCTTCAAAATTTAGCAGGCATACTCTCTCCAGTAAAGCCGTCTGGTACTTATAAACTCCCAGATAGTTGTAGACTGCTGATGCTTAACACATTTAAAAACAAGGTTTGAGTGTTGCTTTCACACTCTCTAATATGGATCAATGGGCTTACCACACACTCAGATTAAACAAAAAAAAACCCACAGTAACAATAGCCAAGACTGATTTCCTTCAAAGAGATTCATGCAGATTATTTTTAATTCACATTTTGTCAAGCTGCTTTAGCCAGCCAGCCCTTGCTGTAAGAATATGCTAATATGTAATTAAACTGCACACCCATCAGGCCATATGGTACATTCAAAATGTGTGTGTGCGCGTGTGTGTGTGTGTGTGTTTAAAAGCGCAGTGTTCCATTAGCTGAGTAGGGTTGTTGGGAACGGGGGGGGGGGGGGGAGAGAGAATAATAAAAGACAGAGACAACCCCAGGGAAAAGGGATAGGTTTTCTGTCCACCCACACTTTACATGCCAGCTTGTACTATTAGACATTGTTATCTTTTTTTTTAAATAAGACCTGACAGCTTTAGGTTAATGCGCCTTAATTTTCTGGCCATTGTAGGTTACCATACATAACAAATAACATGGCCACTTTGATTCCCATTTTCTTTTAATTTAGCCATAATTAAAGGGCTAGATAATTAAGATATTGATGTTACTTTCAAAACCTGCAGATATTTGCTTTGACTAGATTTGCAGATTTGCATCCACTGGAGTGGCGGGGGGGGGGGGGCAGGGAGAGCCTTACCATTGATTTCAATGGCTAGACCTTTCTACGTTCTGATTCTCTAAGAGTTTCTAACATGATATTAATATGCAAGTCAGGATGTCGAAGAGAGATGCTGGACTCAAAAAGAGAACTTGGCAGTTAGGCCCTTAATTACCGGGTGGCACGTGGATGAAATTGGACCAAGAATGCAGATGCAGATGAAAACAAAATGATCTCTCACTGTAATTATACTTGATGGCCTGATTGTGTGGCCATAATTGGAATTAAACCGGCATTTCATTTGGCAAACAGAGACCAACAAGAAGTTGTGCTGTGACTTAAAACGTTGTCGCTCTCTGTTAGTACTACAGATTCATTTTTGCATGTGACCTCACAGGTCCTAAAGCAAGATGATTGATGGGCTCCATCTATTCTTTGGCAGATGATCATTTACATGTTAAATACACCCCATGCAAACTGTTTCCCTTTGGTTCAACTATTTTTTCACCCTGAAAACAGGCTCATCCTTTCTCCCATTATCATTCGAGGTCCCAGTGATGGTACAATCTGGGAATTCACTCTGGGGATCTATGCAGATACATTTGACCAAACTGGCATGTCCTGGATTTGGTTCCTGAGAACCATGTATAATCTGAACTAGGACAACATTAATTGGATGATGGTTTAATTGGCACTCTCCACATGGACAGCCCAATCCTACCTAAGTCTCCACGCACCAATGTGGCACATGCTGCATCCCACAGGAGAATTTGACGCCACGAATGCCTCCTTAAATAAGGGAACATTTGCTCCCTTGCCCCAGGGTAAGCCCTCACAGCCCTGCTTCGACCTGCACCAGCTTTTTAGCTGGCACAAGTTCAAGTGGACACAGGAAGGAGGAACAAGGCTAGCAAAGGGGATAGGATATCAGAGATGGCGCTGCCACCAATACTGCCCCCTTCCCAGCCTCAATCCACCCTCCTTCCTGCCCTGGTCTCCTCCCCGTTCCTGCCTCTCACTGCCCCATTCCGCCCACCTCCTGCCCACCCCTCATGCTGACTTACCTGCATCAAGGCTCGTCGGGAGGCTGCAGCGATGTGGACCCACCCGGCCACTCACCACTTGTGAACCTTACATGGCAGCATAAGGTCCATTAGGATTGGGCTG
The DNA here is from genome assembly GCA_026170595.1 of Plestiodon gilberti rubricaudatus. NCBI lineage: Eukaryota > Metazoa > Chordata > Lepidosauria > Squamata > Scincidae > Plestiodon > Plestiodon gilberti. The sequence continues at coordinate 86,520,866 of JANXHW010000006.1, forward strand.
CTAGGCAGCATTGTTCCAGATCACAAATTTGTCACAGAACAAGCTCAACAGAATTGCAACTGTGCCAGTAGAGAAGCCTGCTGTAGAGGTGGAGGAAGCAGAAGCAGAATTGCTTTCAGATACCTTTACGTTGCACACGGATACCTACTAAGGACAAAGGATTTCACATGACTCGAGCACAGATTCCATTTTGAATATCAGTACTGAGCCCTGCAACATGTGAAGTTATACTACAGTCCCTCTTAGCAGGAGAAGAATGTATATCACTGAATTATCACAGACCAACCACGCACATGCATGCAACTGTGGAGCAAGTTGGCTTTCAGAGCAAAGAATAGTGTAGCAAGAGCTGGCTTAGTGTAATGGGTGAGCTGAGAACCACTTCTCCAAGCTGAATCTTGCCTCTGCCATGAACCCATTGGGTGATCTTAGGCGAGCCTCAGGCCCCCAGCAGTAATATAGGGATAATACCTTACAGGGGGTTTATAAGGACAATAACAAGATAATATATGAGAAGCAACATATACACGCAAAAAGTAATATATGTATGTTAATTATCATTACAGGATATTGAGGCAAGCTTGAACTCAAATCTTTCCATTGTAAGAATTAAGTTTTGTGCACTGGTGTCGCTGGAGCATGGCGGGGGGGCGGGCCGCCACGGGGTGACGCGCGCACCCCCGCGCGCGTCACCTCCGTGACGCGTGTCACCTCCGTGACGCGCGCCACCCATCGGACGCTCCGAGGCCGGCCCGGGAGCCGGCCTCGGAGCGTCCGACCCCGTCGGCGCTCCAGCCCTGCAGTGCATTCATCCGGGTATTTTTTGAATTTTCGCGCATGTGCAGAGACCGTTTTGAGGGCCTTTTGCCCTTGAATTTGACCAGATAGTGATGCAGAAATGAAGGCATAAAGATAGGATGTGCCAGCAAGCAAATAAAATGGGCTATATGAATTTCCTATTGGGCTGCCTCAGTTTCTCCATACGTTTCCCTTCCTGGATGTATCAGAAAGTGTGGTGCATAATAATTGAATAACTATAATTATTGAATAATAATTGATTCTTATTAATTGAATAATAAACGACTGCATGACATCTTTTTGTGGAACTACAGTATACGTTACTAGGAAAAGAGAAGATTCTTAATCCCAATGTAGTTTCCCCACAAAGCAAGTATGGGGGAGGTATATTAATAGGGAAGCAAGTACTGTATATTTATAGGAAAGTCTTGGCAGTTGGGAGGGGGTGCTTAACTTTGCTTCACCCCACTCCCCAATTCTCTCACAAATGCCCCCTCCGCTTTCATATCTTTGCAGATCAGAGTTTGAGAACATGTGTTTGCTGAGATAACCTGAAATTTTGCCCTCTGTTAATGCTTTACTCTTAATTGTCGCTGGCACATCTAGGTAGCGGCAGTCGAGAGATATTTTGGCACATTCTCCAGTTTGTAGCAAATTAATCTACAATAATTGTTTCACCAGCAGGTTATTAGACAGCTGAGAACATGTACTGTTAGCCTGCAAGCGTGTGTGCGCACACAGGCGACGGAAGCCTTGGAAAGAATTCCTCTATGTGGCCACATTAAATATTCCACAAACCTTCAAGAAATATTTTCATAAAAGTGACTAACACGAAGAAACTGAATTAATGTGCTTTAGGCAGGATGCTTCGTTGCGACTGTTGCAGAGGGAATGGCTGAGCCACTGTAATCATATAAATCAAAGTATCTTTTAATAATTTGAATAACCGTAAGCTCTCACAGGAGCTCTTAAAAGAACATTTTTATTTAAAGCAGGAACAGCTGCTAATGTGGCAAACTCCTGGGCATACTGAGGAATTACCTCTCGGGGTGTGTGTTTTTTTCCTGGCATGAAATATCTTCTAGGATTTTCCAGTACAAGTCTTTTAGACTACACAAATCTCTCCCTTGTTCCTCTTAAGAGACTCTGATCTTCTCTGATGAGAGATAAATGTTAATAATATTAGGAGGAAATGTTGTAGTCTTTAGCAATCTAATCTACTGTCTTAAGCAAGGAGTCAACTCAAACAGGAGCTACAGGACGAGTGCTTTAAAAAAAATGGGATATAGGTTTTGTCTGTTCACATAGAAATGTGGATTACAGATTGCAAACTGTCCTTGTGAACGTAGCCAGCACTCCCGTGAATCACAGAAAAACCAGTCGCTTAAGGCATCGTATTGTAGGCCAGTTCCCAGGGGTGACACACCTATTCGCCCAGCACCCTCCACGGAAGCCCTGCAGGGAAAGAAAGGTAAAAATGCTGCTTTTTCTCTACTTTTCCCAACAGAAAGAAAAGAAAGGGGAAAGATTTGAAAGGAAGAAAGGAATTGGGGGTGCGATTTTCATAGGAAAAAAAGAGAAAGGTGAGAGAAGCAAGGGGATGTCTTCTTCTGGAAAAATTTTTCACATTTTTATACCGCCCTTCCTCCAAGAAGCTCAGAGTGGTGTACATATTTCCTCCCCTCCTTTTTGTCCTCACAACAACCCTGTGAGGTAGGTGGGGCTGAGAGATAGTGACTGGCCCAAGGTCACCCAGGAAGCTTCGTGGCTGAGTGGGGATTTGAACCTGGATCTTCCAGGTCTAAGTCCGACTCCCAAACCACTACACCATCCAGTATGATACCTCTGGCTGGGCCAGGGCTGGTAGAAACAGTATTGTAACAGAATGCCTTATGAACCTCTCTAGAGATAACCCTGGGAGAATGGGTACGGTGGTGGAGAGGCTGGAATGAGAGAGAACGAGAGTTCTGGAAGTCTGAGGACAGGGGGCTGCAAGAGGGACAGCTAGAGAGAAAGTGACCCAGTTCCACTCCTGATTGCACTTCAAGTATACATATACTGCACATAGTGTACACAGAAGCCATTGTTTGACCCAGTTAATAAATTAGATCAAGGGCTTGAAAAGTTCCCCATTGGCATCTATACACTGCTGACATTGTTGACTAAGGGATCCGCAGACATCCACCACCAATGTGTGGGCTGGGATGGTTCCACAGATTTCTTGAATTGCTTCCCTTAAAACAGTGCTTCCCAAACTGTAACGCGTGGCTCCCAGGCCGTGGAAGGGTGGCTTCAGGTTCCCTGTGGAGGGAATACAGAAGGAAGAGTCAACATACTCCCACCCCACTTCTGATTGGCCCTATAGAAGGGGGAGAAATTACCTTCACAGAAGAGGTGAAATTAGAGAGAAAGCTTCACCTGGTGGTTTTCTGTCTGTAACATAATGTAATGGGGAGCCATGGCCAATGGTAAAAAACGTTTGGGAAACACTGCCTTAGATGTTCAATTGTTGCAGGTTTTCTACAAGGAAGTATGTATGAATTAGAACTTATTAAAATGTGTGTACATTTATTGAGACACCCTCTGTGGGGGGGGAGGTTTTTTTTTTTTTTTTTTTTAAGACAACCACAAACCATTTACCCTTTACTGGATCCTTGTCATCTCTGAGAAATAAACTGCCTAGCTCTGTGCTGCAGTAGATGCAAAGCTATAACAGAGGGAACCTGGCCTTCAGTGCTTGCATGGACAACACAGCAGTATCTATTGGCTGATGCACTTCAGGCTCCAGCTTCAGGCTTCCAGCTCCTGACCTCAGGGACTCTGCACTAGAGAGAACAATCCTCCCCATTTAGATTTGTTATGGCCACCCACTGTCCTAGCCTGGCCACCTTGATCATTAACAATTTACAATAAGATATTTTCCAACAACACAAGAGAGGACTCTACACATGGACATCACCAGATGGTCAATACCGAAACCAGATAGATCATGTGCTTTGCAGCCAAAGATGGAGAAGCTCTATACAGTCAGTAAAAACAAGACCTGGAGCTGACTGTGGCTCAAATCATGAGCTTCTTATTGCAAAATTCAGGCTTAAACTGAAGAATGTAGGGAACACCACTAGACCAGTCAGATATGACCTAAACCATATCCCTTGTGAGTATACAGTGGAGGTGAAGAATAGATTTAGGGCATTAGACTTGGTAGACAGGGTGCCTGAATAACTATGGACGGAGGTTCGTAACATTGTACAGGAGGCAGCAACTAAAACCATCCCAAAGAAAAAGAAATGCAAGAAAGCAAAGTGGCTGTCAGATGAGGCTTTACAAATAGCTGTGGAAAGAAGGAATGCGAAAAGCAAGGGTGAAAGGGAAAGATAGAACCAACTGAATGCAGATTTCCAGAGAATAGCAAGGAGAGATAAGAAGGCCTTCTTAAATGAACAATGCAAGGAAATCGAGGAAAACAACAGAATGGGGAGGACTAGAGATCTCTTCAAGAAAATTGGAGATATCAAGGGAACGTTTTGTGCAAAGATGGGCATGATAAAGGACAAAAAAGGCAAGGACCTAACAAAAGCAGAAGAGATTAAGAAGAGATGGCAAGAATACACAGAAGAACTATACAAGAAAGATCTTAATGTTCCTGATGACCACGCTGGTGTGGTCACTGACCCAGAGCCGGACATCCTAGAGAGTCAAGTGGGCCTTAGGTAGCATTACTAACAACAAAGCTAGTGGAGATGATAATATCCCAGCTGAGCTACTTAAAATCCTAAACGATGATGCTGTGAAAGTGCTGCACTCAATATGCCAACAAATTTGGAAAACTCAGCAGTGGCCAAAGGATTGGAAAAGGTCAGTTTACGTTCCAATTCCAAAGAAGGGCAATGCCAAAGAGTGTTCAAACTACCGTACAATTGCACTCATTTCACATGCTAGCAAGGTTATGCTCAAAATCCTACAAGCTAGGCTTCAGCAGTACGTGAACCGAGAACTACCAGAAGTACAAGCTGGGTTTCAAAGAGGCAGAGGAACTAGAGATCAAATTGCCAACATGCGCTGGATCATGGAGAAAGCACGAGAGTTCCAAAAAAAAATCTACTTCTGCTTCATTGACTACGCAAAAGCCTTTGATTGTGTGGATCACAACAAACTGTGGTAAATTCTTAAAGAGATGGGGTACCAGACCACCTTACCTGTCTCCTGAGAAACCTGTACGCGGGTCAAGAAGCAACAGTTCGAACCGGCCATGGAACAACTGATTGGTTCAAAATTGGGAAGGGAGTACGGCAAGGCTGTATATTGTCACTCTGCCTATTTAACTTATATGCAGAGTACATTATGAGAAATGCAGGGCTGAATGAATCGCAAGCCGGAATCAAGATTGCCGAGAGAAATATCAACAACCTCAGATATGCAGACGATACCACCTTAATGGCAGAAAGTGAAGAAGAACTAAAGAGCCTCTTGATGAGGGTGAAAGAGGAGAGTGCAAAAGTTGGCTTGAAACTCAACATTAAGATCATGGCATCTGGTCCCATCAATTCCTGGCAAATAGAAGGGGCAGAAATGGAAGCAGTAACAGATTTTACTTTTCTGGGCTCCAAGATCACTGCAGACAGAGACAGCAGCCATGAAATTAAAAGATGCTTACTCCTTGGAAGGAAAGCTATGGCAAACTTAGACAGCATAATAAAAAGCAGAGATATCACCGTGCCAACAAAAGTTCGTATAGTCAGGGCGATGGTGTTCCCAGTAGCAATGTATGGTTGCGAGAGTTGGACCATAAGGAAGGCTGAGCGCCGAAGAATAGATGCTTTCGAACTGTGGTGCTGGAGAAGACTCCCGAGAGTCCCTTAGACTGCTAGGAGATCAAATCAGTCAATCCTAAATGAAATCAACCCTGACTGTTCCCTGGAAGGACAGGTACTGAGGCTGAAACTCAAATATTTTGGCCACCTAATGCGAAGAGAGGAGTCTCTGGAGAAGACTCTGATGATGGGAAAGACTGAAGGCAAAAGGAGAAGGGGAAGGCAAAGGATGAGATGGTTAGACAGCATCACCGATGCAACAAACATGAAAATGAGCGAACTCAGGAAGATAGTGGAGGACAGGAAGGCCTGGCGGGATATGGTTCATGGGATCACGAAGAGTCGGACATGACTTAATGACTGAACAACAACATATAATCAAGTTCCCAATGAAGTATGAGAAAGATAGAAAATTTCCCTGTAGTCAAGGAAACTGGAGTGCTTGAAATTATTTGCTTTTCATCTTCCTTGTAAGTGTCTGATTATATTTGTAGCAATTAAAAATATAAACCCCATTGGGATGTACAACAGTAATTATTTCATTGATGACTCAGATAACATTTTCTTCTGCATTGGCTGGTGATAAATAGCTTGCATTCATTTGACATTCAGGAGCTTTCCTGTTTAATTAAATAATCTTTGAAATATCTACCAGATTGCTTGTTAGCTCTATGCTCATTTCTTTTACAACACAATGTTGTTATCAAATCAGGTGGGAATTGCCTATAGGAAGAAATAGATCACGCACACCTGTTTTTAGAAGGGTTTACTTGCATTCAGCTTTCTTATGTAATTGGAAACTAGAAAAGAAATAGCTATACATATGGACACATTTATACCTCTGATCAGTTATAAATACATACATTACATTATTACAACAATATTAATTTATATCCTGCTTTTCACTCAGTAGATAAGCAGCTCACAGAATTGTTAAAGGCAATACACATAATTTAAAAATTAGAAGTTGGCTATCCTTAGGCTAAAATCCAATGCACACTTACCAGAAAGTAAGCCCCAGTGAACAATGTGGGACTTACTTCCAAGTAAACATGCATAGGATCACACTGTTAAGGTGCTAGCTCATGCTAAGGTTGGAGCTAGAGCTCTCAAGGAACACAACAGTCTCCGTTTCTCATTCAGACCAGTGATTCAGCTTGACTTGGAAACTTTTATAAGGGTCAGGGATTAAAAAGGAAATGTTCTGCCTGTTGTTCAGTCTGCTGATCAGGATGTTTTCCCTGGGAAAGGACAGTAACAGCCCTGTGTAACTCTTGCAACGTGTAACAGTAGATCCACTGGTGTAAGTGCACTTATGCCAGTATAACTTGCTGTATGCCGACGGATGCAGGATGGACACCGGCGTAACTCCCCTCAGACACCGCGCATGCACAGTTCGGACATGGGACGGATGCCACTGCAACTCCACCAGCGCAGGGGGCATTCCGGGGGCATTTGGATCCGGCAGAGTTGCGCTGGCATCCATCCTGCATCTAAACTGCGCATGCGTGGTGTCCGAGGGGGGTTATTCCGGTGTCCGTCCTGCGTCCATCGGCGTATGGCAAGTTACACTGCCATAAGTGCACTTACACTGGTGGATCTACTGTTACACCAGTGCAAGAGTTACACAGGATTGGGCTGCAGTTCAGTGGTAGAATACTTGCTTTGCATGCAGAAGGTCCCAAGCTTAGGCTCTGGTATATCCAGATAAGGCAGAGAAAGAGCCCCTTCTTCTATCCCCTTCCGATAGAGAGCTGCTATCAGTCAGCTTGGACAATACCGAGCTAGATAGACCACTAGTCTGACTTGGTTTTGGTCATAGCTGGGGAGGTGTTATGCCGGCTGAATCCCTGCCTTTGATTTCAGGGTTAGGATCTACTAAGGGTTCTAGTCCCAGCAATGAAATCAAAGACCTCCAAAGAAAATGGGTATAATGCTACAGAAGATGTCAAACATTTGGAGGTTTATTAGCAAGTCAAAGAGGTTGTCCTCTTCCTCTTTGTTTCCTATGGTTTGTATGTGCAGGAAAAACAAAAAACAAATCCATGCTGACATTAGGGCTGTCAGTCCTCCAGAATCAGCATCAATCTCCACAGGAATACTGAAAGCAGCAGTCCTGGAGATTTTAACAGGACCTCCAGGAATTTTCAACATGACATCATTTTGGGAAAAGTAAGCTCCAGGAAGAGCTTCAATCAGGAGTTGACAACCCTAGCCCAGTCACGTCAACTCATGATGATGTTATCCTATACATCCTCTGGTGTGCACATGGATTTAGTTTCTGCAAACACCATCCAGTGTGGATAGTAGAAACATGTCAAGCCATATCCTGGGTGTGGCAGTGGAGGAACATGACCTCCTGGTTGGTTGCAGACTGGAAGTGGTGCAGGCTGGGCTTTTTCTATGGCTGCCATCAACTGAACTGGTCATGTGAAAAGACCCTGAATTGCAATGAAAATGAACTGAATTTCTTGCAATCAGATAATCTTCGAGTCAAGTATATGGAATTCAGTTCCATCATCTTTGATGAAGTCAGTTGGCCTGCATTCAGCTTAACTGGGCTGTCAGGTCAGGCTGCTCATATCACAAATCAAAGTTAAAGGAGCCAAGGTTAGCTATAAATGTTGGAAAGGCTAAACTTTGCTTTTCTCTGCTATGCAGAGTTTCATTGGGGGAAAAAAAAAACTAACTTAACTTGGCATTCATTACTTAATTATGAGTTAACCCAGGTATGAAATGTCTAGAAATTGGCATCGATTAAAAGATTAAGTGCTCAAGTCGGAGAGCAAACAAACAGGATGGGCTTGCATGTAAATATACGCGTACAGAAATGCATGAAAGCACGTGCAGCTTCTCTTTTGGGACTGGGGGGGGTAAGCCATAATTCTAAAATAATATGACAAGGTCAAGAGTGCCTGGGTGTCGTTCCTTTCAATTCCATTACTATGCTTCTGGCCCCCAAAGGTTTAAATTTCATTGACATAGCTAGAGAAAAAATGTCCTCATTAAGTGAACGGGTTGGCTAGTTATTAGACCTGCTGAAGCTTGTCCTCAACAGCATGGAGCTGCTTGCTCCTAAATATAGGAAAGTGGTGGAAAATTAGGTTCCATACAGGGAGAGCTGTTGCTCGCCCCTTTCTACCAGGCTCATCAGAAGCAATGAATCCAAAGACCAGATCTAACATTATCCTTTGTTGTTCCGTCCCATCAAAAAGCAAAAGCATAAGCTTTTTAATGATTATGTTTCCACTTTCCATGTACATTGGAGGCCTTGATTACATAACATAGGTAACATTTTCATCTCTCATATATACCTATATGAGAGAGATGAAAATGTTACCTATGTAATCAAGGCCTTGTGTGTGTGTGTGTGTGTGTGCGCGCGCGCACGCACGCGCGCACATGCATCATCCAGGTGAATGTGGCTTTATACAGAGTGGGATGGGGGGGGAAGTAAGACATACGGTAACCCCATTCTAAAAGCTCAGAATTTAATTCATGCCCTAAGCATGTCCATACATCAGCAGACTTTGAATCCTGAATGTCTCCCCTGCTGCAAGATTAGATCCCACGCCAATATTAAAACAAAACTTAAGATCCAATTCATACATTACACAGAACGAGGTGGTAAAATCCTGGACTGCTTCATTCCGCTTCAGATTGAAGATGTGGGCTCTTATTTTAGAATTCTTCCCTCTGCACCCCTTACCCCAATGAATGTAATAAATGAATACACTGGAAGAAAGGTTTAGCACAAGTTTAGTCTCCCTGATTTGTTACATGCAAAATGTTTTTTGCATGGAATACCATTGGGAACTATGACTCCCCATTCAGTTAGTATGAAGTGAACAGTTCAGAATTCTACCACCTTTGTTAGCCAACAGGGATGGTCCTTCCATGAGGCCAGGTGAAGCAGCCCACTTCAGACAGAAAAATGCCAGGTGGTTTGGTCCCCAGTATGTGCTTCCTGCATACTACTCTTGCTAACCACTTCAGTGAGCCTCTATCCTGAAGGCAGCCACAGTCTCTACCCTGCTAGGCACTTCATCCTTACTCAGGGTGATGCAAGGGAGATGCTATATACATAATGACTTTGACTTGATATAGATACGGAAAGGTTACTGATGTGTCATACAACAGCGAAATGGTATACTTTCACTTAGAATTTCACATTTTTCTGCCAGTATTGAACTTCATATCATTTTGACATGAGAATATTTTGCTATCTTCTCAAACTACATATAAACAGAAACAGCAGAGATGTCAGAGAATCAAATTGCTTGAGACACAGATTGACTTCCACATGAGTAAATTGGGGAGGGGGGAAAAGAGAGGCTTGGAATCTTTAGAGAGACTGCATCTTAGAGGAGGTATACAAAATAGTCAATCGCAAACCCATGTAACTGTTTCTGAAGATCTCTTTTACACAATCGTAGCTGCCAGGAAAAGTGATTGATCATTGTGTGGCACAGCTTCATAATAAAGCTAAATCATGTGAATTTAAGCAGTTTACTGACTCAAGGGTGACTGAATTATTTCTGGGATGACTGATAGCCAAAATCAATTTGAAATTGCCATGAACACTGAATATTTGTAGAGCCGACGAAACATGCTTAGCAAATAAGACAACTCCAAGTACAATATAGGTCAATAAACCACGCCCCAGATCAGCGTACTATGACATTTTAGGATGATGTCATAGTATACAAGTGACTATAGGTTACTTTGCGGTTAAAATGAAGTCAAGCATTATATCATGATATATTGGGCACAAGGACCACATTAGCAAAGAAGCATACAGATAAAGAATTACCGGTAAGCTCTGGCCATGTAACATCTTTTCTAAGAGATTTACTGCAGCAGTGTGAACTTGCTGTGCATATTATTTTAGAACACTGGTTTAAGAAGCATTTCATTCATTTTTTGGGGAAAAAATCATATATATTTTTCCATCCACCCCCCCCCCCTCCGGCTGTATGGATTTCAAATGTTTCTGTAGCAGGCCTATGGGAAGAAAACAAACAATAGGAAGAAATATTTTTTCAAGGCTGTTTTCCCCCTTGGACCTCCTTCACATACCTAAAAGTATCTACCACAAACACATATAAGAATAATTGCCAAGTGCCTAGAGTTAAAACTGCTTGTTTCCCTATACCAGATATAATTAGTCTCTTTGGCAAAGCTTAAATGGCAAATTCCGAGTCAAGACCATGGAAGCAAAATGTGAAACATGGACCCATAAGTAGTCTTATTGAGGCCTCTATTAAATGGCGTACAGAAGACAAAGCAATACTGAAAGTGTTGTTTTAGATCCCTTTTGGATAACACCTCTATCTATGGATACTGAGCTCCTGCACTGGCTGAAATTGTAAAAGAAACTGTGTTTTTGTAAGCCAGTGTTGATGAAATGCATCAATTGTTCAAAGCTGGAGATATTGTTTTGTGAGGTGCATATGTGCAAGGACACACACACTTTTTTTTTTACACAGTTATGCTAAGCAAAGGAGGCTTTGATGCAATCTATGAGACTTTCCTGTAAATGGATTTCTGATCGGAGTGCCAGTCAATTAATATTTTGGCTTTTAACCCAGCAATCAATAGAGCAGCCAATTAAGGCAGCTAGTACAGTATCTCTACACAAATGATATTTTCAGGATATTTGATGAAGGCAGCCGTTGCTCTTGACCGATTAACATGGACAAATCATTAATTGTTTGGCAAATCATTTTAGTGACATCACCTAATTCAAGAGATTTACACTGGTAGTTGAAAACCAATGCCACTTCCTTGGCAAATGAAGGGTCAGGGGAGCCAATATAAATGTGATTACAGCTTTCTGTTCCTTAACCGGCTGTTCACAGATTAAAATCAATTAATTTTCAAGTTAATATTAAAACTCACAGCTATAGCAAATGTACATCAATTCAGTGTCTACCACAACGGACAGTGTATTATATATGCAAGGGCAATAGCACTTTGGGAGACAGTTCACATATATCACTTGAATGCTCATTATTCATTTCTTGATGTCTCTCAGCTGAAAGCAATGCACAAATGGATTCCACTGAAAAACACTGTGCATGAGGTTTTATGGAAGAGGACTCAATCATACACGCAAGTCACCATTTCATACAATCATCAGATGATAAACACACTCCCTTGAACCTAGTCCTTCCTTCTGCTGATTTTAATGACCCCCCCTCCCCAGGAAATAAGAACCTTAACAGCCTCTCTCAAACTGCTTTAAGGAGAATAACTTTAATTTCAGCTGATGTTATCTCATGGATTTGAGTGGGATTAAACCAATGGCTGAGTAGTTGTCTGTATTATGGCACTTAAGTTCCAGATGGGTTATTTTTAGCACCACCTAGTCATTGCTTTTCACATGCAGAACTGCAATTTTCCTTCCTAACCATGGTGGTGTGTTGTCCATTGTGGACACACTAGTCTCTGTTCCTGTCACCTGTCTGTTCCTGTCCCGTTTCTCCTGTCATCTGCTGAATCTGGATATCCTAAAAATAAAAAAAAAGATGGAGCAATAGCCCTAAAGAATGGTCCATACATGTGATCACTATGCTACTGCACCACCGCTATCATTATTAATGGGTTCTCTCTCTCCATTAATGAATGTGATGATTTAAGCCTAGGGAAAGTACAGGTCAAGAGATGGATAGAAATGTTATGTGAAATCTCCATAAAGAGCAAGTGAACAAAGTGTGACAATCCCAGACTAAACACTCTGTCTGGAAGTGCCCTTGGGTTAAGTAATCAAAGTTTACTTCAGTTACACTACTGAACTTGCATAGCAAAACCTGGGTATTTTTCTACTAACCTCTTTTCTGGACTTGAAACTTTGTGGACTGAATAACAATCTGCTTCTTCATTGATTGACTATTACACTTGTACACGTAGCTCTAAAATCAGGAGATTTTCCCTAGCACATATGTCAACAATGTCCGGATACTAAACACCACACTTTATATCATACATTTCATTCCTCAGGAAAGTATATCTCTACCAGTAGGAGCAACCAATTTGATAACACATGTGAGTTTTTAACTTACACAAAACTCTTCCTCAGATTGGATAGTCAAGAAAATAGAAATGAGGAAGCATAATTATTGCTATTTCCAAATAAAATTTCCAGGGCTGTAGTAAGAATTATGCTGGAAAGTCTATACAGAGACTAAGTCTTACAGAGTTATTAAAGTCCCTGGCTCAGAGCACTTACGTTGATGAAAGCCTCATTGGAAGAGAGTAAGGAATGAATGAACGTACCCTGGTGAAACAACATCACAAAGGATTACGGTAAATCCGTAAATTCATACGGAAATGACGTCAGGACGTCTGGTGTGGATTCTAAATGCATTGACGCCCTGTCCTGAAGCTACAGTTGGTACTGAATCCACACTGAAATCCCTGGGTTTTGTTGCAAACGGTGCGATGCTCCTTGGACATTAAGATCAATGAAACTTACTTCTAAAGTGGCGTGGGGGTCGAGCTGGACATTTTTGGAAGGTTCTTGAAGGTTCTTTCGGAAGTTTCATTCATCCCCTTCCTGCCCTGTTTGTGCTTCTTCTATCTATTCTGATCTGAAGCACATTTGCATGGAAGTAGGAAAAAAAAGAAAAGAAAAAAAATCGATATTATTATCAGTAAATATGCTTGTGGATCGGGGCGCCATTGTTAGTAGTCTTGTTCATCATGCACGTTTTCTACTAGCCTATATTAGAATGGGCAAATAATAAGTTGGCTGTTTTGTTTTTGTTTGTTTTTAGCTCCTCCAGATACCACACCTCTTTCCTTTATGATCTAAACATGCTATAAATAACCAGACCAGGAAAATCGTGGAGCACATTTGAAAGACAGTGTACCGCATTCCAGCCCTTACTTTTTTTTAACATATAAAACTGTGGCTTGCTTATGCAGCCCAACCATCGACATATTTATTCTTCAGTAAGTCCCACTGCAGTGTATCAATTAACTCCAGTCCTCGGGGAGAGGATACGACACGACGACAGTCTCCTCTCCAGATATCCCCGAATCTGTGGTGTGTTCCAAAATAGAGCCTGTGTGTGTTCATTCCACTCTTCTTTGATTACAGTGAAAATTAAAATTATGCATGATATTATATTATAAAATTATAATGCATGGGATGGAGGGAGTGGATAGAGGGAAATTCTTCTCCCTCTCGCACAACACCAGAACCAGGGGACATGCACTAAAATTGAGTGGAGGGAGAGTTAGAACGGATAAAAAAAATATTTCTTTACCCTGCTTGTAATTCATCTGTGGAACTCCTTGCCACAGGATGCGGTGATGGCACCTGGCCTAGATGCCTTTAAAAGGGGTTTGGACAGATTCATGGAGGAAAAGACCATCACAGGTTACAAGTCATAAGCAACCTCCTGGTTCTAGAAGTAGGTTTTCTCTGTGCCAGGTGCAGGGGAGTGGCAGCAGGAAACAGGTTATCTTGTTGGCTGTGTGCTCCCTGAGGCATCTGGTGGGGCCACTGCGTGATACAGGAAGGTGGACTAGATGGGCCTTTGGCCTGATCCAGCAGGGCTCTTCTTATGTTCTTATGATTACAGTTCTCTCTTCGTCGTCTTGTCGGTATTCATTTTTCCTCGGCCAGTGCGCAGACTCTTATCAGCCAGAGAGCCGCTGCCGGCAGTCCCGGTTCGAGGTTTGTTCGTCTGTACCAGAGGCACCAATTAAAGGCACCAATTAAAGACACTAATCGGACAGCAATATATCAAAGTCGCTCCTGAGATGGCATCCTTAGAGCTTCAGGAATTCCCTTCCTAAGGCTTTTTTGTTTTGCTTGTGTCTCGATCATGCAAACACACCACACTGCCATGCCATGTAAAACAGCCTCATGAAAAAGGGCGGAGGAGACGGCTTTGTTGAATGAGGTCCTTCTCTCTATCTCCAACGGGCCCTACCTGTCTTGATGTTCCAGAGTTTCCCGGGGAAGAAAACATCTACTTCGAATTCATAGAATTATAGAATTCATAGGTTATTTATAGAACGCGGATTCCAAAGTCTACAGCAGGCAAACCCCGCCCTCTTCCTCTAAGAGAGGCAGCGTGGTGTAGAGTACTAGCCTAGGTTAGAGTACTAGCCTAGGACCAGGCAGACCAAGATTCAGATCCCCACCTATGAAACTCACTAAGACTTCAATCTGGGAGTAAACCCCATTGAACACAATGAGACTTACTTCTGAGTAGACATGTACAGGCTTGTGCTGTAAGTGATGTTGGGCCAGTCGCCATCCCTCAACCCAACCTGCCTCGCAGTTTTGTTGCGAGGATAAAAGAAGAGAGAAGAGCTATGATGCTCTGAGCTCCTTGCCTGAAGGGCGGGGATGTGAATGTATGTCACGAATGAATGACGAGTCCCTGGAGGAACTGGAACCTGAACCCAGGTCTTTGGACTCCTGGTATGCACTTACCAGGGACCTAGAGCACAAGCCTATGCATGACTACGTAAGTCCCATTGTATTCAATGGGGCTAACTCCCCGGAAAGTGTGTATATGTAGGATTGCAGCCCCAGACTCGCTGAAGTCAGTAACACGTTTGAGTCAAGATGCCTAAAATCGCGTTGTAAGTCCCTCTGGGAGCCGGCTAATAGGGACGGGCTGCTTAGAGGTCAATGTAACCTTCTGGCAAGCAAGGAGCGCGCTATTGCCTCATTGAGGTGTGTGACCTGAAAACTGTCCTGCTTCACTTACAATCCAAGGTGCTTTTGCTACTATGGGGGAACCGTCCAATGTGGAATGAATCGTTTGAAGGCGATAACTTCCCACAGCAACAGAAGTGGCCCCAGTTGTCCTTCCTGTTGTGCAGTTGGTCTCTCCCCAGAAGAATGTGGACCTGGTTCCGAGGTAGATAGATACCCAAGACAAATGGTTTTTAGCCCTTCAAAGCTCCACAAATGGGCACGTTGCAGGACACCGCTGTCGCCGATCTGTAGAGAGGAGGCAGGTTGAAGGGTAGGATTGAAACGGATTTTAGGCCGCCGGCGCCTATCGACCCTCCCCAAACGATCTAGGCACTGAGTGAGTAGCAGGCGGATTCAAGCGCTTCTCCAGTAACTTGAGAAAGTAATTCCACTGAAAGATTCTCCTTTCAAAGTGGATCCAATTCGCCTGGCCTTTTTAGGAAGGGGTGGGTGACTGATGTCCTTTGGCAGCTGAAGACGATTGGTTTACTGTGGCACAGACAGAGAGGGTCGATTCACTCATGCAGGTGCATCATCTTTGTTGCAGGTGCAACACTGATCACTCCTGACTTCACAGTGGAGCCATCTCCGTTGAAAGGTTTGTGACAGAAGCGTTATCAGGTCATCATAACAAAACATCTTTCTGGTGTTTGATCAACATGAGAGTGAACCTTATTGTGATCATCCCTCCAGGGACGAACAACGCCCCCCCCCCTTTAAGATACAACAGAATTCAGTGCCGAAAATGTCTCATCCCAGCACGGAGCAAACACCCGTCGCCTCTAAGATTCAAGCCACGTCTGCACAATCCATAAAAAGAGGGGGATTTCCAGCTCTTTGTCCACCCTGGACCTCAAGACCCTAGTTTCGATGGCTACCTTACCACAGTTCTGGATCCGTGGGTCTAAGTTGGCAGGTGTCTGTTATTTATTTTGAAACGTTTCCCCTCCCCCAAGAAGGGCTTTCCCCCCCCCCCTATTTGAGGAAATTATATTTCCTCAAATATATTTGAGGAATATTTTTATATTTCCCCAACAAGTCCTAGCGTACTAGCCCAAGAAGGGCTCTCTGCTGTTCCTGCGTTGACGCCCGAAGTTATTCTGGAAAGCAGCAATAACTAAAGAAGAAACGGTGTCGCTCTTGTTGTATATGCAAGATTACCTACCACGAATCACAGGACTTACCCCCAAGAGTTGTGGTGGGGTAACGAATCCATGGCGATTAATCTTGCAAGATCTTCTAAAGCACGCTCTTTTGCTCAAAATCAGTGTGGTTAAAGAGAGCTCAAATAGTGCATTTGTTTCACACTCTCGACATTGTTTATACCTGGAGCAATCATGCCAGGATTGAACCTGTCCTATTGGTCCATCTGAAGCGGTGGCCTCAGTAAGCAGATTGGGGGAGCGCCCATCTCCGTCGACATACTCGCCTCCATACTTGTCCTCCTTCTTCCGCTCTCTGTATTGTAATGGAAGGACAGAGAGGAAGAGGAAATGCGGAGGGGGAGAGAGTGCTGAGCTAGAACAGTGGAGAGTTGGAGGAGTAGAGGCTGGCAGGCACATCATCATCATGTAAGGGGGGCATGATTTAGGATGCCACCTCACCTCAGTCATCAGGAGGTCTTCTCTGCCCAGGGTAGGGTTAAGGTTTGTTTGTCCTGATGCTTATAGACTTCTAAGCCCTGTTCAACTTGAAGGGGACTTACTTATGAAGAAACATCGTGCTGCATCTTTCCAATCCAAATCTAAATGGGCTGAGTTCCCCTGGTTTCATTGAATTGTATTCCTGGTTAAGGCCCCGCCCCCAATCCATTTGAAGTGAGTTTTGACTAGGCTTGCAGTCCTAGATGTCCTCATCCGAGAGTGAGCCGGACCTATGGAAACATGGACAGGATTGCTCTGCACATCCCATGGGGCTTAAGTCTCCACTCTCTTGTTCTACTGGTTTCTTTTTGTTCCTGTTGGTTTCCATCCATGGAACTTACTCAAGGGCTTAGCTTTAGTTGGAGGGGGGGCAGGATCTTTAAGGTGGGAGGAGTATCCAAACCTCAATATACAACAGTGCAGACAAAAGGGGTAAAGTGCATTTCTGAGCAGATCAGCTTTTAGATTTTGGAAATACAGTATATATTTCACATTAACATTTCCACCTTGAGCATATTTTCACGGAAGTAAGTCCTATTGATTTTGATGGAGATGGATTCAATTTTCATGTAGGCAGGATTGCAGTCTTAAACTGCAATCCTAAACACATTGACCTGGGAGAAAGCCCCATTAAACTCAGTGGGACTTACTTCTGCGGAGACATGTTTTCATTTCCTGTGTATAATTCAGCCATGTGGGGGACAACAAGGCACTGCTTGCTTGTTACCCTCCTGTACATATGCAGCTTGATCGATGCATGTTTACCCTCACGAAAATGCCATGCTGCTGCATATGTCTGCATAGGATGGAATTCTCAGAAGTAGCTATCACTAAAACAAATGGAACTGTTACTTCCAAGTAAAGGGGGTATCAGTTTAAATCCAACCATGCTTGTTGGACTATGGATCGGGTGGGTCACCTTGGCCTTCAGAAGGTCTCGCCTCCAAGAGCCCAGTCGTTTACTGCCCATGAAGGCAGTTGTGTGGTTCATTTTGAAACCTCTTCTCTTTTAGTAATTGTCCCTGTTAACGGTGTCTACCTTTCTAGTTTTGTGCGTGCGCCTGTGTAAGTTTTACTAGCCTCCCGTCTCCCTATAAATAATCTGGATGAAGATGCAAAGGGATATGACTTTCACAAGATTGGACAATTGATTAAATCTGTGACCTGCAATTGAGAATAATCTTGAAAGGCTATTTAAACAGATGAAGGCTTAAATTGTCTCGCTTGTATCTGAATTAATTTCTCATTCATCATCATTATGGAGTGATTGGTCTATTCAGGCGCCTCATCCTGGTGGAACGAAGCTGGATTTAAATGAAATTGTAACGCAATTTAAATGCTCTCCGGCTTTAACGAGGCCAATCGAGCAGCTGCAATAAATACAAATATTTTTCTAAACGGCCTTGTTTTAAATAATTGCTTACCGCTTTCATGTTATATTTTAAGTGGCAATCTCGTTCTCGCCAAGCACAACAGCCCTCCCTGCCCCGCCTCCCTCTCTTTTAAAGAGGCCCAAGAGTTGGCTTTGTGGCTACAGAGATCCGTTTGATGACTACAGCGTTTATTTTTGAAACGCTTCGTACACACGGGGGAGGCGGAGGCATGGGGAGTGGTACATCTTCAGGCAAAGGTGCATGTTGTGGTTACCTGAATGTGTTAAACACATCGTCGTTAATATATGGAATCTGTCACAATATGTCATGATGGTCACAGGCTTAGATGAGGAGATTTGAGTCTGACACATGCATGGAGAAGAGATCTGAGATCACTGGCTATTACATGATATGTGCACGAAACTTTCACTGTTCAGAAGCAATGTGCCACTGAATACTAGTTGGGGAGGATACCAAGGGGGGGGGGGCACTGCCTTCATGCCCTTCTTCTGGATTTCAGAGACATTAGCCCCCGTGGGAAGCAGGATACTATCCTGGATCTTTGGTCTGATCCAACGAGGTTGCTCTTGCGTTCTTCTCCAAGGGATTGATTCAATTCTCCTTCCTACAGACATTTGCCGGCATTGGGAAGTAAATCTCATAGATTTATTTCCATGATGGAAAGGAAGTCGAATAAACACTCTGATGGCAAAGACTTGTCTTATGTGCCATCCAGTGACTTCCAGGAAAATGCGGTCTTCTGTTAAAGTACCTAAGACCTTATTCTAAAAAGACACAGGCATAGGATTGGTGACGGTCCTAACAGCACCTGTTCTGAAATGAATCCTATTAAAATCCATATGATAGGAGTCAATGTGTTGAGATTGCGAACCGGTTCTTATGAACATATATAGGATGCTGCTGCCGGAGTCAAACCGTTGGTCCACTTACCGCAGTCTCGTCTATCCCATTTAGCAGCAGCTCTTCTCAGTCTCCCTGTCCCAGATCGTGTTACTGGGTGAGGCCAGGATTGAATTTGGGAACGTGCTGGGGACCCCGCCCCGGCCCTAGCAAGTGTTAGCAAGAAGTCTCAAGCAAGAGCTTGGATAGTCAACTTCAGGCTTTTGGACAGGGATGATTGATAGTGATTCCACTTCCACACATACTTAGTTGGAAAGCCAAGAGTAGGATTTTGGAATAAGGGTGGTAGTTTTTGTTTCTTTTTAACACTTTGAGGAACTGGCTAGACAAAGATCTCTCAGTTTGTCTTTCCGGACCCATCATCCCCCCCCCCTCCACAAACAAACTGATTTTAGTTCCTCATCCTCAACCTATGCATCCGACCAAAGATCTTAGCTGTAAGTGGTGCTACTCATTTCGCTTCCCACTTCTCCTGTTCTTTGCGCAGCTCCCATTCATTTCAGTGGGCTTCTGGCTTTCTTTATGCCTTACTTGGAAACTAGGGAATCTCACTGATTTCAATATGTTTCCCTTTCACTTGAGGAGCCGTGAGTAGGATCTGAATTTCCGATCCCAAGCGCTGGACTTCCAACACACTCTTTGAAACCCATGGGTCTCGCTTCCTTCCTCTTCCCTACCTCCTCGATCTGCTTAGAACCCGACTGCTCACCAATCCGTTTTCAACCAAGCGCTTCATCCGAACTGAAGTGTGTGGGCTGGGTTAGTATAGCCCATTTTGAGAAGTAAAATTGCTACTGCACTGTTCATTTCCACCACCACCCACTTTTCTATAGCGACCGAGTACGTCTGCCAAGCCCAAGAATGCTTTCTTACACTAAGGATGTGCACCTGGTCATTACACAGAAAATACGTGGGGGGGGGGGACTGAACAAGGGTCACCCTTTGCTTTCTGTCTGTACTGTGCACTCAGTCATGGACAGATAGCAATGATGTTTTGCATCTGTGTAGCGCTTTGGAGCGTGTGTATATGAGGTTATGCAATCGTTACACAGCCACCCTTAAGGTCCATATTGCAGGTAGAAGCCGAAGCCGAGGGGAAGTGGTTCGCCTAAGGCCACCTGTGATGAGTTCATGTCAGGTGCGATTCGAACCAAGGAAGACCTAATTTGATTTGTAGCCTGGCCTCTTGGGCTCTACGGGACACCAGCTTTCGTAGTGAGCGACAAGAGACAATTAAGCCGTTCTGCGATGAAGAGGCCAGTAAGGTGAACGTCGTCGTGTCCCGTCCCCCCTGTCACACTGGCAGGATCTGGGGGCATTTGGCTTGACATATGGTGGTGATGTTTTCCATGGCTCCACTCTGTAGTTAAAATAATATAACCAGCAGGGGGAAAGGGAATAATAGAAAATGTAAAGACACCCCTTCGGATGTAGCCAAACATAATTACCGGAGAGCTAATGGAGCCACGTGTCTCCTTGTTGCAGGTGTCGGAATTAAAGCTCTCTAAGCGACAGACAGGCAGAGGAAACGTGAATGAAATGTGGGCGGCGGGGAATCCTGGTTAAGAATACGGTATGAACAGACAATACAGTACTGTAGTAGTACATTGAACTTAAACAGAAAAAATCATGTTTATCATTTGACTGGATGGGGGCTTTTGTTCCTTGTATAGGTCAAGTTCTGTACTTTAACTTCTGTACAACTTGAAGTTGTACACAGCAGTAATTAATCCGGAATAGTTCCGGTTCCTGACTTCTCTTGGCCCCTAGTTTGCAATCTCTAACTTGGTTCAGGACCTTAAATTACTACAAAACGTTCATTAAAAGGGGGTGGGAAATCTATTTGGAATACATCAAGATTTTTTCAGCGGGGGTAACTAATCCGTGTTAAGCGACCTCTCCTCTGGACCAGAAAATAGTTCTGGGGTAAGCAGCTGTTTCTATCCAATTTAATCATGAAATCTTCAAAGTTGAATGGGGCAATGCGGAGTGACTGAGAGAGAAGCGCTGGGGGTTGGGAGAGAGAGAGAGGGAAACAATTCCAAAGATGGTCAGCTTGCAGAAGAAAAAAAGGGTAGAATGATTTGCCAGTAACTGAGCAATTTAATGCCCGAGTTCCAGACCCGCTCAGTGGGATCATTTAGTACTAACCCTCTCTCCAGAGCGCATCTCCCTTCCTTCAGTTGCTTAAAATGAGCATTATTCCAAACATATGCAATGCAATCCGTTCGGTCACACTTACAAGAACACGCTTTAATAAGGCAATCAATCACACGCTAACAACCCGCCGCTGGCCTGTTGGAGCCGAATTGGGCTGGATGGAAAGTGGCACCTCGGAGGGGCCTGGAGACAACTGGTGTTGGCGGCTGACAAGGCAGGAGGAAGGCTGGTGGAGGCGGATGCTCTTTCTTCCTATCCTCCCTGCTAGCCTCTGTGTGTATGTCTGTAGGTGAAACACGCGAGTCTAAAGTGTTGTCGAACTTCGAAGTCCGCCCCACCGAAATCAGAGGCACTCGGGTTTTGTGTTTGCGTAATTACAAAGTTTCCCCAGGACCTAATTTGTTACTTGGGCTCTAGGCAACTGCTCCTGGGGGAGCACTTGCTCACCTCGCCCCCGTGAGAGGGGGCAACCCCCCAAAATAGCTTTCCCCCCATGTCTAGACAACTTGCTGAATCATAAACTGGGAATTTAAAATAGGACTGCAATCCACAACAATCTTAGGTTAAAATTTATTTACCTAATTAAAACTGGTCTGAGGGGCTTACCTGGGGAAAAAATATGCTAAGGATGGCGATGTTAATGCAAAATATACCATTATTTTTCTCTTTCAGAAATCTTGCATTAGAAGCAAAGCTCGCTCTCCTCCAGAAATTACCTTTGCCCCTTCGGTGCCCAGTTCCCCCACCCAGTTTCCCCCATGCTCTCACGTTACTGTTCCTGTGTACCATCCCTGCTTCATATTATAGAACTTAAGATAGGACTATGTTTATTGAAGTCATTGATTTCAGGAGGGGTTGGCGTCTCCCTAATTTTCTCGACCCCCGCCCCCCAGCACATCATTCTCTTTTCCTCTGCTGCACATTTTCTTCCATGGTGCTATTACCAAATACCAGTCTGGATGTTTTTAAAAAAGCCACAATCCACCCACTCCATAGCAAAAGGAAAATTTCATTATGAAGTAATGAGTAATTCCTCCCAGCAAGATGTATTGTTATATCTTCCACTTCAATTTAGAGGCAGAGTGGCTCAATTACCTAGAAAATACAGTCAATTAAAGGCTGCTGATTGGACACGAGGACGGATCATCGATCTTGTACTTTCCAATATCGCTCCAGACACCTCATTTTCCCTCCCTATTAACTGAAAATACGCCTGGCATTACCGCAACCTCGCAGCCTATTTACCTGTCGCAGGCAATCTCTGCCCTCTGACCGAATCACGGGGAACATTCACTATCATCTCTGCGCTACCAGAGCCGCCAAAGCGAGCCCATTTGAAAGACAATGGCTCCCAACGGGACGGTCCAGAGAGTGGATGATGTGGTCATGTGGGAGAGCCAGCCTGAATGAGGGAGGGAGGAGAGGCAGGGTGGGAGCCTCTTTAACAGGGGTGCCCTCAACAGGCGCAGGGAAGGCAGCAGCACCCCACCAGGAATGTTTCATTGCAGTGTTAATTCAACATCCAGCACCTGCATCCCTTCTATCTAAATGGGTCGCCCAAAAACATTCTGCCTCAGTGGTTTTGAATCCTTTTCTGTTTGAGACTTTAGATAAGATCCTACAGAGTTTGGAATGGTGCAGCCCAGTGAAAAGCACATGTCTGAATGATGAAGGTGGTACAAAAAATAAGACTCAGTCTGATCAAGACATCAGCTGAGTTAAACACCCCATACTAACCAGTGAAGGGTAGGATTTTGACATTGTTGAGTAGACACTGAGGCCTTTAGGATACGTTTACCCTTCCTAGCACTAAAATGTTCCTAAAGAGGGAGGCTTACTTAAAAGTCTAACACGAGCTTATGCATGTCTACTCAGAAGTAAATCCCATTGCGTTCAATGACGTTTACTCCCAGGAAACTGAGTATAGGATTGCATGCAGCCCCAGTCTGTGAAAAGAAATGGAGATTTAAAGTACCTTTCTGGTGAAGAGATCATTCACCAGGTCTTGGAAACCACACCAACCTAAGATGGATGTCTACAATATATCTTTTTAATCATTTTTTTTAAATTGCTTCCTACAGGATCTACGTGGCAACTGTCATGTACTGTCATGTACGAGGAGGTCCTCAGTCTAAGGACCAAAATGCAGTACCTGTGTTGCTGCCTGAAGTTCTTCTTACGCATTTCTCACAGACAAAAGGGGTTCCCTCCCTAAGAGTGCTCAAGAATTCATGATGCCTTCCAACAGGCTTCCTTATGATTATTGTTGTATCTGGAATCACGGATCTCCACTGGGATGTAGGCCCCGATCCTTGGCTTCTTTCTCTACGACCCCAGGTTCTTTATGAAACTTACTCTTCCAAGTAAATATGCCCCACCCTACCCATCCCATCCAAGCACTATGGACAGGGTGACCAGATACAATGGAGGACAAAGTGCCTATACCTTTAACCATTGTATAGAAGAGGGAATTCTGGCAGGTGCAGCTTTTTGCACCCTTCCATGATGAGCTGCACCTGCCAAAGTGCCCTCATCTATACAATGGTTAAAGGCACAGGCACTTTGTCCTCCATTTTATCTGGTCACTCTGACTATGGACCAGGCCACTCTGAACCACACGGACATTGTCTGCTGCTGTTGCTGCTGCAACAGCAGCAGCACCAGCCCCCAGTGCTCCAATGATGGAAGCAAAAATAATGGGTCCTGAATGAAATACACAAGCTCCCCTCCTGACTCCCCCCTCCTTTTAGGCGCATCATGGTCCCCTGTAGCCTTCTAAAAATGTTATCTGTATCCACTAGACTGAGATTAGCATCTTTGTCATGGACAATGAATGAGCCAGGATGAGGATTCAGGATGTGAATGAATGGGAAAGGCTTCTGGGATCAAGTTGTCTGTATTGCCACAGAGCTCTCCCCCTCCCCCTCCCCACAGGGGACAGAAAACCATTTTCTTTTATTTCCATTACATCCTGTATCATAATATATTAACATAAAGAGAACAATCCATGTTCTCCTCTATCACCTTTTCCACAATGAGTTCCACATTCCCACGTTAGAAATTACCATATTCACTCACTTGCCTCTTTTATACAGTACTACACTTACTCAGAAGCATGTCCCATTGATTTCAGCGGGATTTATTTCTGCAGACTTACAGAACAAGCCTACGCATGTCTACTCAGAAGTAAGCTCCATTAAATTCAGTGGGACTTACTCCCAGGTAAGTGTGCAATAGGATTGCAGTCTCAGATTGTAGGGATTTTCTAGGGGCTTTTTCAAATTGTGTGTGCGGCGCATATGTTTGATGAATAGCTTTTCTAAGGAACGTTCAAGGGATTAAGCATTTTTAAATGTAAAGCAGTATTTTGAAAGACAGGCTCATCTTTCTCCTTTCAGATAGACCAATTAGTGCAGAAACTAGCGTCGTTTAAACTTCTTCTACAGTCCAATCCTATCCGTATCTACTCAGAAGTAGATCCCACTTTAGTCAATGGGGCTTACTCCCAGGTAAGTGTGGATAGGCTTGCAGCCCTAAGGACACAACTGGGAAATTCTCCTGTGCAAAGTCCCGTTGAAAGGAACAGGAACTATCTCCTGTGTTTTAACACCTGATTTACTTTTGCATTGTTCATTGCACCTGGGCTTGCACAGGTGAAGAACAGTGAGTGACTAAATTCTTAAATGTGAAACAAGGGTTATCCTCGAACCAGCTGATCCAGAGTCCTTGAAAGCAGAATTCCCATTGCCCTGGGTGGGGCTAACAAACTGGTTTTATACAATCTTACAACTGGACGTAAATAACCCCCTTAATTTCAGTGAAGCTTACATGGAAGTAAGGACCCAATCCTATCCAACTTTCACTGCTGATGCAGCCGTGCTAACGGGACGTGCACTGCATCCTGCGGTGGGGGGAGGGGCTGCATTGCGGCTGCATCAGCGCTGGAAAGTTGGATAGGATTGGGCCCTAAGTATACTTAGGAATAGGATCCTGGCCTAAATCGGCTGCAATCCGTGTACTCCAGCTAAATTGACTTGTGGATTTGAAACTTCCTCATAAATTTAACACAAAACAAGTCGAGCTGACATGTCAAAAACTCTACCCCTCCCACCTCCACTCCGCCCCCTTTTATTTCCCTTACAAACTGGAAATATCACTTGAATGCCTTTGAAGCTCCAAAAGGGGATTTGAAACCATCTATTGCTTTAAAAATTAATATGCCATTCCTTATTAACATGCTTCTAGATGTGTGGGTTGTTTTTTTAAACAGTGACCTGACTTTGTAAGAAATAGTGCATTAATGGGGGGGGGGGCTTCTAGGTTTTGAAATGGCCAGTTCAACAATTGAACTCATGGAAGAAATTAATAATCCCGTTACTACTGTTCACTGGAAAGATTGTCTTTTTAAACTAAACTATGGGAACCGAACTTCTGGAACAATAATAATAATAATAATAATAATAATAATAATAATATCCTATGCATTCCCACTAGAAGAGAGAGACTAGGAGGAAAAAGAGGGATCTATAAACAGACCCTGGAAAAAAACTGGGGGGAGGGGAGATTTACATGCAAAGGTTGTAGAAATTCAAGCACAAGGAGAATGAAAATATAAAGACTACACAAATAGGAGGAAGAAGAAGGAAAAAAATCGTTCTAAACTCCAAGGCAAAAAATTAAAAATGTGTGTGTGTGTGTGGGGGGGTGATGGTGGTGGTGTTGGAAGGCGATGGAGGAACTGAAGACGAACCAGGAAGGAGAGAAAACCGCCTTGGCTTTAATTTGCAGCCCAGTGATTGTGTGAAGGAAAGAGTTTTGCTCCCTGTCACTTAATCTCTTCCCTTGGCGGCTTGTTAGCGTTTGGCAGGCACCCGGTCTCTGCGCAGAGACTCCTCGGCAGCCCGACATATTCAAAACAGCTCCCCTACATATACATCACTTGCTAATTTCGCCGGTATGGTCACAATTCAGCGACTGACAATGGAACGTTGTTATTTTAAAGGACAAATAGCTTTGACCCCTCTGGGCTTCTCGCTGCCAATTTCACTCTTCTCCCTCTATTATTTTATCTTGTTTCCTTCCTTAACACCCCCCACCCCCCAAAAAAAATCTATAGGGAAAATTTATATTTCTTGAGAGCTGGGAAAGGTTAAAAAAAAGCTACTACAAAAAAAAAACCAACCCATTAAAATGCTCACCAAAATATATAGTATGCCATTTGAGTTTCATATATATAGTAATGCATCTTTTAAAAAATAGAAATAATTGGGTGACACTTCGACATTGCAAATCCACAAGGTCCTTCGTTTTTTCCTCTTTAATTCGGCAAAGAATAAATCTTTACTTTCATCAGGCATACATTGTTTTTTGTTTTGTTTTGTTTTTCCCGGTTAGGATCGACCATTTCTTCTTTTCAAGTATTTCAGATTTTGTTTTGAGTCACATACAAGGTTATGCATAAGCGATTTATGCTGCGGTTGGTGGGCATCCTGCTCCTTTGGGTTGGAGAGAAGTCCTTCGGAGACAAAAGGGAAAAAGTTCTAGCTCTTTTCTATGGTCCACAAAATGTATTTTGCTCGTGTGTGTGTGTGTGTGTGTGTGTGTGTGTGTGTGTGTGTGTGTTCTGTTTGTTGCCTTCGTAGGTGCGTATTTGGCAAGGTTCTCCGTCCTTCCCCACCAATCGTTTACAGACTCAGTTGTAGTCTTCCACGGATTTGCATGGAAAATAAACCCACGCCTCTCGTTTCCTTTTCCTTCCCAGTTTTCCATTGGTGTTCACCAAACGCAATTAAATAAACATACTGAATGACAGTCCTTTGACCAGCAGCTGCGGTCCTCTGGCCAAGAGATGAGGAAGGGCAAAGGGAAACCTGAGATGAACATTTTATCTGGTCAAAGGGACTTCTTCCCGCTGATCCATGGAGACCGACGAGGCCTTGCTCAGCACCGAGGGCGTGAAGGTGAGGAAAGAGTCAGTCCTGGTCGTGGCCGAGCAGGTAAAGTCCGACCCGGAAGGCCTTTGGGGCAGCCCGTTGGACTGGCTCCCGTGACAAGCCAAGCAGGAGCAGGGGCTGCCTCCAGCGCTGCTCAGTCCATGGGTTGGGCCGGCATAAAGAGACGGGTGTCGGAAGGCGCAGAGCAGTTCTGGTCTGGGGTAGGGATGGGACAGGACCCGAAAGGTGTCCAGCGGTCTCAGCGGGGAACTGAAAGGGGCGGCGGCAGCGGCGGCGGCGGCGGCAGCAGAAGCCGAGGTGGCAGCACCCAGTCCCATGTGGGAATAGTAAGGAAGGGGCAGGTGGGACGGGAAAGGGTAGGGCAGGTTGCCCGTGGCCGCGGCGTGGCTCATCATGTAGGTGTAAAAAGCCGGATCTGCAGGATGGGGCCAAGTCATGGCCAGGCGCTGCCTCTTGTCCTTCATCCTGCGGTTCTGGAACCACACCTGGCGGGGACAGACAGAGGAAGCTCTTGAAGAACACGAAGGACTGCTGCCATCCTCCTGCACCCAAATCACACTGTCAGGGAAGGCTGCAGTTCTATGCCCACTTACTTGGGGGTAAGGATAAGCCAGTGGAACTTATCTCCGGGTAAAACCTGCACAAGTGGACGTCAACTATCCCAGCATTATCTGCAAGGCCCTGACTTGAGGCTACTACAGACAATAGAACACTACCGCCTAAGTTCTCTATGGTGTCTCAAACACTTCACAAGTTTTAGCTCAAATCTCACAAGCAAGCCCCCCCCCCCCATCTCTCACGGTTCACCACGGGTGTCTATAATCTACCTGCCGGGCTTACACAACTGTGATTCAAACTTGGAGAGAGGGGTGACCGCTTTGAGAGCCAACTGCACACAATAAAGGACCGTTTGGAATGCTGGGATGGCGAGGAGGACCCAGATCCAGAGCACAATCCGATCCACACCTACTCAGAAGTAAGCCCCATTGTGTTCAATGGGCTTACTCCCAGGAAAGTGTGTATAGGATAGGATTGCAGTCTCAACTTCAAGGGCAGAATCTTGCCAAGATTTCTCCTGCTGCGGAAACCTTGCAGGGAAATGAACGCCAGGCGCGCTTTCACGCAACTTCCGTTCATTTCAATAGGGCTTGGCAGGAGTTCCCCCTGTGTTTCCTCTTCCATAGGTCGCCACAGTACCCACCATGGGGGCGATCCTTGATTCACACTAAGTTGCTAGAGGTCTACAGGGGCAGCAGCAGGGAAATGATGATTATTGTTTATCCACGCTGCTTTCTCTCCGAGTTAAGGCTGCGTCTCCGTTTCATTCCCCCCCCCCCTTTCCAAACTTCACTACTTGTTTCAACTAGATTTCAAACATGGGTGCCATGCCATCCGTCTCCCACTGAAATTAGTGGGAGATTCCGTCTTTGTAGATGACACCAACTTGGTATCCACGATGACAGCCTCGGGGTGTGAAATTTCTTTTGTGCCAAGAGCTGCCTTCCAAAATAATCTGTAATGCTTAGATGCTTTGGAAGTCTTGTAAAACATACTACACATATCCCTTCCCCCCCCACACACACACACCCAGCAGATGAAAAAGTGAAGCAAAAGCCCATGTATGTCTACTTAGATGTAACTCCCACTAAGTTCAATAGAATTTACTCCCAAGTAAGATCCTCTTCCTTATGCACCTGATGACAGATAGCCAGATTCATAAACCATTGTGAACTTTTCACTTTTTTATTCCAACAGACAAAATTTGTAGGCAGCCTTATTGATCTACAAGGAAAACAAAAGGCCCAAAGAGACAAGGGCCGAGCCTTTTCCTGGGAGTAAACCCCATTGAACCTAATGGGATTTACTTCTGAGTAGACATGCATAGATTGTGCCCAAGGTTTCGTGACGTTTCAATAAGTCGTCAAAAATTGCATTACATTGCATTACAGTTACTTGGGGGTTGGTCTCAGGGACATCGCCGACCCAACCCTTAGCATAGTTGCCACTTGCCAGGTACAGAGGATGGAACGGATTTATTTGGGATTAGACCGCCAGAGTAACTCTCAGCCTCTGGTCATGTCATTTATAGTCACTAAAGCGGATTGGGATCACGAAGTGGCTCCGAAGCAGGCACTTGAGAAGGTGAAAGAAGTCCCCCTTTTAACCATCGCGCCAGTTGTCAGAGCTAAAGGGATAGACAATTTCTGGGTAACCTAACCAACCTGCCGGAAGGCGATCTTGAGGACTGGCGCCCTGACCTGCAGCAGCCCACACCGAGAATCCGCAGCTACCACGGACACTTCCTGCTTCTCTGGAAGCCAAGAGGCCCGGCAGGAAGTTCGGCCATTGGGGTCTCATGTTGTGCTAATCAGAACCAGGAGGTCCCGGCTGGCTTGAAGTTGCGCGCGTGCTTACCTTGATGGTGGTTTCGGGCAGATTCAAGGCGGCTGCCAGTTCGCATCTCCTGGGCCTGGACACGTAGTTCTCGCGGTAGAACTCCTTCTCCAAGCGCGCTATTTGCTCGCGGGTGAAGGCCGTGCGGTAGCGGCGCATCTGATCGCTGGCGCTGCAGGCCAGCGACGCTTGAGAGCCGCCTCCGCCACTGCCCCCGCTGCCTTTGGGGAGATCGCTTCCTCCGCTGCTGGGGCTGCCTGCCGACGTCTCCGAGCACTGTCCTGCAAGGGGAAGCCGACAGGAGGGCATGCAGAGAGACACACAGAAGCTGCGCTCCGCCGACACCACCACCGCTTCTGGTTCTGCCCTCCCCAATCCCATTTCTGAGTCCCTGTGAACCTCGGTTAGGGAGAAGAATGAATGTCTACAATCAACCCCCCCCCCATTTCTCTTTTTCCCCCCCTGCACTGGGGGAGGGAGGATTCCTACAGATCAAGACTAGCCCATCTCACTATTGGTGATTTGGTGACGGGGAATTAACACGGATTAGCAGCTCGATCCTCAGCCCAGTTAAGCCATAATGCTAGGATTTGAATAGGCTTCCAACACATTTCAGTGCGATGCACATCCAGGAAAGGCTGCAGTCCTATTGGGGGTAAGAAGAAGACCTATTGGACTCAGTGAGATGTACTTCCGAGAAAACATGCTTAGGAGAATTGAAAAGGTTGTCCTTATGTTTGGACTTAAACCGATTCGGACTTCGACTTCCTCTTGCTTCGTTCTGTAGAAAGGACGGATGGAGATGCAGTGGAAGAAGTAAGGGCCATGGAAATTACCTTGCCAAGTCAGATCTTCAGATCAGACCCACCAAACATATTTAGAACCAGGTTGCTATTTCGAACTTCTGCGATCCTAAGTACGTTTAGTGGCATGCAAAGTAGCGCAAAGCCAATCGCATTTCCTCCTTCTATGTTTAGCATCCAGCCATAAAGGCCGCAATCTCAACTATACTCTCTAAAAGAATTTCCATTATTACTGGATCTACAGTACTTCCAAATACCGATCCTATTCCAAACATGTATATTGTTGCTTTTTTAAAGGCCCAGTTATTCCAATTGGATTGATATCCGTAGCAATGCACTTCTGCCTGCCAGCTCACATGTGATTCATCTGAGAGGTCTGTACACCCATTTAAGCTCTACACAGCATCTCTAGACCAAAAGTTCTTTCTTTGGCTCCTTGTCTCCAACACCTGCAGTAGAAAGGAATTGGGAAGGAGGGGGAGGGGGATCGGACCAAAGAGGCCAACCTCCCTCCATCTTCTTTTTCCCCCACTGAAGAACAACCCCCCCCCACACACACACACACTCAAACCAGTAAATCCCTTAGGACGGCAATCAGAGTGGCATTTCCTTTCAACACAAAGTGAACAGGATAAAGACGTTAGCAACATCTCTGACGCCATCAGGTGAAGCTTCCCTTCTCTATGTTATGAGGAGGGTCTCTCAGGGAAAAGAGGACCTCAGACTCCATTAGGCGACACGGATGGGTGAGCGATGACTTGCCACGGCACTGGCGGCCGTGGATCGGCCCTGGTTGCTCGCCTTTGCTAGGCTGGCTACTCAGGAGGACAACTGGCCACTGACAGTGGAGAATAATGCCAGCGGGCAGTTAGGTCTCCACTTTCCTTCTGGGCTGGCCTGGCTGGTTTGTTTGTTTGTTTTTGGTGGTCTTCCTTCTGACAGCAGAGATGAAAGAAACCTCCTAGGCCAAACCAGGCGTCTTTCGCTGTTTCCCAGAATTTTCCCAGCGGAAGTTTAGGGCTTTGGAGGTGAGGGGAGTGGTGGTGGTGGGAGGGGACCAGGAAGACCCGTGGTCTCTCGGCGTCTCGCTTTCAAATGCAACCACTTCTCATTGTGCCTGAATGAGACCAAAGGCAATTAAAGCCCTGCTGGCGCCACCGAGACAGGGAAGTGACAAGGCAATTGGGACCTCGAACTCACGTGCAAACAGGACCCGAGTGTTGCTGCTGCTCTTTGGTGGGCAGCCTGAGCCGTCTGCAGGCGATTTTACGGTCTTTTTGTGGCTGCTTCCGTGCTCATCCAGGCACATTGCAATCCGGGGGCGAGGAGCAGGGGGGGTGGAGAAAGAAACCACAGAACTCGCAAGCCTGGTCAGCAGGCGCGCGGATCTCTTTTGATCTTGCACAGATCCAGGGAAGCTCGCTTTATTTCCCCTTCCTTGGGAAGGGGGGCAGGGGGAGCACGGAGGAATACTATAATCCTGGATGGGAACGGAGGGAGGAGGAACGAGGGGGTGTAGCTGGAACAGGAAAAGCTTCTGCGGGGATTCATTACAATAAAAGTCTGGGCTGCGGGAGGGGAGGGAATCTGCAAAGGTCATAATTCTCTGTTTCAGCGAGGATGCGATTTCATGTCCCCCATTAACACGTCGTTACACTTCAAAGCAGGAGATGTGTGTGGGTTATTGCAGATGTCTCTCTGTGGGCAATTAGGGATAGAAGGCGCTCAAGCCACGGCTGGATTCATCCAGGGGATAAGGGGAAGGGCATAGGGCAGAGAGAGCCACCAAACACTTGAGCCAGATCACCTGCCCCTGTTTCAGTCCAAGCCTTCAGGCTTAGCTGTTTTGAGGATCGTCTTGGAAATGGGCTTCTTCCCCCACCCCCCATGCTGTCGGTTCCAGTGGCTGACAGGGACTTTGGCTAATAAACTCTCGGACAGATGGGATCCCCACCCTGGGAGGCCACTTGGTCGGCGCCTGCCTTTGGGGGGGGGGGGGAGAGAGAGAGAGAGAGAGAGAGAGAGAGAGAGGAAGAAGAGAGGGAGGGGTTGGGTACCTTTGCTGTGCTGGTGGTATTCAGCGTTGCCCGTGGCGCAGTCCGGCGTGCAGCTCACCTCGATTTCCTCATAGAAATCCGACTCGGTGTCCGAGCTGCTCTGCTGGCCTTTGGTGGAGAGGCGGTGGAGAGGGGGCTGCTGCTGCCCGGCTGAGAGGAGCGCTGCTGCCGCCGAGCGGGTCTCCGGGACCGTCCCTGTCCCTGGGACCACTTCCACCTCTTCCTCTTCCTCCTCCTCTTCCACCCTGCCTCCTCCCCCTCTTTCCCGGGGGCCAGATCTAGGACTCAGGCAGCTCCTATGAATCATCTTGTCCTGCTGCGGCTCTTGACCTGGGCTTCCCACGCTCTCTGCCAAACTGGCTACCCTCTTGCCTACCAGAGGGCCAAGTTGACCTCCTTCCAGAAACATCACCATCTCCTTCCTGGTTTCCATTGTGCTCGTCTTTTAAATAAAATCCAGATTTCTCTCTCTCTCCTTCGCTCTCTCCCCCACCCCACCCCAGCCCCCATCCACTCTCCCTTGCGCCCTCTCCCCCTCCCTTCCCAGCAGACCTCTCCTTCCAATGCAGAGAGGAGCAGCGAGCGGTGAGCCGGGGGGGTGACCTTGTGATGCGAACGCTCCAGTGTGCAGCGCCGGCTCTGGGAGGGATCTCACCATTGCCCTCTTCTTTCTAAAGCTGTCATCCCTTAATGGTGCAATCGTCATTACAGTACCACTGGTGACGCCACTCACTTGATTGCTGGGGGATAAATAGAAACGTCTGCCGGCGAGAAAGATGAAAGGAAGAGCCGGAGCGAAGAGTTAAAGGGGCGGTGGGGGGTTGGACTGGGGGGGGGGAGATGCACCAGGTGTAACCAGTGTTTGGGAAGGATGCGAGAGGCAAGTCTGAAGAGGGAAATGCGGGACTCAACTGCCAACCAAAGACTCTTTGACTTCATCAGAGGGTAAGCTTGATGGGGAGAGTTTTACCTTTCGATTAAAAAAAAAGCTAGAACTTTTATTTCAGAATGGATAAGATTTATATAATTGCGTTTCCCAAGTGTGGAGAAGATACACTGTTGATTCCTTTTTCCACCTCCAACCCGTACCGGTGAATTATTTACTTCTAGTTTGCAATCCTTTTCCGTCGAAGATGAAATAGCTGATTCTAGGATAAGTAGACTCGTATGAATTCTAAAATATTAGGCTACTTGATCTGATTCTTGTTTTCTCCCTACAAACCACGCTTTGATTTGTCCTCGGTCTATCTGGTTTAAACTAACAGAAAGGTAGATTGATTGGATCAGAATTGTAAATGTCCTCACTTCAATTTGTTCCAACTGATAATTTGTTTGAAACAATATTTTATATACAATTCTTTTTTTCCCCCACAGGAAAGAAATCGACCAGAAAGAGATTTATGTTCAACTAGACAGAATGCATCTAGGAGCTGATTAGTCATAACTGCAAATTTCAAATGATAAGATACAATGATGATGATATTGGTAGATTATTATCGGTAATGTTTTCTAGATACTTTTTGTCTTGTAAGCATTTGCGTGTGTCTTTAATTCATTGGAGCACTTGAATGTTTTTGTTTTGTTTTTGTTTTGTAAGTAAAACACCTATTTGTGAAATAACCACACAGTGGAAAATCGAATCATCTAGTCATCGTCTTTTGTATCTCCATCGCCGCCCTTCTTCTCAAACAATGTCGGTGGGTCACCTCTTGCAATCATCATGTTTCCAGTCTGGTCAAGAATTTGTAGAGATGTTTGAGGGGCTTTGTAGAGCTGGAAAAAGTAGCCCACAAGAACGTCCAGGCAAGCACTTATTTTTCTAATACCTACAGATGGAATGGGTTGGTAGGCGCTTTTGTGTGAAGGAGGGGAGTTGGGAGTGGGATAGGGGCGGTAAGCAAACAAACAAACAAGTAAACCTGAAGGTGTGCTTCCGGTACACAGAGCCAAGGTATTGCTTTTAATAAAGCAGAAGGGAATGGACAGAATAGTGGTAAGCAGAGATTTATCTGCTACGGTAGATATTATTACGGTATATACAGTACTATAATTAAATTACTCCATTCATTTTGATATGTCGGTAGCTGTAAGCTCTGTACTCCTCTTTAAGCGATTGTACTCCAGTGGCAGTAAACTCAACAGTTCGATTTGTGAGTGAGGCTTAGAGAGCACCCTTGCTCCGATCTTATGGAGACACTTACTTGGAAGAAAGTCCCACTGACAGACAGAAGATGAAGTCTTTAGAATCGATGTGCCAGTTCAGTTGAAGATAGTGGGAGACGCATTCCAACCCTACGCACTAATTGGAAATAGACCCTATGGAACTGAAGTTAAAAACAACAACAACAACAACCAGGATCTCAGTATCAAGAAAACGACTTAAATGCAAACCATTTGCTTCAAGTGGGTTGTGGATCGATCTGTAACTCTGGTCAGCAATAATAAACCAGTCACCACTTTACTTGTCATTATTGCATATTGTTATTCTTTAGATAAACAGAATAACAATAATAATTAATTAACAGTACTAATATTGAAAATATCCCCTCCGTCCACTACCTCCAGCTCACATGGATTAGTCGTCCACCAGCCCAGGCACTGTTGGTTATTATAGAACTCTCACCCACCAGCCTTCTTTAGGAAAAGGAAGATAGGATAATAAGGGGAAACTAAGCAGGCTTTGAATTCAGCTGATTAACAGCTCAGTCGTAAACGTACCTAAAAGTCCCCCTGAAATCAATGGAATCCTAAAGATATTTACTCGGAAATAAGCCCCAGTGAATTCAGTTATAATTCCTTCCTGGTGAGTAGGACTGAATAGGCTTCAGGCGACCGCCTGCGTATTGTGAGGAGTTTGTTGCCCTTTAGCAATGGTTTAATTCTTTCTAGAAAAAGCCAGGAAGCTTTGTTAGCCCAGGAGGAGGAGAAATTCTGGTCCTGAAGGGTGTAGAAATGGAGCAACGTGACGATGCCTTTCTTCTTTTTCTCCTCCTCCAGAAACCCAGGAGAACTGTTGTAACTCTCCTGTCCCGCGCCCCTGACTGTAGAGGAGGACCATCTGGAGAGGGAGAGGAGGGGTCTCTCCCCTATGACGGGGGGGGGCCTCCGCCTCTCCAGTCACGCACGGGAGAATCCGAGGAGGAAGTGAGTCGATCAACATTGTGGTTCCCTTCCCTGGGCTGTTTCAAGCTTCCATTGGAGGCGAAGGAAAGCCTGGAGAGAAAGCGATCGTCGTGGTCCCTCCCTTAAATTGGCTGTTGTGTCCGCTCAAACGCCGGCACGGTGCGGCTTCTTTTGAAAGGACAGGGGCTGGGGGCTGGGGGACTGGCTTATTCTCCGTAAGCAGCTCATCATAGCATCTTTAAATTGGTGGGAGAACGAGTTTATTCAGAGCCTAATGAATTCCCGGGGGTCTTGGCAACATGGACAGGCTCATTTGTCTGAAGCTAGTTGGCATCGGCTTTGTTCGCGGGAGGAGGGGTCTTTTCATTGGCTAGACTCGAGGCGTTTCTTCTTTTCCTCCCCGGACGCACTCTCAAGACCACTTACCGCGGGTTTGCTACTCCATAGGCCCTTTAACCACACTGTCATATGAATAGAGGAAGAGAGGAAGCTGCCTTCTGCTGGGTCAGACCAATGGCCCATCCATCCATCCATCCATCCATCCATCCATCCATCCATCCATCCATCCATCCATCCATCCATCCATCCATCCATCCATCCATGTAGGGCCTGGCAGAAGCTCTAGTACCAGATTTCAGATGGGGTCTCTCCCACCTCTACCTGGAGGTGCCAGGGATTGAGCCTGGGACTGTGGCTGCTGCAGTCCTATCTACACTTACCTGGGAGTAAGTCCCATTGACTATAATAGGACTTACTTCTGACAAGACATGCATAGGATTGGGCTCTGAGCTATGGCCCCTCCCCTCCCAGACTGAATGGGAGATGCTGGTAGGAAAAGAATGCTATGCAATATACCATCCATTCTTTCCGAATGGGTTTTTATTCCGTGTTAGTTATGGCAAGGAGGGATGAGTGAATTTTTCCATATTCGTGAACACGAAACAGAACGATGTGCATAACTGTACATGCATTGTATATGCACAACTTGTATATGCATAACTCTATAATCCGCTGTATTAAAAACGAGAAGATCTGTCCCACGCTTTTAATGGGTGCTGATTTTTTTATTGATCAAGCTGTTACTTTATCTGCGCTTGCCTTACCCCAGGTCAAGGCCACCAGATTGGGTTGCAATGAACGTTAAACTAGCAACACCATAGAACACACTGGACACATTGTCACGAATCTCGGCCAGCCAGGGCCTGCTGCTGTCTTCTCGAGTCGTATATGATCTTCTTTTTCGCCTTCTCTCCTGCGAGGGGAAGGCAGCCCCATCCCAATACCCATCATCTAGCCATGCGCAAATGGTGCACGGAGTAGCTGCTTTGAACTGCGAACGAAGAGAGGATTGCCAGCCTTCTGCAGCGGCTTGGAAGCGTTTTCACCAGCCGGTGATGCCTGCAAGGGAGATGGGAGACTTTTTCAAACCAGCGGTAATTGTGCGGAATGGGGCGCGCTGGGCAGTTCAGGTAAGGCTCTCTTAAGACTGGCGGCGTGTTGGCACTTCAGTCCCTCTCCCGCAAGCTCTCCAGGACCCATTAGTATAATGAATGATTTTAACCAGATCTGTTCCTTGACCTCGCTGGATTTCTGTTCTATGGTGAGACGAAGTGACTTGATAAGCCTCCGATGTTCCAGATCCTTTTCCTGAATGCCGACTTGAAGTGTTTGTCGAAACGAAAGTGTCTGGTCACTGCCTATAAAATCCTGGTAAAGATGAAACCCGACAGCGTTCGCCTTGACCTGGGCCCTTACCAAATGCCAACCCCACTGAGAGCAATAGATGAGCTGCTGACGGGTAAAAGAAAACCGGGATCGTGGATCTCAAGAGCCTCTTCTTCTGAAATGGTCAGTCGGCGTTTGTTTTCTTTGCCGCATCTCTATAGCAACTCGTGATGCTTCAGCTTCTCCATGTGCTTTGGGCATCCTTATGGTTTCACTCGCATCTAGGGCGACTGAACAGTTCTGAGCTACAGACAGTAAATACAAATGGAACGAAGCTCTTCCTAGTGCCACTTACACTGATCGCAGATGTAATGCGGAACATTTATTAGTGTGTATTGACTTTGTTGCAGTTTTACCGCACCTTTCCCCGAAGGAAACTTACCCGACAAAGAGTAGCTGGGAATATTTGCCCATTTTATCCCCATCAAAATCCTCCTACGAGGGAGGGGAAGAGATAGTGAATAGGTGAAGAGATGACCTATTTTGAGGTTTCAATTCTATACACACTTACTTGAGAGTGAGTCCCATTGGGACTTACCTCGCAGTAAACATGCATAGGATTGCGGTGTGAGTTAGAAAAAGTATCTCGTGCATTACTCCTCATCTCCCGATCCTGAAAGCTTACACCTTTGCAGGAGGAGGCATAGTCAGATGTAAAGCTTCCCAAGCCAAATGTCAGAGCTCCTGCGTCATCCTAATCCATGAGCAACGAATGCCTTCCAAGATGACATATATACCATCATCATCACTCAGAATGACAGACAAGTCAACTATAGCGGGTCGTCGCAAACGTCACCCTTTTGGAAATAGAAGGTTATTTAGGCAGACGAGTGGATTATGTATAATGTAGACAATACAGTAATTCTATATCGTGTTTTTTATATATATATATTGAACCGCCTCATTGAAGTTTGGAAAGGCGGCATACAATGTTATTTAAATAAATAAAAGTATGCATATGTATATAATTTCTCTACCAGGAATCTGCACAAGAGTGACAATGTAAGTAAAATTTCTATTTTTTTGATCCTGTAAACCAAAGGTTTCCCTTAATAAAATATCCCTTGGGGGATTTGTTTTTGAATACACTTAATTTGCTTCTACTTGTAGTTATTGCACTATTTGATGGGTCATCAGGCAACAGCACATCCCAAAGATCATTTTTTCATTATGCAGAATAATTTATTTTCTTCATCTCAATTACTTAGTAATTTTTTGTTTTCTTCCTTCTTTTCCAAAAAAACAAAGAAAAAGTAAAGATTCCTACCATTCTTTAAAAAAAAATTATTATAGTATTTTATTATATGAGTAGCAAGGCTACAATGATACATTAAAAACTATGAAAAACAATAAATAACAAATGTAACAATCCAGCAGGCTGATGTCAAGAAGTGAAAAGAAAGATAATGTCTTTATAAGAAGAGATCTGGATATCATTCTTAGGAAGATCCACAAAAGCAGTCAGGGTGAAAATACTTGACGTTTAAAGTGATTAAGATGTTCGTTTTCAACCCAAATGATTAACAAAGCAGAAAGCCTAATTTGTTAATGGACGCTGTTAACTATAATGACGTAATTATCGCTGTTTTATTAAGACTATTTTTACGACATTGTTAGAGGTGAAACGCTGCAACTAAGGAAATTATCAAAGCATTTATTCTTCAGTTCTCTAGAGTATAGAAAGTAAATTGTAAAGTGAAGCTGATAGGATGAGGCCAGGGAAAGAGTAATACACATATGTGAGTGTATAATTTTGGGTACTTGATTAGAAAAGGAATAGAACTATCTGCATAGTAGCAACAGTATTGAAAACGACAGGATTAACTATTTCATGCCACATGGAATCTGACAAATGCAGAAGCCAATTCAAACCATACTAAATGCCCAGAAGTGTGTGTGTGTGTGTGTGTGTGTGTGTGTGTGTGTGTGTGTGTGTGTGTGTGTGTGTGTGTGTGTGTGAGAGAGAGAGAGAGAGAGAGAAGTCGAATATATTATTGCTGTTGTTGTTGCATATATTAATTATATATTTATTCTGTTGCATATTATGTATTTATATATTATTTGTGTACAGATATTCTATATGCTTATAATATATTTTATTTCTTTCTATAGTGAAATACTCAAACAAGATAGGATAGTTACCTATTCAGTTCAAGGATTTCAACTCAGAACAGCAACACCTCCATGATTAACCCTTGCAGGGAAAAAGCAATGTGCATCATAAAATAACTATTATTAAATGCTGGCTATCCAGTAGAGATCGGATGCACATCTCATTTCAGATTCAGCAGACTCCTGGTTTGATTTCAATTTTTTTGAACGTACGTTTTGTCCCAGTGACTTTCATGGCCCTGGATTATATAAGAAGAAACCACACAGAAAATGAGGCACACAGGTCTGTTTGTAAAAACTGCTATAAACTATAACTACTATATACCCATAAACGAGCTGCACATTTTTCCAGTGCTTGGATTGAAAACAGTTTAATCCAACTGACTTCAGCTGCTCTGAACTAGCTTAAATCTAGGAAGTTCAGTTTAGCAGTATTGTGGAGAGGGCAACTTGCAGGTGGTTTCTGTGACTGAAACAGTAGGACACAATCCTCTCAGATTCTAACACTTTTAAATCTCATTGGTTTCTCTCCTAGTGAAATCAATGAGACTAAAACCTGTGTAACTCTGGTTCCAAAGTTTTGAAAAAGACTTATAGTGCAATCCTATAGGTATCTACTCAGAAGTCTGAGTTCAATGGGACTTACTCCCAGTTAAATGAGTATAGAATTGCAGCCTCAGAGTCCAATCCTAAGCACATCTACTTAGAAGTAAGTTCCATTATAGTCAATGGGCTTACTCTCAGGTAAGTGTGGGTAGGATTGCAGTAGTCTCGTTCATAGTACACATAACTGAACACCAGACGTATAATTTCCCAATACAGCTATGGTTCAAATGGTTGAATCACATAGATAAGCCAAGAGCAAACAAGAGGGTCACTCTAATAGAGAGTCACTATTTTACCCCAGAAACGTACCCAGGAAGAAACTTCATAGACTGAACTTCACTGAGTGCAGTGGTACTTGCTTCTGAGTAATCATGCATGGAATTGCCCTGCTAGTTTCTTTCATTTTTTTTTGTTCCAGCATACTCTAAAGCAGTGTTTCTCAACCCTTTTCCACCGTGGCCCCCTTCCAACCTTGTTTCTTTCCTGTGACCCCCCTATCCAACCGAAAGGAAGGGTGCACACGGTGGGTGGTCGTGGAGGGTGGAAGGGAGAAGGAAGGGGAAGTGAAGTTGACGCCACAGAGACAGAGTGCGCTTGGCAATCCATCCACTCAGAGGCACGGTCACTTCTCTGTTCACTTTTCTGTTTTCTTCACTTCTCTCTGTGGCCCCCTAATCTCATGCCATGGCCCCCCTTTTATGTGATTTTTACCTGTGCCCCCCTTGGAATATCCTGGGGGTCATATGGCCCCAGGTTGAGAACCTCTGCTCTAAAGAATACTCATGTGCCATTCTTTGGCTGTTCTTACTTGCAAATGTATATTTAATACCTAGGTTTAATTTGTTTACTTCTGGACAGATATTAACCAACACCCAAAGTCAGAGAGCTTATAAACAAGAAAAATCTTTAAAAGTGGGGAAGGGGAATACTAAGAACATGAGGTGGGGAAGGATGTGACAATACAGTTGGATACTTTGGGGAATAATGATAACACAGTATTGAAAGAGATCCCTTGTCACTTTGAAGGGGTTTCCTTCTTGCCCTGTCTTGTGGTCATCATGGCAAAGGGGACAGAATTTTTCTAGCTGGTTAAAAGAAAAACCCTAAACAAAGGGATTCAATGCCCACAAAGTTAATTTAAATGAAACAAAAGCTCTGAATATATTTCAAATTATTTTAAGTCAGTGTCATACTTATTATATTAGAATATCTTGGTCCAAGCGACTGTAGTGTTAAATAACCCAAAGAAGCTCTTGCTATTCAATA
Source organism: Plestiodon gilberti rubricaudatus (assembly GCA_026170595.1). Classification (NCBI taxonomy): domain Eukaryota; kingdom Metazoa; phylum Chordata; class Lepidosauria; order Squamata; family Scincidae; genus Plestiodon; species Plestiodon gilberti. Next base: position 86,562,339 of record JANXHW010000006.1, read on the forward strand.
ACGTAGGTTGGTGGACATAAATTTACCAAGTTGGAGCCTTTAAGAGGCAGCTAGTTAATGCCATGGTTTGTGAAAACCATAAAAAGAACCTCTATAAAATCTGGTGTATATTTGATGTAAGATTCACTGGAGTCCTTGTGACTGATATCTCATTTGGACCGTGTTTTGATACACTGATCCATGAAGGGAAGCAGGAAATCAGTTGCACTGGTGTACCTGCATATTGAAACGAATTCATTTCCACTGATAATTGAACTCAACTGGGTTACATATAAGATTCTTTGGTTCAGTTGATTAATGGATCACACTATAAATTGAACAGAATGGCCTTCAAACGGGGCAATACAAAACCCAGAACCCAAAGGGATGAATGGCAAATTTCCCTCCTCTCTAGCGAGATCAAATAGCCTTTCCCCTAATACTACAGATATGCTTTAGCAGAGACAGCCTTCCTGTTGAACAACCTCATTGAGGTTTCTCTTGGAAGGCAATGGAATAGTTTATGACGATGGGACTTGCAGGCCAAGGCGTGGTGCTATAGCCTCTGTAGGGTATCTGAGGTCAAATCTCTAGTGCCAGCATGATACTTGCCCCAAGAGATAAACATTGCTTATTGAAGGCACCAGATAGGGGGTTCCCCTTTGATTGGATGTAGACTGGGCTCAGCCCAGTTCCGCCAGACTGCAGACAGAGGGGAGTTGCTTATTATAATGACTCTGCTGTGTAAATGCGCTATCTGTCGTCAAAGGAATGAAAGGGCCGTTAAAAGAAGAGATATAGTCAGGGTGTAAAGACAGTTGGTTCTTTCATGTGCCTTTCTCCTCTCCCTGCCTCTTCATTTGGGCATCAACAAACCCCATTCTAAAGATACGTCCTTGGAAAAGGAGCTACCATCAATTTCCGTAGAGAATTTGCTTTCACATAGGATGCGCCACCATCACACCGTAACCAGGAGAGAAAGAGAAGGTCATTAAGATCTTGATCCTAGATACCCCTATTCCTACTTCCTCCTGCAACTCTATTTTTAGGACTGATACGTGACATGGAAATTTTCACTGTTGTAGGATTTCATTCCTGGAATTGTGTTAATGAGTAACGGTATCATAAAATCAGACACATGATCAGTGTGTTGGTTAATATCATTTTGGTCTAGGATTTTAAGCAGATCATCACATGGGAAAAGATTACATGGATTTCAAGCAGATTACATGGATTTAAATGAAACTCACGTTTTTAAGACACATACAGGTACTCTCTGTGTATCTCATCAATGGACGAGAGGGCACAAATGATTGTGTGAACTGGTTCCAAAAATCAATCAAACAAAAATGCTTTGTTTGAAGTGGGGTCAATATGAAGCCCTATCCATTTCATATGAATTCTGTTAGCCAAGCCACTTGATGTTGATGTTACAGCCCTGGTATGATGCTTACATGCCTGTGTGAACTCCTAGATATACAGTATTCCCCCCATATCCGCTGGGGATATGTTCCAGGCCCCTCCGTGGATTCTTGAAACCGTGGATAAGAGTGAACACCCCCTCCATGGTTTCCTGAGGGCCCCCTGCCCTGCCTCCCCTGTGGGCAGGCGTGTGTGCCCCCCCAGCTCTTATTTTTCTTTCAGCAAGCTTTGTTTCTTCCTTAAAACAAACAGAGAAGCAGCCTCCATTGCAGGCAAGTAGAACGAGACTAAGTCCTAGAGAGGCTCTGCAAGGTTTCTGTTAACCTTGCAGAGCCTAGGACTTAGTCTCGTTCTACTTGCCTGCAATGAGCAGCCAGAGGCTGCTTTTCCTGTTTGTTTAAGGAAGAAACAAAGCTTACTGGGAAAAAGTAAAAGCCTGGGGGGGGGGTCCCCGCAATCTGTGGATAACTGAAACCATGGATAGCGAATCCGTGGATATGGGGGCCCACCTGTACTTAATCCCCCCCCCCAATGAATAGACAATAGCATAGAAAATATACTGTAGTGCTAACAAAGAACCGAGGGCTTCTATAACAATTTTTGGCTTCTTTTAGGATTCTGCATCCTATGGCCAAAACACTTTTATAATTCATATTAGTTGGGATAGTGAACATCTGTCTTAATAGATCAATAAAAAGGAGTACTTTTCAAGAGATATGAAATGTCCTTGAGTTATTTTGTCTAAAATTTACATGTTCTCCAAAAAGAATATTGATATTTATATACTGACTCAAATTGTTACTGACTGACAGCATAATCCTATCCAGTTTACACCACCGGTGTAACCAGTGGGGGAGGGCAGGGTGGGAGGCTTTGGAGGGGGGGAGATTTAAATCCCCTTTGAATCCCCCTTTGGAGGGGATTTGAAGCCCATTTCCGTTCTGAGGCCTCGCGTTCTCTCTGCACCACTGGTTACACCGGTGGTGTAAGTTGCATAGGATTGCACTGACAGTATATTGTTATATACTGACAATATTGATGTTGTCTGGCAGTTCCAAATTCTTTAAATCCCTCCTTCCTTTTTGCTTTTCATTTTCTTTCCCTTCCCCAACTCCCCTTTTCCTCCCTATTTGGGCAGGGGGTAAGGGCATGCATAAGTACTTTGTATATTAATAAGAATGATAAATATGTCTCTCGGTGGAGTGGAGAGGGTGGAGTAGGAAGAAGTGACTTATCTTTTGCTTTATCTGATACAATGTTTATTGTTGAAAAGCCAGTGACATTGTGCATTTATACACACCCATTAGGTTGACAGCCTACTAGAAGCAGAAAGCAATTATAATTCTACAGTACATACTATTTGACACTGTATATGAGGCTGCAAATGGAGTAAGGCATGTTTGGATGCTCCCCCACAAAACTAGCCCACCAAAATACCCTACACAAACCAAAACAGCCTTTTAGGGAGAGGCCTAGGATGAATTATTCTCCGTCACCCTGGCTGCAGATAATTTTTTAATGCATGATGGAGTATTCAAGCACCTTCCCTTCACCTTCAAGTGGTACAATCTTAGAAGGAGCCACTAGATCTTTTCCCTCTATTATTGTTCTAATCCGAATACTGTATAGTATGCAATACACCATCATTGACAGATGTCTCACCAACCTTTACTTGAAAAGGTTGGAAGAAGGAGATTCTGCAACCTCCTTAGACATTTTATTCCACTAAAGAACTCCTGACAAAAGGTAATATGATATCCAATGAAAGTTCCATGCTAGGGGCGTGGCGTGGGGGAGAGGTAAGAAGGAGATCAGACCAACAAGGACTTACAGCCCAATCCTGTGTAACTCTTGCACCAGTGTAATAGTAGATCCACCGGTGTAAGTGCACTTATGCCAGTGTAACTTGCTGTACGCCAACAGACGCAGGGCGGACACTGGCGTACCCCCCCTGTGCAGTTCAGATGTGGGACGGACGTCGCTGCAACTCCGCCGGTGTAAGGGGCATAACTGGGGGATTCGGACACTCCCAGAATGCCCCATGTAACAGCGGAGTTGTGCTGGCGTCCGTCCTGCGTCCAAACTGTGCATGCGTGGCATCCAAGGGGGGTTACGCCGGTGTCCGTCCTGCATCCATCGGTGTACGGCAAGTTACACTGGCATAAGTGCACTTACATCTACTGTTACACCGGTGCAAGAGTTATACAGGACTGGGCTGTTATTCTTCACTATTTTATATCCATCTTGCCTAACCATGTCAGATGAGAATGACAGACTATATGTATAGATATAACCTTTCAATAGGTCAAACCAAGAATACATCTTAGTCCCCATGTTATTGTCTTCCACAGCAGCCAGTGGAACATCTTACACAGGAAGTTCAAGAGCAAAGTAATGAAGGACTATATCATTCTTTCCTATTCACTCTTAGAGGAAACATTTTAGTGCAAAACCCAGTACTAAGTGTAGTTAACATTTGTAGAAGCCAAACAGACCTCAAAATGTGTGTGGGGGGAGGGGGGAGTAGCATTTTGGAGTGATGTGAATAAATTGACCTAGAATGTGTTAGCAATTTTTGAAAGTGCTGTGGACTGGATTCTGATGACATGCCCTTTTAGCACACCTACAACTATGTAAATAATAAGCAGAAAATGAATACTTTTAACAAGTATCCAAAAGTGTTTTCTTCTTATACTAAAATGCCACAACAGTTCCCGTATTGCTAATTTCATATGATCATCAAACAATGAATCAGTGTGATATAGAGGCAAGTATGCTCAACTTACCGCTTGCGGGAAGGTAAACAGTGCTCTGTGTTCCAGCTGCATGCTACGCGCTGCGGCAAGGAGAGTCATGCCGGCCACATGATCACGGAGGTGTCTTCGGACAATGCTGGCTCTTCGGCTTTGAAATGGGGATGAGCACCACACCCTAGAGTCGGACATGACGACTTAATTGTCAGGGGTCACCTTTACCATTACCTTATGCTCAACTTACAGCCCAATCCTATCCCCCACCATTAGCGCCAATGCAGCTGCACCCAAAAGGCGCATGCTGCATCCGGGGGGGGGGGATTGGACAGCCTGTAGGATGTACAGTATATGATAAGGATAAGTAAAACATTTAGTACTTACTTCCTAGTAGGCTGCTGCTTCCCAATTGCTAGTGAGTCTCCTTGGACATACACTACCTTTTTTTGGTGGTGTATGTCCAAGGAGAGGAAAGGGGTAGGGAGGTTTTAAAAGGAGGGGATAAGATCTGGGCATTTGCCATTGCTGCTGGATCCACTCCCTCCCACCTCCTCCTCACCCCCGGTTCCTCTCCCTCCCCACTCAGAAATGCCCCCTTCTCTCTCTCTCTCCCCCTTCTCTCCCATTGCCAGCCCCCACCACTGCCTTACTTACCATTATAGACGGTGGCCTCACTGCCAGCCCATGAGCATGGCCACTAGTGACTGCATCAGAGACCTTGTTGCACTTGCCAGTGGTATCGGCAAGCATGATGTGCAATGTGTGCCAGGATCTAGGCACTTCTGCCTGGATCCTGGTACTTCCGCTGTTGAAACATGTGTTCTGACAGCTACAGAGGCGTCGTCAGGGAGGGGACCTTGGGGCAGCGGGCCCCCGGGTGGCAGGCGGCGGGTGTGTGTGTCATGGCGGACAGCGGAGGCCACGAATCGTCCCATTTTTCAGGGCGAGTGAGGAGTGTCGGCGGCGTGTTTGGCCCTCCTGTCCACCCTGCACCTTGGACGGTGCATAACGGCTGAGATCCCATTACTAAACATATTTTCTCACATGTAAATCCCAACTATTTCAAAAAGAACTTACTTCCAATGAGTTTGTGGGGATCTCAGACATAACTTAAGCTCTCCAAGGCAATCAATCAGATTAGCCACAAGCAAAGCTCTTGGTCACTTTCTATTTTATTTTATTTTATGTATTTTTCACATTTTTATACCACCCTTCCTCCAAGGAGCTCAGAGTGGTGTACATATTTTTCCTTACCTTATTATCCCTGTAGTTTTTGTGTTTAATAAATAAAAAAATTATCAAAAAAAAAAAAAAAGAGTGGTGTACATATTTCCTCCCCTCCTTTTTGTCCTCACAACAACCCTGTGAGGTAGGTGGGGCTGAGAGACAGTGACTGGCCCAAGGTCACCCAGGAAGCTTCGTGGCTGAGTGGGGATTTGAACCTGGATCTTCCAGGTCTAAGTCTGACTCCCAAACCACTACACCTGTCTTGGTCACTCTAAGTTTCCAGCACACCATGCCTTCCTTTCCTGTAGCGTGAAAGCATGCAAAAAGCACAGTATCATGAATACTGTCAGGGATTCTGCAGGGAAATGAGGAAGGCCATGCATCTCTGCGTACACAAACTCTCCTCCCCATCAGTTCCCTGTGTGCAGCAGCATCAGTCCTGATCAAAGACCAATGTATGGCCTGTCCTCAATGCAAGTACTTTGCTAATGAGGAAATAAAATACATTGTGTTTTGCTGGGAAGGTCATGGTAAGGTTTTATAGTGCAGTGGCTAAGAGTCTGAGCTATGAATCAAGATTTCTGTGTGGTTTGAATCTTGCCTCCACAATCTTGAGCTCACAAGCAGGGGTGTATTATTAACCCATGGCTGGGCCCCTAGGCTTCAGTTATTTCAGGGCCCCTCCAGCACTTCAAACTTCACTCTTACTATAGAGTGAGTTCCTCTCACTCTATAGAGACTTGTCCCTGCAGGGGGGTCCCTAGGCTGAAGCCTAGTCAGCCTAATAATACACTTCTGCTCACAAGGTGTCCTTAAGCAAGCCACTCGCTCTCAGTCTCAGCTCCCCAGTTGCAGTATGGGGAGCATCATACTGAATTGAAATGTATTGGCAGCCAGTGCAGCCCATGGAGTAGTGGCCCAACATATGCCCTAAGCATTTCAATGATATGAAATAGAGAATTTTAATTACAGATGCTCTTATTGAACATCACAATGCTTTGGCAAAGCAAAGACAAAGAAGGTTTGAGTTCCTAGAGAGAGTATATTCTCTATTGATAGTTGCTTAGTATTGTATTGTGCACTGGGGAAAATTTGTATCTAAGGCAGGGTTTCTCAACCTTTGGGGGTCCGCGTACCCCCTATGCGGGGCCCCAAAGGTTGGCGTACCCCCTGACCCCCCACATCCCCCGTGTACCCCCCAAGTGCACCCCAAAGTGTCTTTTTCCAGGCTGCAGTGCGGCCGAGCGGGTTCTCTGGCTCACACCGCAAGCCGGAAAACCCGCTCAGCTGCGCCACAGGTTGGAAAAATACACTTCCCCCCATTTTTCCGCTATCAGCTGCTGATCACAGCAGCTGATAATGGGGAGCATCTCGCATACCCTCAACCTGTGGTCTGTGTACCCCTGGGGGTACGCGGACCACAGGTTGAGAACTGTTGATCTAAGGTATTTCGCAGCAAGACTTTTTCAAGTTGGAGAAGATTTGTATCTTGGTTCAACCAACTCAACCAACTCAAAAGTCAGGAATCACTGATGTCATAAGTCCAAGAACAGAACATTGTTTTGATGGGCTTATGAGCTCACAAGAATGAAGTTCCAGAACCTGTTTTGAATGTCATGAATACATGACGCAATTGTTTGTGAGCATGTACAAAAGTGAGCATGTACAGAGTGATTTAATAGCCATAGCCCATGCTCACAATCCTGAGATACTGAGACAAGAAATTGAGGACAGCAGCGATGACTCACAACCATGCATTTTAGAAATTAACTGCTGGATAAACCATGTAGGCTGAGATGTTATATACCGTCAATTAAATAATCCTACCTTACCATTCCTATAAAATACTTCAGCATTGATAAAGTCTGGGGATATTAAAATATTCTGCACTGTAGCTTTGTGCTGTGATTAGTATCTGAAAATTGTGTAATAATACATTTGCAGTGGAGGGATGAAAACGGGCAGCGCAATCCTGTGTAACTTTAAGCGGCAGGTCTAAAGGGCCAGCCGCTGTATCCTAAGCCCTTTCCAGGCTACACCGGCACTGCTGGAGCGTACCTCGGGAGAAGGGGATGTTCATCCCCTTCTCCGGGTGTAGATGAACCTGGGACCTATGGCCTCCTCAGATGCATGCCAGCTCCAGAGCTAGCATATGTCTGGGGAGGCTGTGCAAGGCCAGTGTGGGCTACAACAGGACATAGGATATTGGCGCCGATATCCCTGCCCTCTCCCAGCCTGGGCCAGCCAATGGTCCCCCTCCATCACCACCCCGTCCTGCCCATTCTGGCCTCTGAACCACCCAACGCTGAACTTACCTGGGCGGCTGGTGCAGGTCCGGGATACTGGGGGAATGAGCGGTGCTGGCTTTACAGCACTTTTACGATGCTTTAAGCCAGCGGAGCAAGAACTCAGCCGGACTAAAGTTACACAGTGAGACTTTGTACTATGAATGGTACATCAGTGTAGCAACACCAGGGATTTGTTGGTGTACAGGCAATCAATAATGCATGTGTAGAACTATGTGGCATTTGGAATGATTGAGCAGCGTCGCCAGTAGTCATAGAGGGTCAGCCCAATCTTTATGCAGGACCTCAGATCGGCTCCCTGAAGCAATGGAGACCCACTTCCGGTTTTTGGCAAAACCTGGAAGTAAACTGGAAGTGGGTCTCGATTGCTTCAGGGAACTAATCTGAAACTCAGGGAGGCCTGCAGAAGGGAAATGCGCCCTACCCTCCGGAAGACTGGTGTGAGTCCAGAACCCCTTTTTTTCCTCCCAGCAGTGGCGCAATCCCAGGAATGCCATCACCACTATTGCAACACCGGTGCACGTCACCACGCCCCTTAAGGGTGTAGTGACTGCTTCTGGTTTTCGTGGTGGGTTGCGACCCACCAGTTTGAGAACCACTGATTTAAAGCATTTACGGTAATATCCTACTCTTTAGCCCAGATACTCTCAAAGTTGCTAACAATAATTTAAAAACATGATAAAACAGGAATATAAAAAAGGCATATTAAAAAAAAAGTCAGAGTAGCCAGGATAAACTAGTAACAGCTTGGTTGAACATGGTGAAACACTAAAATATCTACGAAGTCTGAGCAAGCAAAAAAAATGTTCACCTGGCACTGAACAGACATAACAGTCAGGGTTGGCCCAAGATGTTTGGACATCCAAGGCAGACCATCAGGCCTGCCAGCATGAGAGCAACTGCCAGACCAAGCACCACCACCCTCCCTGCTCACCACCACCACCTTTCTTTGAAAAGGAGGAGGGGGAAGAGAGCAAAAGAGAAAGTGGAGGAGAGGAGAATGGTGATGGAGATGCTCTAGTCCACTGTTCTTCAACTTTGGGGTCGGGTCCCCAGTGGGGTTGCAAAGCCTAATCTGTGGGGTCATGGCAATTTATGGGAACCAAAATGGCCACTGGGGGGTAATGCTGGGGTGGTGAAGAGGAACCTGCTGGGGGGGGGTTCCACATGGATTTCATCCCCCTCCTCCCCCTCCCCCTTTCAATTTGCTGGGGAGGCAGTGGGGAACCATGAGTTGGCTCTTCTGTTCCAGAACTGGTTGTGCGGGCCAGGTGAGCTCAGTAGGCTACTGGTGCTGGGGCAGGGTGGGGGTGGCGACAGGGGTGGGGGTGGCAACAGGGGTGGGGGTGGCAACAGGGGTGGGGGATGGGCAGATTTGGTCCCAGGAGATCAATGGTGGGTCCCCAGTATCACACTTTTATTTATGGATTTATGTATTGGGGTCGTGGCACAAAAATGGTTGAAGACCACTGCACTAGTCCACTAGTCTCTTCTTCTTTGCTTCCTCTGCCTCTCTGCCACTCCTTGCTGTGATAATCCACTACCTGAGATGACCACATCAGTTCACTTCATTAGAATAAAAGTTTGTGCCCAGTGAACTTCCCAGATGACAACATTCTAAAGCTGGGACATCACAATCAAAAAGCCAGTGTAAGTGTTTGTTTGAAGATTGGTAAGGTATGTCCTCTATATCAGTTCCCACTCAGCAATCTAACTACTAATCAAACTAGTCCAGTTATTTTTGGGACTACTTGAAGCTTCTGAGCAGTCTTCAAAGGCAACCCCATAAATAGGCAACCATACATGGGATCATACAAATGGGATTTTACCAGTGCATGAGAGACCAGTAGCCAGGCTATCTCTTTCTAGAAGTGGTTGCACACCACCGTCAACTGGTGGAAGGTACTTTATGCCATGAAGGCCACTTGGGCCTCCAAAAGTCAAAGTTGGTTCTTAAGTACTCTCAAGCTATGAACCTAACCTTTTTGGGGGGGGGGTCCTCCAGCCTCATCCAGAACTGGATGAACACCTCTACCCAGTTCAGATTAATTGACCACTGGGAGTATCTCTGCTTTGTTTGAATTGGACTTAGTTTTTTTTAATCCTCTTTAATGATTGAGTTTCTCTTGCTCCCTTTTCTTTCCCCTTCTATTTCCATTAAGGAAAGCCTCATCATAAGATTCAGTAGGAAGAGGTTTCCCAGCCTGAGGCACTTTGAAATCAGTGCCATTGCTGAAAGACCACATGGCCAAGCAGAGAGGTTGTTTTGTGGATTCAGTGTCTTCTTCTAGGAGGTTCAGCCAGAACAATAATCCTAGCAGGTCCAACTGCTGGGATTGGCGATGCACCAGCCAAATGGTCATCCAAACCCATCTGACCCAGTTCAGTTAGGGATGCCCAGATGGTCATAAATTATCCAATCAGATGGACATAGTCAAACCTAGGTTTCTTAAGGACAAACCCAAAGATGTTTGGGTTTGTTCTGGCTTAGCTCCCTCAGAGATTGCATCTCTGTGTGGTCAACCTCTCTCACCACTTCCTGGGGAACTGAGAGGCATGGTGGACTGACTTTGGAGGAAGTACAGTCAGGGAACAATGAGGTACATAGATGTAAGAGAATTATTTTGCTTTCAAGTTTGCCTACTGCCTGCTTGCAGTTTTGCAAAGATCCATATCTGGGCACTGCCAAGCTGTTTTCCAAGCCTACTTGTATTATTCTTTCTTCCTTGTATTATCTAAACACCCATGCACAACCTTGTAGGAGGCACAAAACACTGTTTTAATAGCATATTTGAAGACATGATTTTGCACTGTATTTACAGGTATAGGAATTTAGCTTGGACTGCTTAATTTAAACCAGGATTTAACCCTGGAACTATTTAAATTCTAGGGTTTATCTTCAGAAGATGTGGGCTGAAATATTTGTAGTAGGCTTTGGCTGGGATTATCTTTCTAGAGAAGTATGCAGCTTGTCTGCAGATTGCAGCTCTGAGCATGTGCAAAATACTCTAGCCCCAGCGCTGAGTCACCACAACCATCAGGCTGTGAATTCTGGTAGGAATTGAACCTCTGACTGTCACCTCTTTGGGTAGAAGTTAAGTAGGTCCCAGTCGTAGTGGGGTCTCGTCCTCAAAGCTTCATTGTTTGACAAATCGATTTGATTTCAGTGATTTCGGTACAAGCATGCTGGATGAAACCCAAACGGTGTAGCAGCTTAACAGCGTCTGTTATACACGGACACAACGGCCTGTGGTCCGTCCGAGGGTGGTTTTAAAAATTCAACCATTGCAGCCAGTTAAGGCAGTACGACCTGCCTTTCATGATCAGGAAACAGATGCCAGAATTCCGTTGAATGTGGGCGGCAGATATCAGGAGGTAGAGAAACTTAACCCGTCCTGGAAGCTGCAGGGATAAGAGCAAGGAGGCGGCGTACCTTGGCTGTTCTCGATTCTTTTCCATAACGCATGGGCAGTACGGTGCTTCTTCCCCCTTCCCAGTAGTGCCCCCCTTTCATTTGTGTAAGACCCAGATCTCCTCCTCCTCCTTTCATTCATTCATTCATTACAAGGGCTGGTCCAAACTGCTGTCTTCTTGCGCCCCCCACTGCCAGCGAGCCGCAGAGATCAAAAGGAACCACGCAGCCCTTTCTCAAGCGCGCGCTCTCCCTCCCTCCCTCCCTCCCTCTCCCGGTCTACTGACATTGGGGACTCCCCTTGCGGCCACACAGCGGGTTGGCTCTTTGTGGTTCTTCCCGAAGATTCTTTTCACAGAAGACCAGTCCTGCAACCTGCCGAGAAACCAGGCGAAAGGTGGTGGCGCCCTGCATAGAGAGGAGGTAACCAAGCCAGAAGCATCCTTGAGGACGGATCCTGGAGACTGCGCCTCTCCAGGTGAGGGACATGTCTGGACAGCCTCGGGAGGGGACGGCTATTCTAGCGGGCCCAGTTCCAGAGTCAGCAGCAATGTTCTGAAATATCTAACTTGTCTTCAGCCTAAGGTGAGGATTTCTGTCTTTAGCTGCTACACCGCAAAAGATGCCCTGAATGATATTAGCTGCGCGTAAGTTGTCTTCCCAAATACACACCCTTTGTGTGTTTGAAACGCAACCTGATGCTCCTTGCAGCAGACAATCCGGAACGTAATTCACCCAGTCCTTGCTCAGATTTTCTACCCTGTTTTCAAGAGTGTTTTCAAGCCCGTGCACATAATATAATCCTTTAAAAAAATGATTTGTACTGCTCCTGAAGAAGAGTTATGTGTAATTCCAAAGCTGACCTCCAGCAATGGTCCAACTAAAGTGTGGGGCTACTAGCGCTTATAAATTGTATACATAGCTAATAAGGGTGCATTAGGGGTCAGCTACCCTTAGACCAGAGCGCCAACTCTCAATCAGAGTGGCGAATAGTAGACGGATATTCTGTCTTTTGAATGCACACTGATGGGCATGTCCTAAGAAGGGACTCGAATCCATGTCCTAACTGTGAGTAGAGAATAAGAAGGTGTAGTTGTTCGTATCAATTAACATAAAGTACAAGGGACTGGCCTTGGAGGAGTTAGTGCTGTTGATGGGACGGTTCTGTTGAGATTATTCGGAACTGAAAGCACATAACTTTGGCAGAGCCCTACCCAATATTATGTGGCTGTGGGACAGAACTTCAAACGTTAATATTTAACACATCTCCGAGTATTTGTTATGGAGGCGTATTTGGAAATGGCATGAAAAAAAAAATCCTATTCATTTTCAATCATTTATTTGACAAGAGTGGTAGAATTGTGTGTTCGTCAGCGTGCGTGCCAGTGTGTGTTTACTCTTTCAAAGCCTCATGGCCAATCTTAATCATCCTTTTATTGCTTTATTGTTGGCCATTAGGGTAATTTATTAAAACAAACCTCGAAAACTGCATATGGTTTTTCCCTCTTACTTGGTAACTTCTTGTGTGAAACTGGCTCATTCCTACTTTTCTAACTGGCTCCTGATTTTTGTGTGAAGAGCTCAGAAGGAAATCAATGGACTTAGTCAAACTCCCCCCCTCCCCACCGCCATGTGGATACAGTAATAGGAAGTTAGGAGAGCATTTTCATTGTTTTAGTTGCTACAAAAAAAAAAAAAAAGCCAAACAAAAAATCACCCTCTTTCCCCCTTCCCCAAGATGGGTTCATATTTTTGATTTAACTTCTAGTTTCTTCTAGAAGAAAAAGACAGACTCTTGAACAGGGGATATACGACTCGATTTGAAATGAATAAGGCCGCCTCTAGTAATACGGAATCTCAGTCATGAATTAGTTTCTGGGCTTTGAAAATGCTTCCAGACCAGAATTCCTTATATGAGAATTGAAGGGCAGAATGAACCAAGCACACATCAATTCACACATCAGTGGACTACTCCGGCCAGTCGTCTTTCTAAATTTTAATCAGGTCGTTGGTAGTTACGCTGAATTTGCTGAACCTGTTTTGGTTTTGAAAATGTGTTTTTACAAAAAAACCTTAGGTGAGAATTGCGACCCACCGCTCTCCCTTCAGAAAACTCAGTATCGACGAACGACCCGATTCAAATCCACAGAGGCGACGGGCGGTGTCTATCGATTTCTACCTGGAAACAGAACATTCAGATTTTGACGACGCTATTCTAGCGATAAATATCCTTTCAGAGGCTGAGAAGAAGGAACCATCAGTTAGGCCTCACTTGTTAAGAAGGATTGTGCTCTTAAAGAGCAGACATTTTATCAGAAACATTTCCAAGGGGGGTAGAAAACACCAAACAGCCTGAACTTAAGACTGTGTAAAATCATGCATTTGTATGGACAGCAAACGGCATTCTTCAATAAAGCATTTTGCCAGAAGACGATGGGGGAACCAGAGCATTCAAACTACTGGGAGACAATAGCTAAAATCCACCAACCGTTTTCCCGGAAATAACCTCATTGACGTCTGTAGAACAGAATTCCAGTTTAGGGAGAAAGACTTGCATATTTCAGCCCCAAACATTTAACCCGGATTCGAGATCTCTGCTACTTCTTGTCACACGTATAGGCAGCCGCCTTGGATATTGCTAAGAATGGAAAGGAGGATTATAAATTAGCGGAATGAATGGATAGTAGGCGCACTACGAGTGACGAAAGGACAGAGTTTTGTCACACTTTCGCAGCGCAATCCTATGCATGTCTACTCAGAAGTAAGTCCCATTGCGTTCACTGGGTCTTACTCCCAGGAAAGTGTGCATAGGATTGCAGCAGCCACCATGGTGGTTTGGAGGAGTGATTCTAAACCGCATTAAACACCAGACTAGGCGTGTGGACCGGCTGTTCCAGCATTCATTGATGCGGAATAAAACAGTGTCACGTCTTTCGGAAAAACAGAAAGAAAGGAGAGCAGATACAGGATTCCACAAACGGAAAGACAAACACCTGATCATTTACGGGAAGAGAAGAAACAGCCTTATGAAGTTGTGGAATTGCCCGACTGCGCGAATAAGCGAGTAGTAGAGCAAAGAGGGGGCGGATGGAGATCCAGCTACGATGCGTGTACTTGCTCGCTCGGAAAGGTGACCCAGCTGTCCATTTCCTTTGAAGCTTGGAGTTCAAATCTTCCCAATCTGTTCCTCTCTAGAGGTTCTATGGGGAGGGTTTAACCTAGTACAGTGTATCAAAGCGTCTTAGTTTCAAAGACTGCGAACCCAACCACCCCCCTCTAACAGTGCAATCCTAACTAACTTTCCAGCGCCGTGCAGCCCGCAATGCAGCCCCGAGGTAAGGGAACAAATGTTCCCTCACCTTGAAGAGGCCTCTATGACTGGCCCGCAAAATGCAGTGTGTGCCCTGTTGGCATGGCTGCATTGGTGCTGGAAAGTTGGTTAGGACTGTGCTGTTAATGTATGAATGGTAACATTTCTTAATTCCAGTAGTAGTAGTAGTAGTAGTAGTAGTAGTAGTAGTAGTAGTAGTAGTAGTAGTAGTAAATAAAACCTGAGCGCGCTAAGACACTGTTTTGTTCTCTGACCAGTGAAAAAAGAGATATAGGTAAGTAGGAATAAAATCTTACAGGCGATGGTTTGAAAGCTAATGGCCCCAGGCAGCACCAGAATACCTGCTCACGTGGAGGATTCGAGATCAGTAGCCCCGCTTGGATCCCCTGACGTCAAAAAGAAGAGGGGGGAGGAGGAGGAAAGTGCTTGCATACTTTACTTCCCGCCATTGGCAAAGGACACCCCCCCCCCCCCCACACACACACACCCTCTTTAGAGATTCTCTGGTTCATTATGGCACAAATGTCTCTTTTGTAGTAAGCTGCATTCGGAGTTCTTTTTAGATGCATCCAGTGAACTGAGAAGACATTAGGCATACATTTAGGCTTCCTTAAGGTGCATGATGACATTTTCCTTGAAACTGCTTATGGACTAAAACGCAGTGACCACTTTCCTGCAGTTGTTCATCAATGTAGTTGAAGTTTTTCAAACTTTTTGAACTTCGGCTTCCCCCCCCCCCCATCTAAACTCAACCCAGCCTAGAACCATCGCTGTATTCCACATGTGAACACGTTGTTCTTAGTTTCAGTGCTGAAACTAAGACCTGTAGAATGGGGTATTCATTCAACAGGGCGGGGGACACGACGATGACGATTGGATTATGGATACAGAGATAGGGGGCCTTAATTAAATCCACAGTCCCTAGGCTGTACCTCTCCCAATTTAGGCCAATTATACTCAATCATAGCCTTCTAAAACCAGCAGTTATGGGATCCTCACAAAAGTGAGGGTGTCCCTCCGGTCTCTGACTGCCCCCCTGTAACTCTAGCACTGATTTACTGACATTAGAAGAGCAATAGAAAAGGATCATCCGATACCTTGAAATATTAGAACACATCACAAGAAAGCTCTTCCCGGGCTCCATGGATCAGTGTAAGATGGGGGGGGGGGGGAGTAGTGGGCATCGACTGACCACCAAGAAAACAATTTCATCATGAAGGGTCCTGTGGGCTGTGGGTGGCAGCTGGGGCTGGGATTCAAACCACCAATTCCCTTGTCCCTCGATGAAGTTTCGCTCCTTATAGTATGTGTCTCACGAGAACAGTTTTGCCTCTTCTTTGTAGGATAAAAAAAAACCTCAGGTGGTGGAAAGGAAAGCGGAACCATCCCGCCCCACGTCACCCTGAAAGTCACGTCTCCTTCCCGTGTGCTCTGGCCCAAAAATCGGAGGAAACCATCCTGGTTTCTCTGAGTTTGGCTTTTTCGTGTCTGTGGGTGCATCATGTTCTTCTACTGCTTGTCTCTTTTATTGGTTTTGTTTTCTGAGATTTTTAATGTTATTTTATTGACTCTGTTTTGAACTTTTCCTGTAATAAGCTGCCTTGGATTAAACGAATTAAAACAAAATAAATCGTCATCTGTCCGTCCGGAATGTTTCCACACAAACCGGGCTCTGCTCCCTATTTCCTGCACCAGCGCCATAGATATGAATGGGAACCAACTGCGTGAGAGAGCGCTTGCCAGGCAATCGTGCCCTGCTAGAGTCCCGCAACAGCAGTAAAAGGCCTGGTAGGGCGGCCCAAGGACAGGCAAGGGGGTAGCCCAAAAAGCTTCTGGACTGGTGTATGAACGTAGCAGGTCCTTTTCTCTGTTTATATGACACAAAAGAGGAGCTGCTGTGTGTCGATCTGTGTGTGTGCGTATGGGGGGAGGGGTATCTAAGGTAGTCAGTGCAAATAGATGGAGAAAACAAAAAGACCACCACAGCATAGGATTCAGGGGGCCCTCCAGCACAGCTCATTTCCCTCCCAGCGTGGGTAACCGCTCCCCCCTCCCCCCACGGCCTGCAGGAGCCCAGCAGAGCCAATACAGTGTGGGTTAGGCTGCCTCTCGGTGGCTTTGAACCCGTTGTACGTCTGCTGGGGTGGGGGAAGCAGTTTGATTTTCTACCAACGATCTCTTTGAGACTTTCCTTCTGCTCCTGAATCAATAAAGCGAGAATCCGGCTGTCTCTAGACTCAGACCGAGGACGTCCCACGAAAACTACGCGGGTTTTGTAATTCCAGGAGGTGTGTGTGTGTGTGTGTGTGTGTGTGTGTGTGTGTGTGTGTGTGTGTGTGTGTGTGTATCCATATATATATATATTCCCAAATCTCCAGGTAATTTCTCTCATTCCGAATGTAGAATAGATGTGAGTGTAGATTAGACCGCGGAACTCCCAGGCAAGTTTGATCCGCCTCCTTTGTTTTTAATTTTAAAAAAATTAAACGCTGGCTAAAGAGTGTTTATTATGGAGGGCTTAATTCGGGGATTTATTATCAATCACACAGGTCTTTCCTGGAGCACACGAAATTATGCTAAATAACAGAATCTGTAAGTGTGAAGTGTAACTTCTTCACTGAAGAAACCCCTGAGATTGAGGGGAAAAAGATTTCACACATGTGACTGTAGTTCAGAAATTGACTTTTCCTCTGGATAAGATACTACTCATAAACTGGCAAAATAATGCTATATCTACGCAGAGACAAGTCCCAGTGAGTTCAGTAGTCACCCAGGTAACTCCTTCCCAGGGCAGTGGATTGAAGCTACACGCTCTAGTCTAGCAGATAGAGGAAACCCATTTAATTAAATGGAGCTCACGATTGTGTAACGGTGGACAGGGTCTGTGCTGTGGGTCTCCTATATAGACACCCGCACCATTTATTTCAGTACAACCACCGAGCGGAAAGGGAGCCATATTCAAAAAGACCGCCTCTGTTACAACACACCCAAACCTGGCAGAGTCATGCAAAAAGGCACCTGGGGAGGGACTTTCCGTTTTCAGGCGCTGGAACAGCCCTTTGCATTCCAACAAGGTGCTTGTGATGGAGAAGCTTAGCAGCCTCTTTGTCATTATTTCGTCATTATTTCTTTGCTCGGTTTCCAACAGTTGCTTGCAAAACTGGAAACAAGAGATCCAGGCCGGCCAAGGGAAAGAACGTTCTGAGTGAGCTGACTGAACGTGCGTCGGTCGAGGCGGCAAAAATATTACAGTTTAAAAGAAAACAAGTTATACTGCTCCGAAAGGACTTATTTCCAAAGGGGGGGGGGGGACATGAAGCGTGAAAAACGTCTGCTGTCGGAACACACACACACACACACACACACACGTACTTGGCGGTCCACTAGAGTGAGACTGGAGCTTATATCGCAAGGAAAACTACGGGGGAGGGAAGAGTTTTGTTTGGTTTGGTTTTAAGTCATATATGCATTCTGTATACGTGTTAACATCACCAAGTAAGCTTTGCACAAATCCTCAGTGGTTTCACAACTCCCTCTGGCAATAGCACCAGCTCTGCTTTTAGGAAGGCTATGCCGTTTTGGAGAAAACCTGAGTTTTATAGGTCTCGTGTAACTCTTCAAAACATAACGTAAAATAAATTGAAAAGAATAAAGACATGCCCAGGGTTCCTGTTGCCATTGGGTGAGAAGGGAACCAGAGAGACAGACGCTTAGGCTGCAATCCTACACTATACAGATTTGCCTGGGAGTAAGTCCTATTTAAAAGTGGGGTTTACTTTTGAATAGAATGGCACAGGATATAGCACCATTAGTCAATCAGCTTTCTTCCTTTGGATAAGAGCATTTATCAAGAGGCTCCAAAAATTGGATATGGACAAGTTATTAAAAAAAATGACATACGGAGAAAGAAAAACTAGTGGACTGGGAGATGTCCACTTCTCCCCAATAAGTGCTGCGTTTCCATTTTTCCAGCCCAAGAAATCCAAATGTGTTTGCAATATTAGGTTGAGTCAAATGGGGGAGAACAGTTATTTTGAATAATTTAATGTGCTGTTATCTCCCAGAGAGAAGGAAACTGTCACAGGTAGCTGGATACTAAACAGAGCAGAAATGAATTTCCATCCAGGCAACTCCAGAAAAAGTAACTTGGGGGAGCAAAAGAGTGGCAAAGACTACTTTTAGAGAAGCGACCATATATAAGATGTTTCTACACTGGGACTGGGGGAGAAAATGGGGTAGTGGAAAATCTTTGGGGTGAGTACCTGTGCCTGTAACTCCTCTTGGAGTTCATTGTCCTCAAGTTCTAGCCCTTCATCTATGAAATTCTCTGCAGCAGCCTGTCCATACCAGTTCTTAATTTCTAAAAGGAGAGGTACCACAGCTGAAATCTGGTTGGAAGTTCCAGTTTCAGTGCTAGAAGTTCCAATTTCAGTGCTGGGAATTGTTATTCCAAATCACAGGTGCTTGGGGATGGAGTTTGACATAATGAATCAGTGCAGAGAGGAATGAACTCTGCACGTTCTCAGTGCTACTCTAGTACAGTGCTGAAATTATGAGAGAAGTGTAGGGAGACCTTGAGTGACATCCATAAGCTCTAACCTGCAACTCCCTAACCCCTTGTAGCCTTCAAAAAACATAAAACACACACCACAGGGGACTGTCACAAAAGCTAAAGCATCCATGTCCCCTCTGTAAATAAATCACTACTCTATGACTCCTTCAAATGTTGTAGAGATTAGCTCTAGTTCTGGGGCTAAGCCCTCCTTTTAAATTTGCTGCTCCTCTATACAAGAAGGTAGAATTGGTGGCTGAAGTTTACACAGTACCCTTTAGCAGCAGCACTACTGTGTGCATTCTCACACTTACCAGCTCTAGGAAGGCCCTCTGCATTCCTTTCCAAGGTATACCTGATATGGTGTATTTTTTCCTCCCATTCCATTATAGATTCCAAATTCCATTACAGTAAAGCACATGCTTTGCTTGATTTAAATGAAATTACATGCACACACTGTCCTGCCAACTCTCTTTTTCCACCCCCTTTTAGATGCTTAGGCCAACTTTGGACTAATTAGTTTCCCCTTTCCCACTCAAAAGCCCATCAATCAAAGTCCACAAGCCGGTCCAGAAGCCAGTCAGCAAAGCCAAGTCAGGGTAGGTCCAGAAGCCAGTCCGGAGTCCATAAGTCAGTCCAAGAGTCAGTTCACAAAGCCTGATTGTCTCTAGTGGCCACAGCTGCGCAGCATGCCTACTGCTGAAGCCTAGGTTTTAACCCCTTGTTCCCCAGATTTGCCAGAGCAAGGGGCCACTGTAGACACCACAAACTATCTCCTCTGGGAAATCTTCCAATACACACACCAAAGGCAGCTTTGGTGGCCTTCTGACATACAACCTTTAGGTATGAATGAATGAACCAAAAACATGTGTGCTTATTGTTGGAATTCCCTTAGGGGGGGTAGCTATTCGTAGCTCCGTTCCCCTCTCCCTTACTCTGGTTTACTCCCCGCCCACGTGGCAGACTTGCTTAGCTTTACTTGGCTAGATAAAACATATGAGGCACAGGCAGATTGAAGTTGCAAAAAGAAGAAGAGTTTTACTTACAGTTTCATATGTACAGCAGCATCTGATTTACATCAGAGGTACATCCTAGACTTAAGATAGAACCCCCCTAGAGCTGGGGCTCCCTGCATGAGGTGTGCAGCAAGATGGCCACTGGGCTCCAGAGGAGCTTGGCATCATCTCGCCTGGTCTAGCATCAAGATAGAAGAGAAGTGAAGAGAAGGGTGAAGAAGGAGGAAACTGGGTCTGGGGCCACGCCCCTTCCTTAAGACAATGAGGGGTCAAAGACAAGAGGGTCTACTTAGGTACTTAGGTGATCAACCAACACACACACCCTCCAGTGTCCAGCATACAGAAGTTGCCCAATTTCCCAACACTTATACCAGGGGTGCACAACATGCGGCCCGGGGTCCGCATGCGGCCCCCCAAAGGTTTTCTGGTGGCCCCCAAAGGTTTTCTGGCTAGAGCGGCAACATCACTTCTTTGTTGGGCCGCTCTAGCCAAGCACCTCTCATAACTCTGTTGCTTCTGTAACACGGCTGGAAGCTTCGGAATCGTCCGAGGAGCGGACGATTCTGAAGCTTCCAGCTGCATTACAGAAGTGCCGGAGTTGGTGTTGGCACAGCGGTTAGGACGTAGATCCCTGGGGAAGTTGGGCTGCTATGATGATGGTGACTTCCTTAGGAAGCAACGTGACTGTGAATTGCTGAAGAAGAAATCCCGGGATTTTGAGGTAAGCATGGGCTCTGGCTGAAAGCCCTGCAGAGGCTCTGGGAGGAGTGAATGAACATCTAAGCTCGCCGAGGTGACCGGCGGCCGAGTCTATGATGCTTCAGCTCTTCTTCAGGCCGTTGGACCCTCACTTCGGGGTGGCCACGTTTTTCCTCTGCTGGTCGGTTATGCATTTAAGAGCTGCAGAACGTGCAAGACAGAGTTTGTTAGGAAATATTTTTCCCAACACGGAACCTCCGCGCCATGTAAGGTTTCAGAAGGGAAGGCCCTGATGATGATGATTGATGGGTATACATACGGTATGTACCAGGGGTGGCCAAACTTGCTTCATGTAAGAGCCACATATGATAAACCTCAGATGTTTGAGAGCCACAATATTTAAGAAGCATTAAGAAGCCAACATATTTCCGAGAGCTGCACTTTATATGTTAAAGAGCCACAGGTGGCTCATTATTTATTTATTAATATGTTGCATTTCTGGAGATTTTCTGGCTCATGGACACGCCCCCTGTGACGTCACTTCCTGAGGAAGTGACATCATGGTTCCTTGCCACGCCCTCCGCGACACCTATCTGCGGCCCCGATGAAGTGTAGTTTATTCATTTCGGCCCCTACCCACTGCCAAGTTGTGCACCCCTGACTTATACAGTACTACAACAGGATAGTCCACAGCTTGTGTGCATGTGTAAAAATGCATTAAGGGACCCAAAGCAAGCTTTGCATGCATGCCTGTTCTTCAACAACATTCTCAAGTGTAATACAGTACTGCAGGCCTAATGTTTTAAGAGCAATTGGCCAAATAGAGGGCCTTTTCAAACCATTTCATTAATATTGTCAATCTTACCATTCCCGTTTTTCCACATACACACACAAGAAGAAAACTTGCAGCATAACAGCAAAAAGCACAGTATGAACATATCCAAGATCCACAGCACAATCCTATCCAACGTACACCACCGGTGTAACCAGCGGTGCAGCAAGAACGGGAGGCCCCAGAATGGAAAGGGGATTCAAATCCCCTCCAAAGGGGGATTCAAAGGGGATTTAAATCTTCCCTCCCCTCCAAAGCCTCTCACCCTGCCCTCTCCACTGGTTACACTGGTGGTGTAAGTTGGATAGGATTGCGTTGCCAATCACATAAAAGGATTAAATCAGAATCAAAATGTGAGCAGTTACATTTTTTTCTAGGCACTAATCAGTTCCAGTGTTCAGTAAAGAGATGCCAACAATGTCTGTTGCATGTCTTCTTGCTTCCTATATAAGTATTTATTGGAGCTGATTTTATGCAACAGCATATAATTTCACATTTTCCTCCTTCAAAGAGAGAGAGAGAGAGAGAGAGAGAGAGAGAGAGAGAGAGAGAGAGAGAGAGAGAGAGAGAGAGAGAGAGAGAGAGATACTTCCCCCAATTGTTGGTATTTTTTAACATCAATGTTGGACCTTCCTAAACCAAGAGACTCCTGTATGGAATTCCACATGCTGAAGGGGCTGCTGAGTCATCAGGATGCAGTAACTATTGTTCCTTTGTTGATCTTCTGCTCAAACTGATCCATAACAAAGAATTTGGAGTTGAGTCAGCTCATTGGAGCTTGAAGCCCACCTAATTCCCCAGGTAAATCAATGACAGGGCCAGCCCAATCATTTATTTATTTATGTATTTTTCACATTTTTATACCGCCCTTCCTCCAAGGAGCTCAGAGTGGTGTACATATTTCCTCCCCTCCTTTTTGTCCTCACAACAACCCTGTGAGGTAGGTGGGGCTGAGAGATAGTGACTGGCCCAAGGTCACCCAGGAAGCTTCGTGGCTGAGCGGGGATTTGAACCTGGATCTTCCAGGTCTAAGTCCGACTCCCAAACCACTACACCATCCTGGCTCTCATCCTGGCAATCATGAGGCCAGCTGAATCTCTTACTTCAGGGGGGCAATCAGAGAGGCATCAATCTGTGGGGGTGGGGTCATGGGGAGTGCCCTGCACTTGTTGCCCACTCACTGCCTCCTCTTGTCTGCCACCTGGCTAGTCACTGGCTGCTCCATCCTTTTCTCTTGAGCTTGTACAGCATGAAAAGGGAGAACTGAGTTGGAATCTGTCACTTACAGCAGCAGCAGCAGCAGCTCCAACACTATTCCATACTACTCCTTGCCTTCTGAGAACTCTAGGGATGTGGATCAAGTCTCTGACTCCAAGTCTTCAGTCAAGTCCCAAGTCTCTGGGTCCAAGTCTCAAGTCAAGTCCCAAGTCTTTGCCCCTAAGTCCCGAGTCTTTGGTTGTGAGTCCCTATCTATTTAATGGGGGAAAACGGGTTTAAACCTGAATTGGACTTGCCATAAAAGGACTTGCCCTTCCAGCAGTGCCATGTCTGCCCATGCGTCACTTCACAGTTCAGAGCATCTGATGGTGGCGCTGGGAGAGTCCAATTATCGGGGGGCGGGGGGCGGATAAAGAGCTTCCACGGGACATATCTAGCCCATGGACCTTATGTTTGACACCCCTGACCTAGTGCTTTCCAAGATGAAATAAGCAAGGAGAGGAAGGAGACTTAACAAACTGAGAATAACACTAACAAGGCTTAGAAGATGCACCCAGTTAAACGGTAAGAATAGGATAAACAGTGCTCTTCAGAAGTTTCTACAAGTTAATAAAAATATACTCCAGCATGCTGTTACCAGCAGAATGTTAACCCTTAAAAGATCCAGAAGGATCAAAAGGGGGCATGTGGTATACAACTGACTCTTTGAGATAATAATAATTTTCCAATATTTTACTCTACAGGAGGGTACTATTAAATTTAATACATGTTTCATACTATAGCTGGTATTCGTATTCATTTTGATGTACATATACTATTAGTTTTAAAGGTAGTTTCTTTTCATACTTCTAATGGACTGAAACTAGGGTTGCAAGCTTTGATCAGCAAATGCATCAACTAAAGCCTTAGCTGATTAAACAGTGGGGACCAATTTTAATCTCTGAGGGCAAATTTTAATTGGCGAGACTGTGATCAAGCCAGTTTAAATCAAAGAAAGCCATAGGGTTTATATTCCTATATTTTGTTGCTGCTATTTTATACTATTTTTTCAACCAATTTGCTATGTTTATCAATTTGGTTTCATATGCTAAGATTCCATGAGTCTCTATCCCATTAGTATAAAAAAAGTGGTATATGCCAATAAAGGTTCTGAAATCTGAATCAGATAAAATCAGTGGACCCAGTTTATGAATATACAGTATTTCTATCAGCAAAGATACTGTAAGGGGATATGAACTTTCCTATCAATATTTAGTTCAGGTCTCAAAAATATTTCTACAAAGAACCATTGTTTGGAAATATCAAGAATCTGAATATGAGGGCTCTGAGCACCTTGGGAGCCAATGGATCCCAAGCTCTCAAAATGGCCTGTCATTTATGAGACAAAGATTTTAAAACAGACCAACCCATTTCAGTTCCTCATCCCTTTTTCAAAGCAAAACTTCACTTATAACGCCGCAGAACAGCAGATTATTGCAGTGGATGGAACTGGAACAAATATACTGTAGAAGTAATAAGAAGCTTTGTAGGCTGCTAGTAGACTATGGCTACAATTCTAAACACACCTCACTAGAGATTATTGCAGTGCAATACTATATGCATGTCTACTCAGAAGTAAGTCCCTCCTAGGAAAATAGTTTAGGATTGCAGCAGCGCACAGAGTAGCATGCTGTCCCAGTGCCTGTGGGAAGGATGGAGCCTTCTTGTGAACATTGGGGGGGATCGCTGGCCACCCACTGGAGCACGTAAGCCAGCAGGGGAGGTGAGAGGGGGAACAACTGCGAAGAGGGGCAAAACTGGGTGGGGAAGGGGCTGAATGGGGGGGCGGGGAGGCTGCAGGAGGGGGTGGATCTGGTGGTGATGGCACATGCTTGATCCTATTCCCTCCATGGGCAGCCTTCCCACCCCCTTCTTTCTTCGGACGTGCCAGTAAAATCACTGGCACAGGTCCAAGGAGACCCATTGCTGAGCAGGAGGCTTATGGATGTGTAAGGGGATTTAAATCCCCTTTTTCCTTTATATTGAATGCAGAAACTAATTTCTGAGGAAACATGCATAGGATTCTGCTGTTAGAGTGAAATAACTCAACACACTGTCTTCTGGAAAGCTGATATATCTTTTTGTTCTGACTTCAGTCTATGGTATTCCAATCTAAGATTTAAAAAAAACAAACAAACCAGAACTTGGCACATGGATTTTGCTCAGGTCTCTAATCTTCTGTACCAGTAAGTAACACACATCTTGTGGGTTATTCCCTTTGTTGTTGTTGTTGTTTATTGTTATCATTATATGTTCACCCTCCTACTAAATTTCCGCAACTAAAGTGGTTGCATCAGCATAATTCAATCTCTCTTCCCCCTCACCCCACCAAGGTAAATCTCCACCCATTCAGATCAATTCATCATGCAGGATTTAAGGACATTCCTTCTTTTCACATACTGAATTGTTCTTCACCTTGGGGGAAGTATTGGGTATTAGGGTGATAATACAGGAGAATTTGGTAGAACTAGTGCTGTCTTTCATATCTGCTCCTGTGGGACATTTGGAGCTCTATAGCCTATAGGGGTATCTCCAGAAATAGAATACCAGACTGAAATTGCTTAAGCAGAGGAGAACCAATATAATAGATTTTTATAACCTCTTGAAATAGGTGCAATTTTCAAACTAGCAATCAATATTAGTGTTCAAGATGGCAACACCATTGCAGATACAATAAAAGTATTTTTCTACAATACAATTCCTATATCCCCATCAAAGTGTATATAAACCATAATTAGTAGAATGAGTACATCTAACTCAATGGGTTTTATTTCTATGCAGTATGTAAAGGTTTATGGTGCAGTTATCAAGTACTCCATTTCCTAATCTGTAAATGTAACCAATAACAATAAACTTCTTATTGGAAACATTATATTTATACTAGAAAGTGCTAAGTCTTTCTGATCTCTGAAATAGAGGGTGGGCAAACACTAGCGACAGCACAAGTCTATTGAGGCCATTTTGGTGAGGAATGGTTTCTACTACCTTTCTAAACCTCTGGTAGATAATTGTAAGTTTCCCCAGAAATCTTGCTTGAAATCCGCAGAACAGATCCACGGAACTTGCCACAAGACTTGAGTTTTCAACAGTTCTGTGGCAAATTAATTATCAAGAAAGGCAATTGTTCCCAACCTGGGGGTCTGGACCCGCAAGGGGGTCGTGGATATCGGCTGGATGGCCACACCTAAGATGGCAGCTGCTCACTCCCCCCCCCCCCACTGCAGAGAAAGAAGTATCTGATGCTTTCTTGGGACTTGTTTACTCACTTTGTGTTACTTTCTGCTTGCCTTTTAGCATCTTTGTTCATATTAGGTCACAACCACCTAATGGGGATGCTTATGAATACAACTTTAAAAATGTGATTTATTTTTTAAAATGATTTATTAAACAGTGTAATTTATTTTAAAAAAACAATTACATCACTTCCTGCTTAATGACATCACTTCCAGCAGGGATGTGGATCAAGTCTGTGACTCCAAGTCTCGAGTCAAGTCCCAAGTCTCTGGGTCCAAGTCTCAAGTCAAGTCCCAAATCATTGCCCCCAAGTTCCAAGTCTTTGGCTGTGAGTTGTGAGTCCCTATCTGTTTAATGGGGAAAATGGGTTTAAACCTGAATAAAATTCAACTTGTTGTAAAAGACTCCAAGTCTCAAGTCAAGTCTTTCGAGTCTTTTACAATCACTGAGTCAAATCTGAGTCAAGTTATTGATGTAACTTGAGTCCGTGTCAATAGACTCAAGTCTATATCACTGACTTCTAGACGTAGGTTTTAGGGGCCCCCAACAGATTGTCATTCTACAAAGGGGGTCCTGGTGCTAAAAAGATTGGGAACTACTGTGCTAGAACTACTGGTCAAAGATGTTATGGAATACACATAGCCAAAAGCTCACAAAACTTCCCCCCCCCACATGCCCACACAATTTCTGAATACTGAAGGCACAACTTTCAGATGACTGCAGCTGTTGTATAGGCTTCTAGCCACCATCCCCATAGCACACTGTTTGTATGTGTTTTGGGGAGAGGAGGGGATGTGTCTACGGAAAAGGAAGTAGAGCCAGTACATACCAACACCCCAGCAATTCCTGGTTGCTGCAGTTGCCTCAGGGAAATTCTACCAGCTGGTCTAGATTACAGTATAGATGCTTTAATTTGTTGGGAATAGGCTAGTGTGGAATTGGCTACAGCAGCAAAATAGCTGAGCTGCTTAAATCACCTTTGCTTCTCCCCATAATCAAGCACCATATGTAGCAATGTGGACAATGGCACAACTTGTACAAAGGTATTCTTTTTTGAATGTGGCAAAGCATTTTCTGACAGAAGTATCCGCATGCATCGACAGGCATTCTAAGGAAATATAAAACACAAGTCCATCCCCACCCCTTAAAATAACTCCAAATTCCAAAAGCCATTAAAGAACCTTTGCAATAGGCCCCGTAACTCCAGTTGTTATAACTTTTATTGCAGAAGTTCATAGAAAACCTTTCCCAAACACCTTACAAAGGCTGACCACATCCTGGCTACAACCAAGTGTTGTGTGATAAAATGTCTGTCTGGAAGAAACCACAGCAAATTCATCACAAACAGGCTTCTGCTGAAAACAGTCCTTCTGGTTAGTTCAGAGTACGTGAACTACAACCCGGAGCGGGATATGTTTTGTCAAAAGATAAGAATATAAAACCCCATTCTGCCGATCATGTACTCCTGGCATTCCAGCCGAGCCACACTACATCTCTTCTAGCCAGTACTGCTATGTCATCACACCATGTCTTTAGACGTTTCTGGCACAGCTGTACTTTTCTCTGTGGTCCAGAAGTCCTGTGGTTTTTACCCACACACTGAAATTACAATGACATATTTTTTATGTACAATTTAAAAGCAGGAAAACTTGGGCAACAAAATATGTCATGCACCTGTTGTGATTCCTTTTGCAGTAGATGTTCAATTCAGAACCTTGTGAAACACATAGTTCAAAAGCTCTGCCTTTCACATCCAAAAAACAAATGCTCTCTTTTCGGCCCAGTGAAAAAAAAGGCGAGTAATGTCCAGTAGGTTTTATGGTAATCTTCTACAAAAATATTAGCTTTTTGATGGTACTACTGTATATACATTGATGGTGCAATAATAATATATTGCAGGAAGCAAAAGGACATTAGACTATTAGCATTGGGTCATTGTGTTCAGGTCCTGGGGTATATTTCTCAGGGTAGTTCTTCAGAATTTCTAGGTAAATTGGGTTGTCAAAAATGGTATGCTAAAATCACATTCCTTTATAGGGGTATGTGGCCCATTTTAAATACAAAAGTGAAGTATGTTCCATTGATTCAAACTCACACCTGTTTCATCACAATGTCAGTGAGTAAAATAAGCTCCCAGTATTGAAATATTTACAAGATTTTTTGCTTCAGTTCTGGTTATTTTCTCATCAGTATAATGTATACAGTGCATTAAAAGAATTCAAATGCTATGCAATGCATTCATTATCATAGTGATACCTACTACGGGTCTGTAAGGTTGCCCTAATATTATTAAGGGGACAGAGCTCAGTGGTAAAGCACATGCTTTGCATACAGAAGGTCCCAGGTATCTCTATTATTAGACTAGATAGGACTGGGTAAGATCTGTGTGTCTGAAATGGTGGCGAGCCACCACCACCAGTCAGTATAGAGCCAGTTCAGAGCTAGATAGACCAGTGGTCTGACTCAGTATAAAGGCAATTTTCTATGGTCCTAGGAAACTTCTGTCGCATGAGAATGATAGAACATAAGGCTGCTAGAGTAATGGTTCACTGGAAACATATACCATTGCCTATGCTGAGTCAGACCATTGTTAGATCTAGCTCAGTATTATCAACACTAGCAATGGCTCTCCAGACAGGAATCTTTTTCCTGTCTTATGTGTCCAGTCTTTCCTGTCCAGGTTTCCTACCTGGAACCTATGCCCTTCTACATGCAAAGCAGATGATCTTCTACTAAGCTATGGGCCACTCCCTTACAGTGCAGTTCTATGCATGTCAGAAATAAGCCCCACTGAGGTCAATGGAACTTACTCATAAGAACATAAGAAGAGCCCTGCTGGATCAGGCCAAAGGCCCATCTAGTCCAGCTTCCTGTATCACACAGTGGCCCCACTAGATGCCTCAGGGAGCACACAGCCAACAAGATAACTTGTTTCCTGCTGCCACTCCCTTGCACCTGGCACAGAGAAAACCTACTTCTAAAACCAGGAGGTTGCTTATGGCTTGTAACCTGTGATGGTCTTTTCCTCCATGAATCTGTCCAAATCCCTTTTAAAGGCATCTAGGCCAGGTGCCATCACCACATCCTGTGGCAAGTTCCACTTACTCCCAGGGAAGTGTTTAGGATTACAACCCTGGCAAGGGATACTTGAACTGCAGACTTCCTGGTTCATAGCTTAAATGTTTCCATAATATAGGTGTTGACAGAACGAAGCGAAGGGGCGGGCCACCCCGGGGTGACACGCACAGGGGTGACACAGGCACCTGCGTGTGTTGCCCCTGTTCCGCGCGGAGGTTCTGAGGCCGGGAGAAGGCCTCAGAGCGTCCACCCTGGCCGGCAGTCCAGGGCCTTCTGACGAGGCCCAATGCGTCAATACGTGCACTTTTAGCTTTTTTGTGCATGCGCAGACTGTTTCTGAGGGCAAAAGGGCAGCCCTTGCCCTCAGAAACGTTCTGCGCATGCGCAAAAAAGCTAAAAGTGCACGTATTGACGCATTGGACCTCGTCAGAAGGTCCCGGACCGCCGGCTGGGAAGGACACACTTGGAGCCGGCAGCAGCAGCGGGGGTAAGTGTCACCCTAGGGCAGGGGTGTCACGCACGCCTGCTCCAGGGTGATGCGTGCGCCCCGCTCCAGGGTGACGATACTCTGTGACGATACTCACCTGAAGCAGGTGGAGACTCCATGATAAAGGTGCAAAAGGTGAACTGAACAAACAGAGCCTCATGTGATGTACATGTGACTGGATGTCCTGGACCTTTGTACTACCATGTCGGTTCTAGAGGTTAAAATGTAATACAATTAAGTACAGTTCCTTACTTCAACAGAACTGGAATGACAGGGAGAAGGAGGAGGGTTTTAGGCTAGATATGCCAAATCTATCTTTCCATTCCATCTCATTCAGATGATTGAACTCCACATCATCCACAGTCTGAAATTGATAGGTCAACAGTGTAAATGTCTGCTGCTAGTGTCGGGGCCTTTTAAAGTGAGGGAGAGAGGAACCTTGGCTCATGACTTGGTTGGAGCCAGGAAATTAAATTTCTCTTTTTGGGCCCTCCTTGTGGGTCACACCTTTATTACTGTGATGACAGCTTGATGACTGAAAGGTTCCCTTAGTATAGAGAGTCCTGTCCAATGTTTTGCTTCATTCAGTCCATAAATGCTGGCTAAGTACTGCAGAACGACTGTGAAACACTTTGGTTAACTTTCATAAATGCTGGGCCTGGGAAGGGCTCCTTTCATCAGGTCCTTGAAATCTGGTAACTCTCATTGTCCCAGAGCAGTTTCCTTATAAGTGGAAGAATTCCGTTTCCTGGGGGAAAACGAAGGCCTTTGTGCCAATGCTCCTCTCTAGATATGTTCTCAGGACCAGCTCTCAGCTCCAGAATGTCAAGTGAAGGTAGAGTTGCCAACTTTTTTTCTGGCAGGACTCTTCTGACAGCTACATGACAGGCAGAAATTCAGGATGTGAAGCTTATTCCACCATAGGGAGACTAATGGAGAAAGCTCCACTGATTAAATTTCTCCCTACCTGAAACAAATATTGTAAAATGGTATGTATTTGAGCCAGTGTTCCTGAGAATAAGAACAATCTCTCAGTTCCTAAAGACATATTCTATGGATCCCCATAGCTCAGAAGATATCCACTCTCCATAGGTCTGCCCCAACTTTTTTCTAACAGAACAACTGTGCCCAGGTACACGAAAGCAACATTTCAAAAATTTCAGCATTCCCATCACTACAGATTCATGTTGGATAAAAAAATTGCATGCTGACTTTCACTTTTGAGGGTGAAAGGATATTACACTATGAAAATCTATGAATGTAAATACAAAAATATGAGCTCTGCCAGAATAAGCCAGAAAAGAAAAGAAGGTAAGCTCAAATTAACAAGATTACTGTTTTGAGCGTTCAAAGTGCTTTACATTTGTCATCCTTCCAACAATCATGAAAGGTAAGTACACTAAGTCCCCAACAAATGTATTGGTTCTCTTATGGAAATCTGTTCAGAAGTCGGAAGCTATGTAAATCGAAACAGCTGGCTCTTTCCAGCCCAGCGCTATCGCACCTGTGCAAAAGCACCACAACGGACAGGCTGCACCTGTGCAAAAGCGCCAATGCAGCCATTAAGATGGAGACGTGGCTTGCCTGAGAGAGAGAGAGAGTCTGCACACATGTTCTGGATCCTAGAACTTGTCTTCACCAGCATATATTAAGAGTGGAATCTTCTCTTGCTTTTATTAGCTAGGGAGAAGTTAACCTCTGAGTATGTTAAGAGTGCTCTTTCCTCACTAGTGGACATGTGAACAGGCACATTTCATTTTACCACTTAAGGAAGCCATGCTTCCCAATTATTCACATTAGATTCTTTTCTGTGCCAAATAAAAATGCATCCAGTAAAATGCGACGAAATGTCAAGGCAAGGGTGTCTTTCTGAAATGACATTTCCTTGACAAAATGTCAAGGCAGGAGGTCTGGCTCAGTTGGCAGAGCAGCCACCTCATATGCCTGAAGATCTGAGGATGGCAGTTTGAGACCTGTAGAGAGCTGTTGACACGCTGCTGAGCTGACAAGCTGCAGAAGCCTCGGTGGGAGAAAGAATTCTGCAGCTGGCACACTGAGTGGTAGGCAATGTTGCCGTCAAGTCGATGTGTGGGAGGCGATTGCCAGAGAGAGGCCAGACCATGAAGGAAAACACCTGGAATGAGCGTTAGAATATTTGTAATATGTAAAAACCGCTTCGGTTTAGATAGCTTGCCTATGTAAACCGCCTTGAATTAAAGTCGGATGAGAAATCGGATGACCAGAGAAAGGTGGTATATAAATTCTGGTGGTATTATTATTTCCACATAGGCATATGAGAGCACTCTTGTTTTAGCCACTGCTGTCTAAAGTTTGTCCAACTCCCAGAGGACACCAATACTAATGCCAAATATAGAGATGACACATGCAGTCTCTGTTTAGAGGCTTTACATGTTACAGTAGGAAGATAAGATTTGGGGGAAAGGGAGATAATGAGCTGTGGGGATGGCACATGGTTGGATATAGAAAAACTCTCCCTACTGCACAGGCAGGGGGGCCAGTGCTGCCCAAATGACCTTTTATTAGTGTATCTGATTTGGGAAAGGCCCTTTGCGCTGCTAAAGACATGCTTGACTATCTGAACTGTTGGGGAGTTCCCATCAAAGGGGAGCTAACCAAAGTGGAGCTAAAAGTTTCTCCTGCAATGAAGTTAAACATTAAAAAAAAGCACCGATCTGTGAGGTCAGTTCTGTTTTGGCTGCCTGTCACTGGTTTAAATTACCACTACTGTGAAAGGCAAGTTTACCAGCTTGGTCTTTCTGTGTGCCTACAGCGAGCAGCGAGAATGAGTTTCAACTGGAGCGCCTAAAAGCTTTTTCTTTGCATTACCCAAATTTATTACTTGGAAACTAAATATTTGTTCAAAGATCCTCTAGAGGTGTTCAAGTACATAAGGGTTTTTTTTTCTTAAGGGAGTGGGAGAGAGGTTAGATATTCCATCCTTTCTCATGGGATAGCCACATGCACCACCCATATAATCTCGACTCAAATCATTTGAAAAACAGGGAGGATTTCCCCCCCCCCCATGTCATTCTGTGATGGATTTCACAACTACTATGATCACTTTTCAAAGTGTGTTACAATCTTTTTTTAGTTGGATTAATCCTTGATGTAGGTGGCTATTATCCCCCTTTTACAGATGGGGAACTGAGGCAACCAGCAGTATTTACTTATACTCATATATTTTAATCTCACATTTCCTCCAAGGAGTTCAAAGCAGCACACATAGCCGCCATCCCCACCCCCTCACAGCAACCAGAGGAAGATTAGGTTCAGAGAATTTGACTGGCTCAATTTCATTCAAAGAACTTCATGACCGACTGTGGATCTGAGCCTAGGGCTGCAATCCTATACACACGTTCCTGGGAGTTAGCCACATTAAACATAATGGAACTTAGTAGACATGGATAAGATGGTGTTGTAGATCTCCCCCATCTAGACTAAAACTTTAACCACTCACCATACCAGCAGAGTTAGGCACCGAAGGGAAATCCCCCAATTTCTTATAGGATTGGGCTATAAAAGACCTCTGACTTTTCCAAGGCCATATAGGAAGTTAGTGACAGAGATGGGATGTGAACTTACATCCTCATTTTCTAAACCAGGGGTGGCCAACCTTCCACCATTAGAACCTCTGTGTTCTTAAGAGTTGTGTAGAAGACAGAAACTTGGCAGCTGCAATTGCTGATGGACTGGTGCTGCTAAAGCAGCTGCACCTGCTGAAAGGCCTTCACCTATACAACCATTGGGCCAGGAGCATTCATGTTGAAAGGTTGGCCACCCTAAACACGGGACAGATTTTTCAGACTCTATTGTCCCTCTGTACCAGTTTGAAAAATACTGTAGGTGCCATCATCAGATTCAAAAGCTTTCTCACTGTACTCATTGAATCAATCCCATTCAGCAGGCAAGGATTGCCAAAATACTGCTTCCTCTGTTGATTTGGTAATCCCTCTGCGAAATTTCCCACACGCTTTGTCAAAGAGCATCACAATGCCTTAAAAAAAACATTCAGAAGAAAATAATAGGGAGGCATTCAGTTGAGGAAAAAAATTGCCATTCTGAACATCCTGGCAGGGCTCCTGTGCATTTAACAGCCTTACATGCTTGAACTGGCCTCTAAACATTTCCTCAACAGGGAGATTTTGCAGGGATGCAAAAAGATTCACCTGCAATTTTCATGTTTTTTATTCTTTGCCTACTTTCTAGGTTTTAAAAGGCACAGAATCCCTGATAGGAAAATCAACAAATCCTCTCAAAGACAACATTGTGTATAGGGTGGCCAAATATTCATTCTGCAAATGTACCAATGTCTTTAACTAGCAGCATGCTACACAGACATGAGCAGCTGATAATGGTTATCTCCTACCTGTGAAACATTTTATCTGCTGGTTACTGCAGGGCAACCTCAAAGGCATAGGAGTAGGCCGGCCAAGGTAGATTTTTTTCTTTTTCTTCCTCATTTGGAACTCTAGTTATATAGGCCAAGGCTTCCAATCCTTCTTTCACTTATTGCAAGTACTGCTTTTCCAACACCACCTCT
The DNA here is from genome assembly GCA_026170595.1 of Plestiodon gilberti rubricaudatus. Taxonomy (NCBI): domain Eukaryota; kingdom Metazoa; phylum Chordata; class Lepidosauria; order Squamata; family Scincidae; genus Plestiodon; species Plestiodon gilberti. The sequence continues at coordinate 86,596,482 of JANXHW010000006.1, forward strand.
TGCATGTACCACTTTTGTGAGTATACTACTGCCACCAGAGAGGGCAGCTGTACATCGGAGCCACCGTGGGTAACTTCCCCCACAGCTGAGGTTTTGTTCCCCAAACCATGCCTCTTCTAAAAAGCCAGGCAGCTGCACAGTCACATTTTACCCAGTGTGATTTGCCAACCCAGTCATCTTTGCTCCTGGTCAGCAGTGCCACGTGGTCACCATGGCAGCAGAACCAAGCACCAGCTGCCATACTGTGAAGTACTGCTAGTGTTACCAGTAAATGTACTGGTTCTGAGGAACAGAAACAAAATAGGTTAAGTCAGGGGTGGTCAACCTTTCAACATGACTGCTCATGGCACTTTAATGGTTGTCTAGGTGAGGACATTTCAGCAGGTGCAGCTGCTTGAGCACCACCATCAGCAATTGCAGCTGCCAAGATTCTGTCTTCTGCACAACTCTTAAGAACGCAGAGGCCCTAATGGTCACCCCTGGGTAAAGTACTCCTAATGGTATCCCTGTCACATGTCCATGATTTTTTAAGTATTCTAGATTTTTTTTAAAAGCTGCTTCTCAGTACGATTGCAAGTCTTCAGTCTCACCATGTCCTTTTCTTTTTCTGAAATTGCCCACTGCTGTGTCAAACTTAAAATTAGGTGCATTTATTTGTAAGATTTATAACCTGCGTTGCTGACAATGTTCTCCAAGACAAAATTATGCAATGCAGACAAAATTATAATAATTCATTGGCAGCCAGCGGCGTCACTGCAGGGGGGGGGGGCGGAGCTCTAAGTTCCGCTGAGATCAGAGCCTTCGTTCCTCCATGTAACGGAGGCTCCGATCTCAGCGGAACTTAGAGCTCCACCCCCCCTGCAGTGACGCCACTGTTGGCAGCTACAGATTATTATGCTCTGGGCTGGCTCAAGCCCTCCTGATGCCTGCGGCAGCATACCAAATGCTGCCCCCTTATGTGCCAGCCTCTGCTCCTCCCACTCTCCAGTGTTCTAGCTCAGCACTTTCCTCCCCTCCACATTTCCTCTTGCTCTGTGCCCCCTGCTTAGGCCCCCCCTGGCCCCCCCATGTCCCGCCCCCTTAAGGGTAGACCGCTCTCGTCCCGGCGGGGATATGGTAAGCCTACCCCTGTTTCCTGTTCTAATCCAGTGAGTAGAAAGAGGAGGAGCAATGGAAGCAAGTAGGTGGTCAGAGTTTCACACACACACACGCACGCACACACACACACACACACACACCAATCTGCTGTCTGATGTGACTGCTTCAGTTGACCTCATGGATGGGCCAGTCCCATCCATGCCAAAGAAGTCTTAAGCTCACTATTTCCTCTCTCCACCCTGGTAAAACCTCCTAATTTTTCTAAAGACTATCTAGTAATATCCCTAATATCTACAAAGCCCACAGCTATTCCAGAATCTGTTTTCATTGCCAGAGCTCAATCTTTGCTCAATCAAGCACAGAGCTCAAATCTGTGCTCAATCAAGCACAGATTTCACCTTTGTTTCTGGTAGATCTCCTGTGCTGGAATAAAATGTAGACAACTGGCAGAAATTCAATATGTGCAGTTTTTCTTGTGTCTGGAAATAATGATAGACAGGGCTGCAGCAGTTGAATTTCTGCCTGCCAGACACAGTCTTGGGACAGACTGCTACCAGAAAAGGTGTCAATCTTGTTTGCAGCTTACATGATGCAATAAAAAAAAAGTATTACATCTTTGAGGAATTCCTTTCCCCACTGTCCCCCTTCTAAACAGCTTCTTCTGCCATACTTGTTAGAGCTAATAATTCTTATTCACTTGATAATTAGAAACTGCATGTATGAATTCTCTCCAGTAGCAGTAGTCTGTTGGCAATGTGAAATCTCTGCCTCTCGTGTTAGATTTGAGATGGTCCTTAAGCACTTCATATTGTCATTGTCAGATGTGCAGACAAACCCTTAGTATCCAGCGAGATGGGGATATTAGTCACATTTTTCTCCCAAACTTCTTTCAAAGAGTTCAGGGTGACATACATTTCCTCCCCCATTTAACCCTCACATCCATCCTGTGAATAAGTTAGACAGGGATGGTGATGATGATGATGATGATGATGATGATTTCTCCATCTACATACATGGCTCTTTACACAGAATGGAAAGACAGTTCTTTTGTGAACTTTCCAGAATGGTTTACACTCTAGATGACTCACTATTGTTTTAAAATACTTACTTCCACTTAGGCACAGATATCTGCCTCTGTTTCAGACAGTCCCCCTTGGAACAAATCATTAACCACACAATCATAGAATGTTTATTCAGAAGTTAGGGCCTCTGTGTTCAGTGAGGTTTACTCTCAGGCAGGTGTACCCAAGATGCCTCCCTGTTCTATGGTGGCCTATCCCAGAAAAAAAAAGATATTCTTTTATATCAATTTAAATGGCAGGTCTCATGGTTAAAACGGTTCTTCCCACAGGTGTACACATTTGACTCCTGTTGCATATATACACCCTTGAGTCACTGTAGCGTGGCGGAGGGTGGGCCTCCGGGGGGTGACGCGCATAACCCGAGTGTCACCCCTGCTCCACGTGTCACCCTCCGAGGCCGGGAGAAGGCCTTGGAGCGTCCTCCCGGTCCGGCGGTCTGGCCCCAAGTGACTAGGCCTATACATCATGTTTTAGCTTTTTCACGCATGTGCACAACGTTTCTGAGGGCAAGAGGGCTCTCTTGCCCTCAGAAAACGTTGTGCGCATGCGCGAAAAAGCTAAAACGTGTCGTATAGGCCTAATCACTTGGGGCTGGACCTCCGGACTGGGAGGATACTTTGAGGCCTTCCCCAGGACTAGTAGGTGCATGGGGGGGGAGTCATGAGGTGACGCGCGGCGGCAGGGGGGTGGGCAGGGGGTGACGCGCGCCCACCCGCTCTAGGGTGATGCGCGCCTAGTGAAAAGGTATCCCCTGCTCGAAAGCCAGTCGTGTCTGACTCTAGGGTGTGGTGCTCATCTCCATTTCTAAGGCCGAAAAGCCAGCGCTGTCCAAAAGACACTTCCGTGGTCATGTGGCTGACGTGGTCATGTGGCTGACTGACACTCTTGGGTAGAAATGCCTTAATTAAAATGCAAGTTTTGAGCCTGGAACAGAAGCACATTTTATATTACTGGCTAGTGGCAATTCAACCCAGGACCAAATGTCCATATACCGATAGAGGAGGATTCTGTTCATTATTCCCACTATTCCTTCTTTCTGATGGTGAGTGGGATGCACAGTCTTCTCAGTTTTTGTAAAGCACCATACACACAGTTGATGCTAAATGTTTATTATTAGGCCACATGTACTTCCTGTATATTAGACTTACTTGCATGCGCTCAAGTTCCAAACATTGTTAGGGTTTAAAGGCAAAGGCACAAAGCAATTAGCAGTCCAGGCTTTGCTAAGTGAAGAGATTTGTTCTGAGGGAGATCAAAGTGAAATCATGTCCCTGCATTAACAGCAGAGCTCTTAGCCTGACTTTCCCTCCCCCGCCACTAATATGTGTTTGACTTTTGCATTCTTAGAAGAAGGTAAACATCTGAGATGTTCAAATGCGTACCTGGAGGAGACTATGGAAAATATAAGTGGACTTGTAAAACTGGAGGAGGAGGTAGCAAGACTTCAGACACTTTCCATCAGACCTTGGTGCTCAGTTCTTTTTGCTTTCTAGGATGCAAACTGTTACAGCTGAGGCTTTAGGCAATACAAGGCAACATATATAAAAATCATGGTTCTAATTAACACAGAGACAAAAGACAAGCCACAGAGCAACCAGCTAAATGAGTAAAATGCATTAAAAAGTATCTTGCAACTTGGCTGCCTCTAACTAACAACAGTGACTCCTGGGGTACGTAAGTAAAAGAAAAAGAAAAATCCAAGCATACATCATAACTAAGACCAGGAAATATTTCCCTTTTGGAAGTGAGTTGAATTTCATACCTGGAAGACTTGTTTCAAGTTTATTTCTTCAGGGAGGCCTGTTAATGCTACTTTGCACCATTTTAACCTGGGGGAGTGGGTGAAAATATCTTTTGCAGAAACTTTGTAGACCTGGTGCTGGGTTGGCTTCACCTATGCTGTTCTCTGTGCTTTTGAAAACTTGCACTATAAACATGTTTATTTTCTTTAAATGTGTTTAACCCAGAAAGAATAAAAAAATAATATATAACCAGGATCACATTCTTGATTTCGCAGCCTGCCAAATTAAGATAAGAAAGGCTAAGCCTCTGCACAATTGGATACTACATAAAGCTGAAGGCACACAACTATTTTACTTCTGAGTAATTCTATTAAAATAAATGGAGCTTCTCAGGTGTAAGTGGGCTGTAGATTGTGGCTTCTGAGCAATGTAGTCAGCTGCATCCTATACACAGCTAGGTAAAGGTCAAGGTATCCCCTGACAATTAAGTCCAGTCGTGTCCGACTCTAGGGTGTGGTGCTCATCCCATTTCAAAGCCGAAGAGCCAGCGTTGTCCGAAGACGCCTCCGTGGTCATGTGGCCGGCATGACTCTCCTTGCCACAGCGCGTAGCATGCAGCTGGAACACGGAGCGCTGTTTACCTTCCCGCAAGCGGTACCTATTTATCTACTCGCATTGACATGCTTTGGAACTGCTAGGTTGGCAGGAGCTGGCCAAGCAATGAGCGCTCACCCCATCGCGGGAATCGAACTGCCGACCTTTAGATCAACAGCTTATGGTTCAGCAGTTTAACCCGCTGAGTAAATACTATTCCATTCAATGCAATACTTATGTCTGAATAAACATACTCAGGATTACACTACCTATTTGATTGCAACAGGAGAGATTTATAGACTCTGCTTTTGTAAATTTACTTGAAAGTAAACCCCATTTGAGTTCAATGGAGCTCCCTTCTGATTAAATGTGCCTCAGAGGGCAGCCTAAGCATAGGCTTACCAGATCTCCAACCGGGACAGAGTGCTAGACCTTTAGGAGAAAGAATGTGGGCAGGTGTAGCTTGTTAAACTCTTAGAGCACAATCCTATGCACACTTACCCAGGAGTATGTCCCATTGAACTCAATAGGACTTACTTCTGAGTAGACATGCCTAGGATTGTGCTCTAAAGTTTAACAAGCTACACCTGCCCACATTCCTTCTCCTAAAGGTCTAGCACTCTGTCCCGGTTGGAGATCTGGTAAGCCTATAAGCAAGAGCCAGACTTTTCCACTGCAATCAATTGTACTTGCAGTACAACTATGCATATCTACTCAGAAATAAGTCCCATTGTGTTCAATGAGGTTTACTCCCAGGAAAATGAGTACAGGAATTGCAGCCCTAAAGTACTAAGGTGATCACGCCCTAAGGTTGCAAACCTGTGCAAGTATACCTAAGCGTAAAATCTGTTGAGCACAGTGGGATTTACTTCTTTGTAAACATGCATAGGACTACACGCATATTAATAGCAGAGGTGGTAATAAATAATAATGCACTAGTAAAGTATTTGGGCATAACCTCATATTTGGATTTAAGTATCTTTTAATATCTTCCTAATGACATTACTTGGACGGGAAGGGACGTCATCATGCTGGCATTTCAAAATAAGTTTCTTCCGACTAATATACTGTACTTAGGACCCGGATGAAGTCCGTGAGAGCGGTACCAGGATTTTGGCCTCTTAAAAGCGCTATCCAGAGAACGTTAAGAGGTCAATTGAAGAGAAAGTTCCATTGAAATTAGCGGCATTGGTTTCCAAGTCATACTATGAAGGAGGCTCTGGCTGATGTTTGAACACAGATTGGTGATGTGGCTCGCCCTGGCGGTGGTGTGGGTATGCTGGATGGATCCGACCCAAGTCCCACCTAATCCAGCCTCCTGCTTGCTTCCTACAGTGCTAGTAGTCAGGTGCTTCTCAGACCTCTGCCGCCCTTCCCTCCCTGCTGTGCTTGACTCCGGTAACTGGTGTTCAAGGTGTGCTGCTTCTGATAGGCAAACGTCTGAACCGAACCACGTGATGGAATAATAACCTATTTGGGGTTATCTCCTTTCCCCTCTACACCCATGGGCAGACTTGCTTACTAGCTTACTTGGCTAGATAAAACACACTAGGCATAGTTGATTGAAGTTTACTCACGGTTTCATTCATATGTACAGCGTCTGATTAAGATCAGAGGATACTCTAGACTTAAAGGACAGAACCCCTTCCACAACCGGGGCTCTCTGCGTGGAGGTCTGCTGTAAGATGGCCGCTGGGCTCCAGAGGAGCGTGGCATCATCTTACCTAGTCTGGCATCAAGATAGAAGTGAAGTGAGAGAAGGGAGAAGAAGGAGGAAACTGGGTCTGGGGCCACGCCCCTTCCTTAGGACAAAGAGGGGTCAAAGGCAAGAGGGTCTACTTAGGTGATCAAACAACACACACACACCCTCCAGTATCCAGCATAAGGAAGTTAGTTGCCCACTTTTCCAACACTGCACAGGCGCTTGAGCTTGATATGGACTCAGGCCAGGGGCCCACTACTATTGTGCCACAAGGTCTGCATTATTGTGTAGTAAATCAGGGGTATCTTTGACCTTAAGAAACTCCTGGAAGCAGGGTGGTCTATGCGGAGTAGTCATCCATTGATTCCACAAGTACGAATTACTAGACTTTTAGGCGTTGTAATAATTGGTCTGAGACGAGACCGGGAAGAAATGTACCCCGGAAGCTTCCTTTTTTTGTATCCATGTCACTTTGTTGGGTGCGACAATAAACAACAAGCCATAGCAAAAGCCACGGGGGATGATCTGTGATGTAGCACATCTTTTAAAGCGTCCTCGCTTGGTTTAAGAAATCATGCATGATGAAGGGAGCCTGGAGCTGCTGACCGTAATCAAAAAAGTAGCAAAGATCTCTGGCCAACAGGCTTCTGGAAAGGAAACGCAAAGGAAAAGGAAAAGAACCAAAACAATCAAAACAACTACTGTAGGTAGAATTTGTTTGCATTTATCAGTCATGTAGTTTGTCAATAAACGACCCCTTTGCTATCCTCGCGAATAATGCAGACGTTTAAGGAACGCTGGTCAGTTCCATAGGGTGGCTGGCTGGCAGGAACGGAGGAGGAGGTCTCATTGGACAATCGCAGCAGCCAGCAGGCCTGGAACGCGGTGCGTATCTCTTCCTTTCCTTCTCGGACTTCCCTCCTCCCTCTCGCTCGCTCTTCTTATCTCCTTCGCGGTGGTTCAGCAACACTCGATTCTAACCACACAGGAAGGCTGCCAATCCTTTTCTGCCACGAAGCAAATCTCACTGAATGCTGGGGGTCGTCTTACTTCAGAGCAGATAGTTCCCGAGCCAGAATAGCTGGTTGTTTCCTGGATACTTGTTACCTGTTTCAGAACCCAGTTCTATCCAATTTTCCAGCTCTGATGCAGCCACAATGCAAACCCCAAGGTAAGGGAACCAGAGGAGGAGGCCTGGCTCCCTGACTGGCCCCCCACCCACCGCAGGATCCAGCGCATGCCCTTGGCACAGCTGCATCAGCGCTGAAACGTTAGATGGCATTGGGCCCACAGAGTAATACCAATATCTGTAGATATGCAGCAGAACAATCTCCTAAGCATGCCTACGCAGGAATAAATCTCATTTAGTTCAACGGAACTTGCTCTCTAATGTGTGTATAGGACTACAGTCTTCCTAAGCTAGTAAAACTGCAGTCTCTGGACTTAAATGTCAGGGGTCACCTTTACCTTTATATATACTAACAGCGTAATCCTATGTATGTCTATTCAGAAGTATGTCCTTTTTAGTTCAAACTTCAATGGGATTTCCTTAAAGTTTGTACATCGGTTTGCAAACTTAACTGGGAGTAATCCCCACTGAACACAGTGGCACGTCTGAATGAACATGCATGGGATTGCAGGGTTAGGCTAGTGCTAAGGTCCCGATTCAGCACATCAGTTGATTCTTCAAGGAATTTTGCCTCTGTGGGATTTTCCTCAGCTCTGTTTTACTCCAGATGTTAACGTCTTACTTTATTACAGTATATCTATAAATTCAAATTGGATCATCCAATTTGCACCTCGTCCTTCCTCTAAGGAGGTCAGAGTGGTGCAGAAAAGTTGTTGCCTCACTTTATCCTGGCAACAACGTTGTGAGGAAGATATCCCAGATACTTAGATTCCTCCCTCCTTCCGTACCCCCTAACTCCCCCCTTCCTTTTCTGAGGCTCGCGGGAGAACTGTTTAAATATGCCCACCCCTTGGTGGGGGGGGGATCTGTATGTTTGGAACAAAACTTCTAGAAAATTCACAGATAGTTGTTATCGGGTTCAACAAGAAGGATGGAAAAATCTCCAGAGGACAGGGTTTCATTTGTAAAGTGAGACGTGTTGGAGTTCAAGGTTGTCAGGAAGTCCCGCTGTCTGATGTAAAATCCTTTTCACTTAATCCCAGATCCATCCGGGTTGATGAGGAGACCACAAGAGTGATGGAAAGGTGCTCTGTCCAGAATAAAAGTCTACCTTCTTTGAGCAACAATAACTTCATATCATAGTCACTTTATTCGTATACCGCCTTTAGTCAGGCATTGTGCTCCAGGAGATTCACAACAAGTAAAATGACAATCATCAATATATCACCTTCCATATTTTATGACTATAAACACAATTCAGTACCATTACTAGGACGAGCTGAAAATTCACAGAGTAATTGAACAAGCTCTCGAATTAATCAGAATTCTCCATAATGAGGTTGAATATTAACACCACCACCAGCCAGCACCCCCAATAAAAAGTGGTAGGAGAGGTTCTTTGCACATACTCCATTCTATTTCTACCGGGATGTTGTTACTGACTGCAAAAAAGGGATTTTCCTTCACGCCCACAAACCTTAACAGGCACACTTTGGGGGTTTTATGGAGGGGTGGGTGAGTGGGTTGATACTTAACGTCCAGTCTGAAGAAGACTTCTGGTGAACTTCATGCGGCACTCTGTAACTTTTGCGCTGATTCACACTAGCCCTTCCGTGCACGTTTGCTCTACTTTAGCGTCTGTACGTGCGTCTAGCAGTTCTCTGAACGTTTGCCCGCCTTCTGGAAGAAAGCGCAGCTGTGATTTGCTGAAGAGAAATGCGCTTCTCTGATTGGTGAGCTGCCTAGCACCGGGAGCATAAACGCTAGCTTAAACGCGAGCGCAGCAAAAAGATAAACCGAAACCATCTCTCCTGGCTGCGTTGTAAGCTCATGCTGTGTCTGACGAAAAGACCAAACGTTAAGCCAAAACGCGCACGGAAAGGGCTAGTGTGAATCAGCAGGGTTTCCCTACCGTTGCAGGTCTGCTTGCAAACACGGTATTTCTCTAGTTGTTTCTTAAATACGAATTTGAGAAGTTCCATTGTTGAATCCGTGCGTTCAATAGGTTCATCATGCTCAGTTTAAGACCTGCATGAGGGCCGAGACGATGCTCTTAATGCTATAGAGAATCTCATTAGAAGATCTCCGTTGGAAACATCTTGCTAGCTGGTGTCTTCTTTTCCCATAATTATTTCCCACCCAATTCCCTCTGTGGAAGGGGCCTAACCACTCCACACATGCTTGCTGTCGCCCTTCCCGCAGAACGCGACCTTTGGTCCAATCTTAAACTAGAAGAGCAGTTTTCATAAGCGATACTTTCACGATCGACGGGTCGCTTCCTATCCTTTCCTCTCTGAACAACATCATCGCTCCATTTGAAGAAGTCCAAAGAAGCTTCGACTGTCTTTTACGGGTGATACCAACCAGAGACCTCCGACCAGCTTTTAGAGGAAAAGAAATGTCAGCGACTCCTTATAAGATCCGCAGGACGCCTGAAAGCAGAGGAGCACCCCGGTCCTGTCCTAAATGTAGTTCTTGAAAGAAAAGGCAATCGCTTTCAGAGAGCAACCGTGTTGGTCTTGCAGCAAAAAGGAGGAATCTTCTGACACCTTAAAGACTGACCAATGTATCGAAGTATAAGCTTTTGGTGGACTACAGTCCATCAGACGCGTGAGGTGTTATCCTCAGTGGGCACTGGCAGGTATGTATGCAGGAAAAGAAAAAAAAAGAGGGGGGGGGAGTCGTAAATAGTGAGGCCAAACTGTAGTCCACTAAACCTTATTACGCTACACTAAATGTGTTGGTCTTTAAGGTGTCGCAATACTCTGTGTTGCTTTAAAGAAGGGGGATCAAAAAGAGCTTCAATGTGATTTGCATCCTGAGCTTAAGCAAGTTTACTCAGAAGCAAATGCCACTGAATTCTAAATTGCTCCCTAATAAGCATGCATAGGATTGCACCCTTAGGTAGAGATCCTAGGCACACTTTTCTGGGAGCAAGTGCCATTGACTTTAATAGGATTTACCTCTGAGTAGATATGCCTAGGGTTGAATGTTAACTGTAAATCCATTAATTTATTCTAAGCTGATATTTGATATAGACACCACCACAAAAGCCGCCACAGAACCCCACAGTGTATGAGCATCTTGCTCCCTTTTAACAGCAAAACAACCTGACGTTTTTTGATGACGTTCTTTGACTTTGATGTACAAAGTCGTTCAGCCACAAAATTCCTATTTCTGTCCATGCTGGGAAAATACCTTCCTTTTCATGATTTATTCTGTACAGTTGTACAGTTCTGTAAAGATATGGCTAAACAGCCCCCCCCCTCCCAAGAAGTACTGGTTTTGGACACTGAGCTTAACTTAATGTCCTTGTGGGACTGCCCCACTGCTTGATTTGCAGAGTTTTTAAAAGATTGAAAATTATAAAAGAGGTTTGACTACAAACGAGTACGGTCAAGGAGGTAGAATTGAGGCCACAGAAATAAGTTATGAAACCCTCTGTGTGTGTCAGCAAATATTTAGATACAGACTATGGAAGTCCTTCCTGCCCTCCTTCACATGCACACACATCATCCACTGCAATAATAAGCAGAGTCCCAGATGTTGCAAATGCAAGCTGCTGTTCAAATCTCTAGGAGTTTGCACACAGGTCGAAAGTTTCTGGTTGGTTCACACACACATGGAAGTCACTCCGGCTTTCATGACCAGATGACATGCGAGAAACTGGTGAACTACACTGTGGTCGCTGTTCCACCACCTGGAACATCAGTTGACGTTGCTACACTTTCGCTTTCTTTAGTTCCTTCTTCAGCCCAGTTCTTCTTTAGCCCATGCTTACTGGGCTCTGTTTCCATATTTCCTAGATAATTTATTCTAGCAGCACCCCTCTCTGAGAAGGGTTAAACCAAGACCTGGTGACTCGCGCAAGGACACCCTGCCCTGAGGACTTGGAATGAGGACTTGAACCTGGGAAGGCCTCCCTGTCCCTGGACCAAGTCCTCTTCTATCCAGTAGGGTATAAATAATGATAATGATAATGATAATGATAATGATAATGATAATGATAATGATAATAATAATAATAATAATAATAATAATAATAATAATAATAAAATAGGCATTTTACTGTTTCATAAAGACCATTTATTTTCTCACTTGACTTTCTTGGCCTCCTCAATTCGCCAATCAACAAGTACAGCCCGACAATCCGGCATGTTATGCGTTGTATCCTAAAAAAAAATTAGGCTGCAATCCTATACACACTTACACTTACCATTGAACTCAATGGAACTTACTTCTGCAGACATGCCTAGGAGGATTGCGGTGTTAATAACAAAGCTCATTCACACTGAAATGAGTAGGACTAACTTGCCTGCCTCGTTGACTTGAATGCTGCTTAGCCATGATGACTAACTTCCTGAGGATACAACCCTACATGTGCTTCCTTTCTTCAGAGCCTCACAGTACATGGGGAAATTGCTCCACTGAAATGAATGGGAGCTGCGCAAAAACGACCTCCTGGTGAATGTTGTCTCCGCTCCGAAGGACCCAGCTCTACATCATTGTTGCAATTCAAGTGTCTTCTAGCCCTACTTAGCGAATGCCGGAGAAGGGGGGGGGGGGAGGAGGGAAAATCACAGTCCCTCGAAAGGAATTTAAATAAATCGTAGTTCAATAAAGATGAAATGGAACGAGTGTGTCGAATTCATAACCCTGCTGTACAACAGTCCCAAGTTTGTTGGGCTCGCCTCGCTCTCTATAACGCCTTGTAAAGGTGCAAGGACACCTTCTCAGCACAAGCAACGTAATGTTCTCGACTCGGCGACTTAATTATTTCCAGATTTTTTTTTCAGAAGTGAGTTTCTCAAGGCTGAGCTCTGTGTCTGCCTTTCAAACAACTCGTGCCTTTGCAAACCGTAAACTTCTTAATTACAAACGGCAGACTAACGTGACACTCACATGTCAGGGCTTTCGGGTTTTAGAGGAGCTCCTTGTAAATGGCAGGATAAAGAAACCTCTTTCTCTCTCCCTCCCCTCCAGGCTGGTGACTTAATTAAAGCAGAAAACTGAAACAATCAAAACTGAAATGGGAACATTTATATATGCGAAAAATTGCGCCTTCCAACTACATAGCACTGGACTAACTTGCATAATAGAAGATAAGGAAGAGACGTCGCCTCTAAAAAAAATCAGTTGATTTCTGGCAGTAGAGCCTTTGTTTATATAATTCAATGTCTTCCTTTGTGTCATATGTTTAAAAATAGGCAACCCGATCTACAAGCCAGTGAACTTGTGAAGGAAATTCTATCTAGTTCACGGAGTTCCGTGCCATACAGGGCTGGTAGATGGAACTCTGAAACATTAGTATCAGTATTTGATTTTATTCCACAGTTCGGCCCCAAGTGAAATCCATTTTAGGTTCCATTGATTTTTCTAGGAAAGTTTAAGCACCTATTTAACTCTCTACCACAAGCAATGGGACCTATAAGTGTTTCACTAAGAAAAAGAAACGGAAGGGGAATCAAGATCTACTGCAAGGTCACAGCGTTTGGAAACTGTATTTAAGTAAGGAAAAGAAATCACCTTGCCAACCGTTTATCCATAGAAATTCTGCAATGACGTCAGAGACACCAGAACCTAAATGAGAGGCGACAGTGTTTATTTTATTTATTCATGCTCTATATTAAAAATGTCCATCTCTTCTTCCTTTCTGCGGGAAGGAGATTTCCTCGTTGTATGGAATTACCGGAGCAAAACATTTCGCCTTTGTAATCTGACTGCCCTTAAACAAAGACATCTCTCTTTTGTAGGTTGCACCTAGATGAATTTGGGAGTTGTCTGGATGCCTGTTGCAGTGTAGCCTATCCCGAGCGCTCACAGCTACCGTCAAGTTGCCATTATTAATACTGTTTCGGTTTCCTTGGATGTTTTGCTTAGTTCCAGTTTTTCTTCTTCCCCTGTCACTGACTAGATCGAGAGAAATGCTATATTCTGCGAGCGAAAAAAGTTGTAACTCTGTCATTGTGCTCTGTACCTTTAAATTTTTCTCTGTATATGCGAAAATATGCTCTCTCTCTCTCTCTCTCTCTCTCTCTCTCTCTCTCTCTCTCTCTCTCTCTGAAATACCAAGTAAGATAAAGATGGCTGGCGTATAGTAAAATAGCGAAATATACTCTCTCCAGTGTTACCCATAACTTCTGAAAACATAAAAAGCAATTTCAACTAAGTAGTAAATAATAATTGGAACGCGTATCTTTTTCTTAGTGAGCTTGCATTGCTTTGTAAATGCATTTATAATATCCTACCTTGAATTGGTGATTGTGAGGAGTGAAAATTATTATTTCCGATTTTAAAGGAGGAGTCAAACGGGAGAATTATTTAACACCACTTACAAACCCTGAATTATTTAACGGTGTGTGAATGTGTTATACATTATAATATAATAATGTGTGTATTATGAAAACGCACAGATATACCAAACTTCAAAGAATTACCCAACTTAATCAGCCCAATGCTTAAGGTATTTTTGCAATATGCCACAAACCAGCACAAAATTAGGCGAATAGGAAATCCAGAGAATTGCTAAATCTCTAGAGCAGAGGGGGGTGGTCCATTCACACAGGCATATACTGTACAATATCTTCGGCTATCTGTATTCCAAATCTCCTTTAAATGGCATCCATTCGTGTTATACAACAGAAAGCTAGAGTTCCCATATGTTTAATTCATCTGCTGAGGTCAAGGACGATCATTATTTATTTTTGCAGTCCTCAAGTACATCGCTATATAACATTTATCCCCATATCTCTGTGCCATGATAGGTTAATTGCCCGTCTCTGTGTGTCTGCATTTCTTTATGGAGAATGCTAAAGGTGTCTTAACAGTCAGTAAACCGTGTGGAGTCAGCGTAGGTGTCTGTTTGTACATTGGAGATATTCTTAATTAGAAAAATGCTTCCTTCTGAGAACGAGTTTCCTTTCACGGTGGCTGGCTAAGATAGTTACAGACCGACTAAAGAAGCCGAGTAGGAAGGCAAGTTCACGGTTGTTCCTGGACACTCGGCTTCCAGGAGCAAGCTGACCCTTGGACCATATATGCTGTACTAAAGTAGAAATTGCAAAGTAAACTCATTTACCACCTGGGCGTCCTTGACTTCAGCTGATTAAAGTGTGATCCGGCGTGTGTGCTCAGTCAGCTTCCCTGTGTTATTTAAACACAATCCAAAGTAATAATAATAAAAAAAGAATATTCCGGTTGCCTGCATGGAACACCAAAGAAAAGGAGGCATGGCTGTGAAAAAAAATCCAGTCTGAATTTCTAGTCTGAATTGCAAAAAGTATCTTTAGAAAAAAGAATACAGAGGGGGCGAATGGATGTGGGGTATTTTTTCTTTATGCCATAAGAGAAGAGTTTCATTACCAAATGGGATAATGGACTTCAAGCAAAAGGGGGATCCGAAGCTGGAAAAGAAAATTCAGACCACTATCATTAACTGGGAAGACATCTAGTGGAAACGTCTTGCAACTGCAGCAGATATGATGATCCTGGAAATGTGGGGTGCAGTCTCCTTCCTTCACTCTACTGCAAACAGATTACTAGTTCTTCTGGTCCTGTTCTGGTCATATACTTACTTGCATTCATGCATCTCACTGTGCCATAGAATTTCTGGCGGATCTGTAGCGTTTCCATTCGGCGGGTGAAGACTAGCGGGTCCCTGGACTTCCTTATACCCTTCCCCTCCCTTCTCACATTTGCAACTCCAAATGCCAGTTTGGCACAGCAGAGGCCCTCACCACCTTATGTGCAAACACCCAGTAATTCCCTTAGTTCAACTTGTGGAATGCTGAACATGGCCGGAGGACTATTGTCGCTGTTGTGTCACCAGTTTTCTCAAAGGGAGCTCAGAATAGAGGAATAAATATTTAGGCATCTGCGGCTGCAATACTATACACACTTTCCCGGCACGGAGACGGAGTAAGTGCCATTGAACCCTGTGGGAGTTACTTCTGAGCAGCCATGCATAGGATTGTGCTGTGAGTTGCGTTGACCTTTTCTCTGTGTTTAATACAATGTTTTTAGCAGAGCAAATAGGAAACAATGAGATCCAAACACAGGTGGATTTCAGCAGTGGCTGAACCTCTGTATGTCTGTTGCATAATTTCCATTGAACAGATGAGCTTTGTGCTCACTTGCACTGCTATATCCTATACATGTTTATGTGGTCATAAGTTCCATTGTGTTCAATGGGGCCCACTCCCAGGTAAGTGTACATAGGACTGCGGCCTGAGTGATATGGCACGTTGCCATTCTATTTTCTATGTTTGAGGAAGTGATGGTATTCTTCTTCTCTCCAGGGACAAATTTCCAAATGGTTTATCTGGGTGCTAATAATGAAGGTTTCAATCCTATGCACACTTACCTGGGAGTGAGCCCCATTGAACACATGTGACTTACTTCTAAGTAGACTTGCTTAAGATTGTGCTGGAAGTAAAGATAGACGATGGGACAGCTGTGGTTATAACCTTTGAAAAAGCCTGTGCTCGCTGAGATGAGAATATTCGGTGATATTATTCTGACAGGTAGTCTATTCATAGCTGAGTAAGCTTAGGACTAATCTTAGACTGACAACACATGCTAGTTCAGACCCGGCTGTTTAAGGGTCAGGCCATGGTCAGCTTCTTTTTTCTTTCTTTGAAAGGCTAACTACTCCTGGCAGTCGGACATGGAAGTGACCTCATTTTGGTGGTGCTTGCTTAAAAAGCAACAGAAATGATGTCAGATAAGGCAAAAGCACAGAGACAGGAAATAAAGGCTGAAGCACACCAGTTCTGCGTGCAGCGCGTGCTGCGGGAGAAACGCCAGCCAAAGTTGAGAATTCTCCAGGGGAAGCGTCAAACGCAAACGGACCTTTCTGCAGCTCTCGGCGTTCTGTGGGACTTGTCTCTGGCCGGAAAGAACGCAGACGCAGCTGGCCGCAACGGGCTGCACGCACGGAGGGCGGAGCTGGTGTGCTTCAGCTTTAAAGTCAGCTGACACACGCACGCACGCGCACACACGCATACCCAGATCCACCTTACAAGGTTATTACAAGGCAAGACTTACTGAGATAATGACTGTGAGGTGTTAACCTGCAGTAATATACTAGTGACATAACTAGGTGACTTGTTGGAGAAGGAGGATCTCCACTTGTTGACCCTTAGACAGCAGGCAGGTTTGCTAACTGGGCAAGAGGCACTTGTTCAATTGGTGCTCCTCTTATATTTAGCAGGGGGAGAGGAACTGCCCCCCTTTCACCCCCAGCAAAGTGTCTTGCTGGTGGTGTTCTGTATCTTTTTTAGATTGTGAGCCCTTTGGGGACAGGGAGCCATTTAATCATTTGATTTTTGTCTGTAAACCACTGTGTGAACGTTTTGTTGAAAAGCGGTATATAAATACTGTTAATAATAATAATATTCACATATGCAACATCACCAGACAGCAGCAACATCTGTTCGTCTCAAACCTTGTTCCTGACATCTCTGCTTGCAACACAGATGTAAGATCACTAATGATCTTACATCTGTAAGATCACTTTTGGATATGGCACAGCTACGTATAATAACTATCAATTTATAACCCAAAGTATGTATTTGAAGGCTGAACATACAAGACTTAGGATCATCACACAGTTAAAAAAAGAAAGCTAGCCTGGAAGGAAGATGAATATCCTAGAAAACTTTTAATTTTAAGAAAGGTCCATGAGCGTTTTGATCCAATAAATGATCCAATTAAAGATCCAATTAAGGATCATTAACATATTTTGTATGTGACTCTTTTCAGGTTCCAAGATTGATTTGCATAGCCAAGTCGTGCATATTACTTTTCCACATTATTTCTGTTCCTTCTAAAATACACATCCCAGCTGGGAATATCTGAAAGTATCATCCCGGCAGTAATATCTTTTTGTATGGGAAGATAACTCTCTCTCTCTCTCTCTCTCTCTCTCTCTCTCTCTCTCTCTCTCTCTCTCTCTCTCTCTCTCTCTCTCTCTCATGCATAGTTTTCTCCAACGCAAAATCATTTTGTTGATCTGCAAACCCTATGAATACATATGTGCTGCTCAAGTTCAATTTGGTTGCCCCTTTTCTTCTCTTTCCCACCTACGACATATGATAGTAACTTCAGTAATCCATTAGCTCCAGGCCTCTCAGAGAGTTAAAATGTATATTGTTTCAACTGATTTCTGCTTTCCATTTGCTCCTCCAACAACATGTGATTACGTTGTTGATTACGACACCCCAGTGCATAAACTTGTCTCGTTGATTTCAGTGGTGCTTAGTCTTGACTAACTTGTTTTGGATGCAACCCATGGATTTTATTTTCTCACAGGAGTACTGAGATTTTTTCCCCCGGTTTAGGAAATCACCAAAATCTTAGATGTATGATTTTTAAACTTTCTTCCTCTGTGTGTGCATATGTGAGTGGAATTACTGGGATTGGAGATCTCAGTTAGTTGAATATGAATATAAGAATTCTCAGGACAACTAATTTTGCCTCCACTGTTCCATTTGATTCAATGAATTATTCGTTTCCGCACAGTTAATCAATCACGATGAGGGAAGACTGACTCCAATTCTGACTCCAACAGGGGGTGATGATGATGATGATGATTATGAAGGCATGAAAGAAACAGAGAGAAGCGTCTTGTGGATTTGGTGGAACCCCTTTAACTAAAAATGCGTTCCTTGTATCTCCATCCCATTATGAGAGAAATAATGTTACTACTGCTTTCAGTGGAAGACCATTCGCACCTTCAAAGAGAATGTTGTGTTCAAATATGCATAATAAAAATGAATATACGTTCTATCTACCGCCTTGAGCGCCCGACTTGTTGCCTGGGTAAAGGCGGTATGGAAATCTCATAAACAAATAAATAATTTATCTGAACAACAACTTATAATGTATACGTGAATGTCATTTCTAGCATAGCTACACAACAAAGTACTGTACGTTCCAATGGGTTTCACTTCACCTACTATCAGCACTGAGTTCTCTTTTACAGTATATCGTATAAACACACCACAAGCATTTGTAACTTTAAATCAAAGCAACTTGGGGAACATTGGTTTCTTGGTATGACATCAAGGGCAGTTGTGTCCTAAACTATGGATTTTTATGTTACAACACACTTGCTACTCCTTTGCAGGGTAGGGTCTGATCCTTTTCCTTATAGATCCCTCCCATTTCTATTTGACTCTATTCTTCCACGTCATCAGCAAGTTGGTATGAGTCCAGCTCTCCTTTTTCCCAGCTAATACTGTAAATACTTTTTTAAAAAATATCTGGGTTTCTATGTCTTTCCATAGAAGATTGAGGACTAACTGAAGCTATAATTTAAAAACAACTCAAGCTGCCAGAACATCAGCCCAAATACCCTCCCATTTTCTGTGTTTCACAAAACCTTCTGCGCATTTCTGCATCCCTCCCATCCTGCCCTTGCAGCAACAGAATACATTTTGATTCATTTCCCAAATATATATATACTCACAGTCCACGTCATTCAAAGGATACTAGGTCCTGTTTTCACCAACTTAAGTACAGATTATTTATTACTATTTGGCAAGAACTGCCGAAACTCTCTGCTTGCATAGTGGGCAAGTCCTTAGGTTTAGATATGCGAATCATCGCTAGATTTTCCCAGATGGCTTTTTCTAATCTGCAGTGAAAACGTTTCAGCAATTCTTTCTTGCTTGCTTGCTTGCTTTCAGTTACCTAGTCTGACCACATTGTCTGAGAAACCACATGTTCCATAACTGGTCAATAGACCCCACCCAATGAGAACTGATATACAAATTCCAGGTAACATTGGGATAAATCATCTGCTGACCTGCTAGTAGCCCATACCAAGTTAGCCAGTGACTCTAATTAATCTTTCTCCAAGACCCATCATTCTTCAAATATCTTATGCTATTTGACAAGTGAGTCATCGGTTTTTTTTTATTACATCAAATTACATCAACACTGCACGAGAGCAGATTACCTGACGTGACCCCAGGCAGTTTCCAATGAGAAAAATCTCAAAAGTTATGGCTTTCCAAAAGTGGATAAAAGCAAATCATTACTAGCAGGCTCCAAGGGGCTATCCCACAGTAAGAAATAAAGGGCAGAAATTCAACCACCAGTACAACCTCAGTGAAATTTGCAGGACAGAAGGCTTTTAAGCTGGGTGCATGGAGAGACTCTAGATTTTTATTTATTTTATTTAGCCTTAGGATAACTGAGCTAAGAAATAGGCTCCCCATATTTTTATTATTTGTTCATGTTTTAATTAGTTATGCGTGGTTATAAATTGTTAGAGGGCAAAAAACTGCATGAAATGTTGGCATGAA
The DNA here is from genome assembly GCA_026170595.1 of Plestiodon gilberti rubricaudatus. Taxonomy (NCBI): domain Eukaryota; kingdom Metazoa; phylum Chordata; class Lepidosauria; order Squamata; family Scincidae; genus Plestiodon; species Plestiodon gilberti. The sequence goes on from JANXHW010000006.1 coordinate 86,616,140, forward strand.
GTCAACCCCTTTGGACTATTATGTTGAATGAAGTTATTGGCAAGGTAGCAAACAAGAGGCCTGCTGTTTGAATGACTCTGTCCCCCCATCTAAATAATAAGCCTATGCAACATTCAGCTACAGGGTCTTTGCTTTCATCTGACAAGACCATTTCTGATGAACTTGCTTAACCCAGAGCTCCTTCATTAACACTGTGCGAGCCTCAAGCGAGCGCCGAAAGGAATGGGCCACACTGGCAATACAGTACTTATCACCAGTGGGAAAGATTGGTACTACATCTGCCTCCATATTATAATTAATAGGGGGAAACTGCATATGATTAATCCAAATCGTACACCTGGAAATGGTCAATAATGACATAACTTCTTTGCCCCACCAGCATGCCATTATCATTAACAGACCTCATCAGTGGCGCATAGCTGGCTCAGCTCCAGAGACCTGGGGCATATAGACTGTTTGCGGTGACGTGCAAGAGTCAGCCATTTTGATTATTTTTGTAGTAAGAGTGTCTTCGTCCTTCTAGCTGCAATCGGAAGGAGGGTTTTCTCTCTTAGCATCTCCATTTGGATTGCGCGCACGCACGCACGCACACACACACACACACACACACACCGGGAAACGCCGGACTTTGAAAGCCAGCAGATAGGTTTCTCTCAACACATTGGATGCCTATCTCTCCCTACGGCGCAGGCTACAATTTGCAACATCTTTATGAGTGTCCATTCCAGGATGGAAGGTTGCCAGGCTGCTGGGAGTATATGAGCTCTGTGCTCCCGCCAGGAGTTGTTGCACAAAAGGCGCATAAGCAGTAAAGACTCATATCTGACTTGCTCTAAATTCGTGTGTGTTGCTTTGTTTGCCAAAAGCGCTCTTGATCTTCCACTGTAGCCGGCCTGCCACATATCACTGAATCAGTCATCTTTTTAAAAGTTCTCCAAACAGTTGCACGCTTAGGACTCCTATGTCAACAGTCAGCTATATAGTAATTTAGGAGAAATCGGAAGGGGGGGGGGGACCTTGTATGGCTCCTTGGAGGAAGGATGTGATAGAAATATAATTAATAATAATTTTCGATGGAGGGAGAGTCGTTATTCTCTCTTGTTTGTGCCCTAATGAAAGTGCCCACTTTCATTAGGGCACAAACACGAGAGAGTAACGACTCTCCCTCCATCGAGAATTATTATTAATTATATTTCTATCACATCCTTCCTCCAAGGAGCCATACAAGGTTCACCCCCCCCCCTTCCGATTTTATCTTCATATCAACCTGGGAAGTGGATTGCAACTGAGATACAATAACCGGACCAGGGGTCACTTACAGTACAGTCCTATGCATGTCTTCTCAGAAGTAAGTCCCATTGTGTTCAGTGAGGTTTACTCCCAGGAAAGTGAGAATATGGTTGCAGCCCCAGTGAGCTTGATGCTGAGTGAGGATTTGGTCTCTGGCTCCTCACCTGACTCTCTGACCACTACAACCACAGACTGTGGCTCTCTGGATCAAGCCCAAACCGAGGTGTCTGTTTAAGGATATACAGTACAGTATATGCTATCTCATTTCGGAGGATCGTTTGCTTAACGCAAAATCAATATTAGTTTATACTTCAACGCTGCAATCCTCCAATAGTCAACTCTCAACTGCTAGTTTTCAATGAAGTGAACGGGATATTTAAACGGGCAGGAATACAGTGGATGGTCTGGAATGATGATAATGATTAAAAAAAAAACAAATTAGATACAAACTCTTCCTGTTTTTAGACTAGTATATGTCGTGCTGCCTTTTCAGCTGTCCAAAACGTTCCATAATAAACTTGTTCTGCTTATCCTCCCTTTTCTGTTGATGGTCTCCTTCAAAACCTGTTTGCATAGAGGAGAAGGATCAAAATTCCACCCAGGAGGGAGTCATAGGAGAATCAATGGCTGTGTTGATCTTGTGTTGTCACGTGATTTCAGTGTGTTTATGGTCGTTTACTTTAAAACCATTCCAAAGGCAAATTCACTTATTTAATTTTTTGTCATGTTTGATGAAGATTCCACAATATTTCCTGTGAACTATTAGCTGCCCTCGGTCACTGCAAGAACTGAATGTGCAGATAAAGTAACAGAACTGCGGAACACTCCCATCTCATTATTTTTTTATAGAAATATGGTCGCTTGCAGCAAGCTGTTGCACCACAAAGTCGCAGATTTCAAAACTCCTGTTTATTAAAGCCATAACTCTTTGTGGGGATTATTTGGAGTTTGAAAAGCACATTTATTGACATTCAGGTGAGAAATATGAGCAATAAAGGAGCAAGGACAGTCCACATGGTCAAGGCCATAATATTCAAGAGTCATCTGACATTGTCTTTCCTAGTCCCAAACCATTAATGAGAAATTAACCCCACTTATTTTCATTTGTTTATTTGGAACCAATTGGATTTACTTCCAAGGAAATGCATTTTGGATCAGAGACCCAAAGAGCATGCTATACTAACCCTGAACTATAGGGCAACTCTAAGATACATTAATCATATATTTCAACATACAGTACTTATTGCATAGTTTGGGCATAACAGTGGAGATTTTGCTTTCAAAAGATTCCTGTTGATTTAGGAATACTTTTGAGATTATTAAAACTGTTAGCCTGAATTTATAGGGCATAGTCTCCTTGGAAGTTCTCTAATGTATATACCATTGAAATGTGGTGGGAAAGAGAACTTTTGGTAGATTGTTCTCACAGCATTTTGATCCACCCTGAGTGCTCGTGGATAAGGTGGACTGATTAAAAACAAAATAAAGCTGCAGTCCTTCACACACTGAAATGGGTCCCATTGAAATAAATGCATGTGACTCCCAAGTAAATTTGTTCAGGGATCAGAGTATACATGATGAATGATGTATCAGGCATTTTAGTTCCTCTGTTCATTTGCTCATTCCTTTCCATCTGGGTTCAGACAGTTTAGTAGGCAAAGGAATGAGGCAGTTTAATATAATAAGTAGTGACCACCTTGCTGAACAGTTGAAAGTTGTTTGAACTCAGCCACTCAATACTATCCCATTTTCATTTTCCACAGGCAACACTTCTATAGCAAAGTTCTCATTCATCCTCACGATATCCCTGTGAAGTAGATCTTATTTTTGGTCCCATTTCACAGGAAGAGAATTGAAAGAGATGGACAGCGCAATCCTGTGTAACCTCGCACCGGTGTAACAGCAGATGCACCGGTGTAAGTGCAACTACACTGGCATAAGTGCAATTACAGCAGTGCATGTACTGTTACACAGGTGCAAGGTTACACAGGATTGCGCTGGGAGAGACTTATTAAAGCCTCCTTGAGGATGTATTTTAAATTATACAATATTTGCAGCAGTCTAGGTCTCTCAGTCCAAGTCCACCTAAGGTATCACAGCATTTTGATCCCCATATTTCTATTAAAGACTGTGGCAATTATTCTACAGCAAGTGTTGCATACTTTGCCTATCAATATCAAAGCATTGATATTACATCTCTGGCAGCACAATCCTATCCAACTTACACCACTGGTGTAACCAGCGGGGGAGAGCAGGGTAGGAGGCTTTGGAGGGGGGGGAGATTTAAATCCCCATTTGAATCCCCCTTCAGAGGGGATTTGAATCCCCTTTCCATTCTGGAGCTCGCTGTACTGCTGGTTACACCGGTGGTGAAAGTTGGATAGGATTGCGCTGTGAGACGGAGTAAAGAATTCTGGGGAGTTACAACGAATAGGAAAGTTTCCCCTCATATTATAACAGTGGGGTCTTGGAGAATGTAGGGTTTTAGTAGCAGAGCAATAGCGGAAGACCCTTCTCCTATGGTAAAAAGAATTATCCCAAACACCCAGGCTAGATTGCTATCAGTAAAGGAACACATGAAGGCAGAGACTGGTAAAGGTTATAAAAAGAAAGTTTACTCACTGTTCCATTTCATATATATAGCATCTGGTTAAGAGCAGAGGTTACTCTAACTTTGGATGGAGCGCCCCTTATAGCTGGCGCTCCCTGCATGTGGTATGCGGTAAGATGGCCACTGGGGTAGGGAGCCCAGCCATAACATGTCTCAATAAGTTGGTGGTCAGTAGAAGAAGGGGGCAAGGCTAGGAAGAGGAAGCAGGAAATAGGGTCAGGGGCCACGCCCCTTCCAGGGATCACAGAGAGGACCAGGTGAAAAGGTCTTTCAGGTGACCGGACGACACACTGACCCCCAGTGTCCTGCAGCCGAACGCTGCCTATCTCCAACATGGGGGACATTGGGGAGGATGGGCTAAAGATATGGGCAACACTCCTCTAGGAAGCAGAAATGCTAAGAGTCCAGGTCTACCCTTGGATGACAAACCAAGGGCCTTTCAATCCTTGACTTCACTGGTACTGGCAGCTACAATATGAGCGAGCCTGAGGCCACACATCTCATTTGTGGAGGAGGTACAGACTTCCCTGCGCTACCAGGTCCTAAAACAGCAGCCTGTAGTCGCAATGAGAGAAAACCTGGCAAAAACTGGCAACACATGAGGATAATTCAGAGTGATTCAGCCCCATTGTAGCAACGGCCACAATGCATTGTCTGGTGTTCAAGAACCATCAATTAATAAACACCAGCATGGACTTGGTTTGGGAAATGAATTCCACAGTGGAAAGCGAGTTCTACGTTCAGCATCCCAACAGGATGGATCTCAGGGCTGATTGTTAGAACTCACTGTTAAAGGATGGAATTATTTTTCTTCCCTCCCCCCTCCCCTCCAGGCAGAAGTGTATGATCGTTGCTCTACTTTCCACAAGCCGGTATTAAAACTGGTAAGTTTTGCTAGATTCTTGCATTTCTCCAAACAGAAATTATCCTCCTTCATCAGGTGACTGGTACCCATCCTTTTATGGGAGGAGACAACCTTCACCACCTACCTTTCATCACAGAAGAGCCTCATAACTTCAAATAGTGTGCAGGTCCTCCCATCATAAATAGTATACTGTAATTCAGTGGGAATACAGTATTGACAAACTAGAGGAACTGTATTCAACTGTATAGGAAGATGTCAAGCTCCGAACACTCAAGTATTCCCGGTTACTAAAATCACAGATGGAATATGGAGAAAGTGTGGCCTTCTCCTTCCTGGTTATTGTTCCCCTTCTATTAAAAACTTACCGCAACCCACTTATCTCCAGAAACGTCCTATGGGTTCTAATACATTGACAATAAGTCCCTAAGCTTCAAACTGGAGCTTCAAGGTTCTCTTGCCCCCCCCCCCACATAAACACACACTCACACTTAAAAGGAAAAAAAAGGTAGGTGAAGACGCTTGGTTTCGAATTAGCATCAAATTTCTGAGCTTCAGCTTCTGAGACGAAACACTCTGGATAGGACGTCCTGTAAATACAAAGTTGTAGAAGGAATCTTGGGTTGAACAAAGAAAAAAAAAGTGTCGCGAAACTAGTTCTCACGCCCTGTGAATGGATTTCTGTTTATTTATTTGTTTATTTTTGCCTGTAGTTTCTTCTAATCTTTTTCTTCAACAGCCACAAATATTACAATGGCTGGTAGGTCAGGAAGAACTACTCACCAAGAGTTCCAAGGGCAAGTTTAATTTTTATACGTCTGTAACAATGGGGCTTGCAATCATGTGGTAGTAATTAATATAAGCTCCCAGCAGAAGTGAAAAGATTACCAGCCAGAGATCACTGTATCCTGTGTTCATTTTATTTTTCAAAAACGTGACTCACTGTCACACCTTCCCCCCCCCCCGCAAAAAACCAAAAAACAACAGATATATTATTTTATCAATGCACGTTCCTGATAGGACTTCTTAACAGAGAACTGTAGTTGGTCTATTAAAAATATTCCATGTCCCTCTGAAAGTCAGACGTTCCTGTTCACATCGTGATTTCCTTTTCAAAACTTCTGTTCGTCCTTTGCAAAAGATGCTGAACAGACTAGTATCTCACAATGATAAGGCTATCTTGAGTAGATTGATAAACTTATCACTTCACAGCTAGGCTCCTAAACTCAGAAAATGTGGACTATGGCCGTTCACAGTGAGATTTTATAAAATCTTATCACCCAGTGAGTGACTTTAATGCAATGCTGATATTGTTTTTGAACCTCAGATAGATATGAACAGAAACTGGCTTGCATCGGAGAGGATACAACTTCTTTAGCCCACTGCAAGGCAGGGAGTCATGTATTTTTTCAATGTTATGTCCCCCTGGGCCCCTTCCCACCTCCCCAATGCTTAAAAATTCTTAAACTTCTGTAAGAGAGAAGTGCATACTGTAAATATATACTGTCCTTTTGCACAATAGACACTGAGTCATTTCCAGTCTGACTTTGATTCATTTTATGTTTCCTGAATGTTCTGAATCCCTCCTGTGTTCGAGGACTAGAAGATCCAGAAAATGCCCATTTCTTAAAACTTTAGAGCAAAAAAAACAGATGAAAGAAAGTTTTGCGCTGGTTTTATTTTAGTGTGTATGTGGGTGGGTGGGTGCGAGCAAGAGCGCCTTATGATATCTGCCCGCGGATTAATGAGGAATGCACTTTTTGTGTGTGTTTAATCTTTGCACAAGTCTTCCTGAAGCTAACCCCTCTTTGCTTTGGAAAATCCTCCTTATTTTCCAATTATCTAAAAAAAAAAACCCCACCAAAAACCACCCAGCACTCAGCGGGAGGGAAGGAGTTAGGATGTCCAGCAAATAGTGCTCGTAAAGCTGTTTGGTTACATTAGAAACACATGAATATCCTGAATTGCAAAGTGTCCTTAAAACCTTTTCGAGAATGTTGATGCAAGGAAAATGATGGAAGTAGCAGTGCTTTGCTTTGACAGCCCTCTTGCAAAATAATGTGATGGCTGATAAACTGAATTTGCTCGTGCAAATCGAATTCGATCAAAGGCTTCTTCCAGCTTCCTACCCTTATACTTTGCTTCACTTCCAGGGACTGGATTAGTTTTGGGACTCAAGGGACTACATCCTTGTTTGGATTAAGTTGTGATTAACTTTTGTGACAATGAACGAGATTGGTTGAAATGAAGGAGAGCATTGCCAGGAATTATACCAAGGGTCTCCAATTCAGGAACTCGGGGAAATTTTAGGCTGCAATCTTATGCACAATTACATGGGATGGGAATAAGCCCCACTGAGCACAGGGCGAGTTACTTCTGAGTAAACGTGCATAGGGTTGAACGCACCTCTAGAGTGCGATCCTCTGTCCATTGGAGAATAACAAAAATGCATCGATTATCATGGAAGTTGTTGACGGCAGAATCAGTTTAAATTCTATTCAAGTCAATGGTCAGTTCAGTTATGACTCGTCTAAATCCCAATGATCTGAAGAGGGATTTTAGTGTGACTAACTTTACCTGGATAGGGGTCTTAAACTGCAACTTTGTGCAGAGTTACATAGAAGTAAGCCCCAAAGAACTCAGCTGGACATACGCTGAGTATATACGTAAGTACACAACTACACAGGTGGTCTATAGTTTCATTTGTGTAGTTTTGTTTTTGAATGTTAAACAAAACTCATTAAACAAGTCTTGACCTAGTACTGTTTGTTTTAGATGAAACTGAAAGACTTTCAAGTGACAGTACCTATGGAGGGGTGGAAGGTGGAGCTAAAGTATCCACTTTTTAATTTTTCTGCTAACTTTGTGTTCACAAAGTCTACCTTTGCTAAAAGTGTCTGTGCAGCTCTTTTATCCTGAGAAGTACGATAGAGCTAAAATGAGAGACCCCCCCCACCTCCACCTTCATTCCCACGCATTTGCAAACCTCACTGATTGCAAATAAGGAGATTACAAAGGATATTTCTCTCTCTCTCTATTCTTGTAAGCCCCTCTCTAATCAAACAAACAAAACCCGCCGCTAATATATCGCTCTTTCTACTTCCATCAGTTGAGATCGGCTGAATCCAGAGAGGAGGCAAAGTCACTTTTGCTAGAGAGGGTTAATCTGAATGTACAGTATTCGATGAATCCGAAATACTGTAGTAGTAATTAGCAGTTACTGAGCACCTTGGTAATAACATGTTAGGCCCAACTTTGAGAGGGGCCATTTATGTCTTGACAGTTCCCGGTTCAGCAGACAAGTTATGATTACACATTCCACAGAACTGCAAGAGTCCGGCCTACATTAAGATTCTAAAGGCGAGTAAACTTGGTTTTATACTTCCTGTGGTATTAAAATATCCATCCTAAAAAAAATCAGAATAACCAACTGTGTGCGTGTGTGCGTGTGTGTGTGTCTCTGTGTGTGTGTGTGTGTGTGTGTGTGTGTGTGTGTGTGTTTGCGCCTTACAGGGTTTTACTGGTACCTTGTACTTTTTCTTAAGGTTGTCACATTCCAATGCACACGGGAGAAGACCTTTGAGTGCTGTTATGATGGACTATTCCCCCCCCCCCCCAAGTTTGTACACTCCACTGCAGAAAAGCAAGCACACAAACAATCACACATTAGAGTTGTAGTAGAGAGATAAGTGTAAAGCTCTCTCGGACACGCACGCACACACACACACACACACACACACACACACACACACATGACGCATGTGTAGGCGCGCATCCCAGCGCACACACACAATTTCATTTTGGGTAAGTTGAGATAAGTGTAAAGCTCTCTCGGACGGACACGCAGACACACACACACATGACGCATGTGTACGCGCGCGCGTCCGCGCGCACACACACAATTTCATTTTGGGTAAGTTGAGACCAGTCGCTATATTGAGAAGGTTGCTCTAGGAAAGCAAGGAGGTCTTCCAGCGGTTTTGTGTTTGTTTGTCTAGAGACGCTAGTACAGCGGAGTACAGTTTTCTCCAAAGGCAAAAGAAAATCTCGCCCATATTATACTCACATCCACGGTTGGTGACCAACCCCTACGGTTTTCCTGTTACAGCTGCATTAGCTTCTAGTCTGGGAACTATGCTCATATTTTGACTGCAGAAACCCGTTCAACTTCCATTTACAAATGTCTTTATCCATTTAGTTGGGGGGGGGGGGTTTGGCGTTTAGCGTAGACTTCTAGCTAAACACTTTGGACACTTCCCTTAATTATTTAACTGAGGGAAATCTAAGTCTTCGCAACCCTGTAAATTATCCGAAGACAACAACAAGAAGAAGCCTACACACACATTCTATCCCATGAGCATATTTTTCTTCCTTCTGAGCCCATTCAGAAGCAGAGACATGGAGAACCCATTTGCAGTATCCATTTCTTCATAACAAGTCAAGGAGGGTGACCTCTGTTTGGATCAGGCTCCATCAAGGCGCTACCATTGATGGTGGTAGTGGAGGTGTGAGAGAAGCAATCAACAAGCATTTTAATATGACCTCATTTCTCCCCCCCCCCTAATTTTTTTCCCAAAACTTGGAACAAAGCCAAGCAAATAAACACAAACTGCAGACCGGATGCCCACCCCCACCCCCACCCCATCGTGCCTCAAGAGCCACAATTTCACAAAGCTTCTCCATAAGGTGAGGAAGGAACGTTTTATTTTGCCTGGAAAGAAGAGTTAGAGAAGCAGAAATATTCCCCTCCAAGAAAGAAATTGAAAGACAGGAAGGAAGAGGGGAAGGGGGGAGCAGAAAGAGAGAGAAGTTAGGAAAGGAACTGTTCGCGTTCTCTAGTTTGCTCTTAAAAAAAAAAAGCAAATCAGCCTCCTCAGGCTTTGAGCGGCCGTCCTGGCAATGGCTAGAGTCCTAGACTACAACTTTCAACTTGACCTTGGCCTTCAGTCGTGTCTAACCCGAATGTAAAAGAGCGCTGCCCTGCAGCCCATCTAGCCTTGAATGGGGTGGGTGAACGGATGGGGGTGAGTATACTGTGAAATGCCTGAGCTTTGACTCTGCTGCAAGACATGTTTAATAATGGGATCAACAAATGGAAAGGGAGGGGTGAAAGGAACCCCCCTTCCAAATAATGGGAAGCCTTACCCACCATTTTCCTAAAAGGCCTGAAGCCCGGAGAGAAAATATTGTACGAAAATCTGCTGATGGGATGGGAATAAATATTTGCCTTTGGCCAGGAGAAGGAATGCGGAAAAGACCATCCGGGAGGAGGCTGGGGGAGTGGAGAGGAAGGGAGCCCTGCCCTGGCTGCAGTTAAGAGAATTTGCTAAAATATTGTTCAGTGACAAGAGTCCCCTGCGTCACATACCATTCTCAGCAAAGAGCCAGCGCTTGCCAAACTGGTGCAGAGGCGAACTGACAGATCTGTTCCTTCCTTGTCAGGCAAGGAAAAGGGAGCCCGCAAACAAACCACGGTTTAAAATTCCGTCCTTGTAGCAATGCAGCGAAAACAATGTTGCAAAGCCCACGGCGAACACAATAGTTCATAAATACAGCACCTCAGTCATACCTGTCAAACTTGCATGGAAGAAACACGCAATGAAAAATAAACAGCAAACCCGAGTTTCTTCAATTCCTTGTGGCCCGACAGCAATACATCTTTGATAACCACTACTACCTTTGTGATTCTGTGCCACTGAATTCACGTCTGCGTTATCTTGTATGCACTTACATCTTTAAGCAATGATCTCTGTATACCTATGTTTCTCTATAGCCTGTATATGTGTCCATGTTATACAGCAAATAATAAAAATCGACCTAAGAAAACGCCTTTTTTTATGACAGAAGGACTTGGTGGTTTTTAATTCTGGTGTACATGTTTTACACTGACGCTAAACAGAACAATTCTGTGCAAAGCGTTTGCTTTTTTTTTAATTAATAAGGGGAAGTCCCTCTGGTCATTGAGAGACAATAAATAACCCCATGCAATATTTTTATGACCGAGGATGATTCAGGCAAAAATTGTAGGCTGCAGGTTTTATTGTTGCAATAACAAATAATGTAGTGAGGTTGGTTCTGAGGTCTACTTAACCCCTTCTCGTCCATATTTTGTAAGGGTTAATGCCTAGGTTCCCTAATCGCTTCCCCTCTTCATTATCTACATACATTGTTTTTCTTTTCTTTCCTTTTTTTAAATGAATTAAATTTAGACGACTTAGGAGAAGATGTGTGACATTGCTAGGGATATATACGCGAGTTCAACGTGCAAGCCAGTCGTACGTACTCGCTGGACAGTAGTCCCACTGTGTTCTGTGGCTGTGGGGCTTATTCCCAGGTCGGGAGAGATGCAGTTAGGCAGCAATCCTATGCACAGTACAGCAATCCTATGCACAGTTGAAAGTATGTCTCCCCGAACTCAGTGGGACTTTGCTTCTGAGTAAACATGCAGAGGATCGGGGTGCAAGACTGCCGCTGGGAGGGAGGGTGGGGTGGTGGGGCGGCCTAATGTATTTATTTATTTATTTAAAATAGCCACCGCTTGAACAGAAAGAAAAACACCTAAAGGCAAAGGGATTTGGAAAATCCAGTGATGTTGACAAGACGAATGAGACCGTGTTGAAAGAATTTGATACAGGCAACGTGCTGCAGCAGGGGGAAATATAAGAGAAAAGCCACACTTTGGAGAGGGGGAGGGAAATACCTGTTCTTCATTTGCACCCCTGCCGGTGGCTCCCTTGTCACACAAAGTCGTGAGTGGAAGGAAGGGGCAGCCGCCGCGCGCCAGTGCTGTCCGCTGCTGGAATTCCAGCCCCTGCGCGATTAGGACATTATTTAATTATCTGCACTTTATTCCTCAGATGTTTATCAGCTGCTTTGCATATCACATGGCGGCGGGCGGGCCAATGAGCGTCGGCCTGGCGCGACACTGGCGCGTCAGCCCTGGTCAAGTCTGGGAGATTTAGTATCTCTTTTTTCAGTCTTTGGGGCTTTTAAAAAAGAGCCACTAGTCTCAATGCGGATCGGGCTATGACAGCCTCCGTGCTCCTCCATCCCCGCTGGATCGAGCCCGTCATGTTCCTCTACGACAACAGCCTGGAGGAGATCAACAAGAACATGGAAGCCGGTTTCCACGCGGCGGCGGCGGCGGCGGCCGCAGGCAGCAACTTCGGAGCCGCCAACCAGTGCCGGAATCTGATGGCTCATCCCGCGTCTCTGGCCGCCCCGGGCAGCGCCTCCGCCTACACGTCCAGCGAGGCGCCAGCCGCCGCAGGCATGGCAGAGCCGGGGGCAGCTGTCAACAAGTGCAGCCCCTGCTCCGCCGCCGTGCAGAGCTCCTCGGGCCCGGCCGCCCTGCCCTACGGCTACTTCGGCAGCGGCTACTACCCGTGCCGCATGAACCACCACAACGCCGCCCTCAAGTCCTGCGCCCAGCCCGCCTCCTCCTTCGCCGACAAGTACATGGACACGTCGGTGGCCGCTGCCGCCGCCGCCGGAGAGGACTTCACCTCCCGCGCGAAGGAGTTCGCCTTCTACCCGGGCTACGCCGCCGGACCCTACCAGCCCGTGCCAGGCTACCTGGATATGCCCGTGGTGCCCACCATCGGAGGCCCCGGTGAACCCAGGCACGACTCTATGCTGCCCATGGAAGGCTACCAGCCCTGGGCCATCACCAATGGCTGGAACGGGCAAGTCTACTGCCCCAAAGAACAGAACCAGCCGCCCCACCTCTGGAAATCCACGCTCCCGGGTAATGCACCTTGCATGGCCCTTCCCTTACTCCACAGTATGCCTAGTGCTGCACTAGGGGTCCCCTTTAACATGAAAAGCACCCCTTCTTCTCCTAAGCCCCTGTCACCATCCCCCTTAGCAATAATATGGCTGCCTCTCCTAGCACGGTGGCGTAACCCTCTTAAGACCCGAACTTCTGGCACTGCATAAGCAGCCTTGCTAGTGGGAGTCGGGCGACTTCTCCTCCCCTGGTGTCAGTTCATTAGCTGAGAAGCATCTCGCCTTCCCCGATACTTGTCGCCGGTCCTCCTAGATATCCTATGGTCTCTCTCCTCCTTACGCTGGTAACAGTGAGCCTGAGTAAGTTCGCTCGAATGAATAGACCTTCGTTTCTCGTGCTGGTATCATCTCCCCTGCAAAGTGGCGACCTCTTTGCGGCACTGGCGATTGACTTTCCCGGGGATCTGGAAGTTCCATTTAAAGGAGTCGGACTTACTTGCAAATAATGTACGCAGGATTGGATTCTGGCTGTGCTCTTAGCCCTCTTCGCTTGAAAAAGCCCTCTTTCTTTCTTCATATCAACACCCTTCCGTTCCCACTAATAACATGGAGGCTGTCCCTTTTTGTTACCGTGGTACTTTCTCAGCATTCATAGCTCCACTTCTTTCAACACTCTATATCAACCCTAGTAGTGATCATAGGTATTGTTACTATACACTTCTGATACTACAGCTTCCTCCTCTTGGTACTGACGCTCCTAATTCTCTCGTGATGGCAGCTCTAACAATACTAGTATGCATTTAGTATTTGCCTCTTTTATATGTATCTCTGTGTTGTATAGTTTTAGCCTTTCTAGCATTCATGGATGGTGCTATCCCTCCCTTATGGCACTATCAGCCATCTTAGTTTTTAATAGTGCTTCTGGTTTTGGCCTTGTAATAAAACTTGACCGACTGACACAGTGCTCCTTTTCCTCGCTTTGTTAGCAACCTTATTGTAGCATCAGATCCCTTGGTTTGATAGTCCTCTATCAGTTCCTACTTCTCTTAACTGTGCTAGCAGCCCTTCGCGTTAGCATGATCACTGTTACTAGCGCTGGTTATTCTGCTTCTGAATTATTTTTGGGGCTGTTTCCCGCCCCCACCCTCTTATCCAGCAGTACCAAAGCTAGCTACGGGTATCCTAGTTCTATGTAAGACCTAGGAACGGACGTAGGAAACATGCATGATTGAATTCTTCTGGTAGACCAGGAGGAAAGCAGCTTGCAAAAGCCTGCTGAAGGGTATTAAGTATTCTCGGTTAACAAGAATTTTCCATAAATGTCTCAGATGGCACACTCCATAGCTTATTGCAACTGCGTATAATTTTCCTAGAGATCATGAATTTTAAACGCTTTGGTGTTTGCAGCAAAGTGTTGCTAACGGTGGAGGAAAATCCCACATTTATTCTGGGTGATGACTTAGAAGCCCGTTTAAGCCTGTTGATCAAAACACATGTTGACTTACCACTGCTTGAAAGAGGAAGATGAAGTGATGGATTATATAAATGATAACAGGGTTTTTATGATAATATCCACCTTACTTTTTTTTTTTTTTACTTTCTCTTGTAGACGTGGTTTCTCATCCCTCGGATGCCAACTCCTACAGACGTGGGAGAAAGAAACGCGTGCCTTATACCAAAGTCCAATTAAAAGAACTCGAAAGGGAATACGCTACAAATAAATTCATTACCAAGGACAAGCGAAGAAGGATATCCGCCACTACGAATCTCTCAGAGAGGCAGGTTACAATTTGGTTTCAAAACAGACGGGTGAAAGAGAAAAAGGTCATCAACAAATTGAAGACGACCAGTTAATGGATTAAATGGAGATGCAGCAGCCCAGGCCCCAGAGGCTCAAGAACTGTTTTTGCTTTGGTCCAGTTTAAAATAATAATAATAATAATAATTAAAAAGACAAGACAATGAACCTCTTCTTCTTCTTCTTTCACAAGAACTCTATGCCTTTGGAATTATGGATTTTGGAAAAAGTATGGGTATTAGAAATGTTTTTAAGACTGGCAGTTCTCCCGAAATCCCAAAAGAGGCCGTATAAAAACCATGAATATTGCTCTCCTAATACGTACCTTGCTATCCCAAAAGCATGCTGAATGGTTGCTCAGGTAAACAGAATGAAAAATGTACCATTACTGTATGTTTAAGCAATGCATTCTATGTTTTTGTTTTTGTTTTACAAGGAAGGTACTAACTAAACGAATCTTAAAGACATTGGTAATGAAGGAAAGTCTGTGGAGGACAAACTTTGAAGGGAAACTAAAAGCAACGCCAACTATTGGGGGTCTTTTCTTCAAAATACCCTTAGATTTATTTTACATGCGGCTCATTTCTCCATACCCTTACTCTATGGGAATACTGTTTCTGCAGAAACTGCTCTCTATATTTCTAAAAGGACTCTACAGCTTTACAAAATCGGTGGCATCCATCAATGATCAAATGGTGTAAATCCCACAAATTGCTATTTTTAAACAAGTGAAACTTGGATAGAAAAAAGGCTCTTGAGCAATGATCATTGTGCTGTAACAAAACAAAACAAAAAAAAATCCTTTCTGAGGGGGTGGAAAGCAATCTCAAAGAACCCCATACTGAAAATATATTTTGTTTCCCAGAGATATTTTGATTTCTATTTTCTATATTTTGTTCTATGAGTAATTAGTCATTTTTCCTTCTTTGTTTTCTGTTACGAGGCTGCATTAGAAAGTGTAGGAATCCATTTTACAGCACTTTTTTTTAAAAAAAGAAAAACAAATCAATCAGTTATTTCAACCAGCACATTATTTCCCCCCTGTTCACTAGAAGACGCTATCTTGTACATAACAATAAAAAAATCAGCGCACTGTGAAAATGTATTTGTGCACCCTCATTTTTTATATTTTTACTGAAAATGAAAATCTAAGAGCTGTAGATAGATGTTAGTGTTAATACTGTTAATAAAATAGTCACTGTAATAAAACCTGATGAAACCCTCCTTTATTCCCCTCAATATTTACATGCACCTCATGAAGAATGTATTTCTCTTGTAGGTCTAATAAGTTTTCTCTTAAATTGCTGATATAATCCATATTTTCCCCCGTAAATTACATAGCAGAGGGAATGAATGCATGATAACTAGCTTTGCTCAACTATAAATGTTTCAGTAAGGTTAAAGAGTCAGGTATTTTGAAGGGGGAAAAGAAGATATAAACGTAATGCTGGAGCGCCTCTTGGAAAATGAAAAACAGTTGTTAGACCACAAATGCAAAGGGTGCTGAATTTAAGGTTTATTGACAGGACTGGTTAAGAGTTGACCGAGGAGAGAGGTTTTGGTATTTGTTGAAATGACAGGACTAGGAAGGCCTTAAACCTTGACCTTGATTGAAAAGGGGAAAAAGGGGGGAGGGAAAAAAAGACAATTTGTGACCTTGACTTTTGACAGCTCATGAATAGCCTTCTTCTGTATTAGTAGATCAAGGGCGCCACCTGGTGTTTTTCCTCCAGCTATGTCGGCATTGCAGCTAGCGATGAAACTCATGCAAGGCCGGTCACCTGGCGCCTGTTTCACCAGAGAGGCGTCAGTCGAGCTAGTCAGGAGGAGGATGCTGGAAAGTGCATTGGCCTGTATGCGTTGTTCTTACATCGATATCTCTTGAGCTAGTCTCTATAGTCGCTGACAAGGCAAAGGCGTACCTTGCACCTATTGTGAGGTGCAGCTGTTGAATGGGGAGGGGAAGCGCAAGAAAGGATTTTTCTTTCCGAACTCTTTGCTTCTTGCTTTTGCAGGTGGTCTGCCACCTTATTAGCTAGACCAACTTTGACGGTAAAGAATATTAAAGCATCACAGGTCACCAAGACTTATAGACGATATATAGGTTGTGGCAACCGATAACTCTATTAACCTTTCAGGTGTCACCATTTTGGGAGTGGTGCTTCAGGAGCTCTCTCGAAGGAAAAGAGGTTGAGATAGAAATTTGAAGTTGTTAAAATATGGCCTCAGAACCATGTTTTAGAATACTGAAGGATCTCCGAGGAAAGCAAACCAGTCCAGGGATTTCTTTGCTGGTTGTATTTTACTATCTGAAATATAGAATGGATGAATGGAAAGGCTATTTAAATACAGTATGTCTGACAGCATTGCCTGCCAATTCACTACCCCCCCCCCCAAATCTATCTTTTTTTTTTAAGTCCCGAGTTCTTTTTAGTCACAAGCCACTGAAGCTGAAATACTTGGTTTTCAGAGGATTTCTTTTCCTTGATATCCTAGACTGCAATCCTAAACACATTTACTAGAGAGTAAGCCCCATTGAACACAGTGAGTCTTACTTCTGAGTAAACATGCATGGGATTGAGCTCCTAGTGTACTGATTTACTGCGCCAGTGGATCAAAGGGTTACGCACTGGGGAAAAAAATGTCCGCTGCCTTCTTTTCTTTTTAAAAGTAAACTCAAGAATACTTCTGTTGAAAAAAAAATCCCTGTGCTTCAGTTATGCTATCATTTATACATCAACATTTAACCTATTTATGCTAGTAAAAATAAGCATCTGATTGCTAGTGTTTAGAAAGAGAGGACTCTTCCAAAAGTTGTCTGAAAATTTAATAGAGTGTGTTTGGATAGCATTATTACAGAGGAATTTGGGTGCTGTTGAACGCTTTTAACTATGGATCGATGGGCGACTGAAGTCAATGAAACCATCATTGAAGTCAAAGGGAAGGGAGGAAGCTCTGCACCTTGATGCTCTGAGCCCTTAGGGCAAATAAATACAGATTTCCAGGCTACTAACTGTGTGATAGGAGCTGTGTCTTGGGAACGTGTAAGTGGTTGCTAGTTGCGCTGCTGTACATCAGAATATACTGTATCTTCCAACCTAGAGCAATGAAAGCATGGTGTTTATCTCCCTTGCAATCGGTGGTAAAATTCCCTTCTTTTCACATTAGGTTAATAGTCAGATGTTCTTGACAGAGCTAGTGTAGGGTATTAAGCTGAGAAACAGGACTTCACCAGTTCGAATCTATCCTCTGCGGTATTCACTAAGTGGTCTTAGACAAGCCACTCGCTCTCCATTTCAGCTCCCCAGCTGCAAGATGGGGATAATTCTTACCTTGCAGGGTTGTTGTAAGGATTGCATCAAGAAAGAGGATGCATGTGGGGTGGCTTGCATACGCAAAAAGCACTATACAAATACAGGCACTATTAAAACTTGATCTTTGTACTGTATATTTGCCTTGAAGGAAGCCCCATTGTAGGTGACAGAACGACACAGCATTGCATTCTGGAGAATAGGATGCAGGCCTAGAAATGTCTACTCAGAAGTAAGTCCCATTATAGTCATGGGGGCTTACTCCCAGGTAAGTGTAGATAGGATTGTAACCTAAGGGGCACAAACTAGAGTGCTCTTGCACAATCGCCATTCATTTTAACAGGGCTTGTCCAAGAGTATTTCCAGGTGGCTGATGAGCGGCCTGAAGGATTAATACCACCCAGTTACCTCCATTGAATTCCTGGGGTAAGTTTTTACAAGTTTCAACGGGAGAAAATGACAGCAGAATCCAGCTCTGTATCTTCTTGTCTTAGTCCTAAAGTGATGTTTGTATTGTGTTGTTTCAGATAATGTAATTGCATAATATAAAAGCATCCACAGGTAATATAAAAGCATCCACTGTTATGTGGTGAGACTGGTTACAGTTCTGAGCTGTTTCAGATCAGTTATTGGGGTTGGCATTTTTCAAGAAATAAAAATAGTAATCAAAATTGGACCAGTCATCATACGTATATGGATGTGATTCGATCCAAAGTTGACACCGTCAGACTAGGCTAGAGCGCGCGCGCACACACACACACACACACACACACAGAGAGAGAGAACATTCAGTTACACATATAAAACACACCTAAAATATACTTTGATGACAGGTGGATTCCATATATTCCACAACATACATATACATATATGTGCTAACAAAATATTCATATTTTGTTTTTATTTTTGTCAGTTTCCATAACCTAAAAGGCAACGCCTTAGTCCTACCTTTATATATAAATGCCTCCTTGCCTGTGTATACTAATACAACATATTCAATTAGGCTTGTGCATAGGATTTCAGTCCACATAACCAGTCCATCTACTTATCACTCAGTGCAACTCTATTTAGGCTGCAAAATCCTATATACATTTTCCTGGGAGTAAGTCCCATTGATCACAATGGGACTTATCTCTGAGTATTATTTATTTATTTTATTTACAGTATTTTTATTCCGCCTTTCTCCCCGAAGGGACCCCGAGTAGACCTGCATAAAATCAATTCATTGGGACTACTTTCCCTTGTTTGGAACAAGACTTCTACACTTTTTGTGTTCTTATTATACAGTGGTGGCCAACCCGTGGCACGCCATGTGCCACATTTTATGTAGATAATCTTGAGCGTGCCACTTAAATAAATAAATAAATAAATCTAAGGTAATGAAAATATTTAAAGCACAGTGACAGCGCAAGAAGAATAAGGCGCAGTGGGGTGCAGAAACTTCCTCTAGTGCCACAGACTTGGAAAGACGCGCTGGGGTCAAGAAAGAGAGAGGAACTTCAGCGCTCGGCTCGAGCAGGAACAGCAGTGCGTGCCACTTCAAAAGGCTCGGCGTGCCACTAAGTGGCACCCGTGCCGTGGGTTGGCCACCTATGTATTATCACATCACATGGAACTAACTCCCCAGGGAATTTCTCTACCTAAGCTGTTTACTGTGCTTTGAAGTTTTATAATAGAAGCAAAGCAAATAATAATGTTCTCCTAATGCATATTATATAATTTACCCCAAAAATCCCCTTCCCCAGGGAGGTTGGAGACCTCCCACACATATAATCCAGGTTCCCTGAAAAATATCAACAAGAGTGACCATCCAGAATGCATAAATATCTCTTTGAATTTGCGTCTAACCATGTTTGAAATCATATGAATTAAGAAGGGTAGAGATGAAAGGAGTAATGCACTTCTGTTTCGAAAATAGATAAATATACTGTACTGTATTCTAATTTTAAGTAGCATCTGTTATTTTTATTCATTTCCATGCCCTAAAAGACCACGCCTTAGTCCTTTAACTACATAAGTATGTAGTAGCAATCTCAGTAGTGATAGTAGACATGGTAGCCGTCTGATGGCCATGTTAGTACAGTAGTAATAACCTAGGCAGAGGTATAATCCCAGCTTCTCTTTAGTTTCCTTTGAATTCAGTGAGTATGGTATTCAACAGTGTATTGTTCTTTTTTTTTTTTTTTAACAAAGGGGAACTCTGGTGTTACTGGACCCTTTTGTGAAGGCATTTTTAAAATGCCTCCATGGCTTACCCAACAAAACGAACTAGTTGTATATGAAGGCCATTTCACCAACTGGCCTGGTCTTCACAACATTTTCATGAGATGGGTAACTCGATTGATAGGCTGAAAATGTGTTCTTGAGCAAAGACTAAGATTTCTCACAATTTCTAGAAGGCACAGAATATATTGGATCTGATCCCAAGTTTTCAACTGAAGTCATAGTCAAGAGATTTGAGAACAGTAGAAGGATGCAATCCGACATAGACTGTGAATTCCCTAGAAAGTGTCACTGTGAAATAATAAAATTAAGCTGGAAATTTGGCCCCTGAATTTTGACATTTATTGAAATGCTTCTCCCTCAAATAATTCCCAAATTCTTCCCTTCTGGTTTAGATATTGAATCTCCAAAAAAAAAAAAAAAAAAAAGTCACAGGTGGCATATTATTAGATTTCCAATCCTAAAATCGTTTACCAGGGAGTAATTTCTGTTGTTCTAGTTGGACTTAATTTACACATAAATGTATTTTGAATGGGAAAGATTTTCTATTCGCTTCCACGGCTTTTCTCGGTTGATTAAAATAGCTCACGGTGGGTTCCGATTTCAGGGACGAATTTCATTAGCGCTTCAATTTAACACTGCACGAACGTATTTCTTAAGAAAAGAAACTTCTTGTATGTATAGTCATTTGCGCTTTCTGTAACATACCATGACATTCAGGCAAAGAAGAAATGCTTCCTTGAACCCAAATCCACTATCCATTTAACAGTGCAATCCTAACCAACTTTCCAGCCGGTGCAGTCGCAGTGCAACCCTGAGGTAAGGGAACAAATGTTTTCTCACCTTGAAGAGGCCTCCATGACTGCCCCTGCACTGCAAAATGCAATGTGCGCCCTGTTGGCAAGGCTACACCAGCGCTGGAAAGTTGGTTAGGATTGCGCTGTTAACAAGCGAGCGAGCTGGATTTATTCAGATTTACAGCGTTGTTCTAAAAACATGATTTGAGAGGAAGTAAGTCCAAATAGTTGCAAAAGAAGTTATTCCCAAGGCAGCGATTTTATGATCGCAGCTTTAAATTAAAATGGACTTAAAACCTGCTACTGTGCGTTCAGTGAATTGGGTCCACTGCTTCCTCTTCAGCGGCAGGAGCAATTCCACCCTGTCCCTACAAATTGTACAAGGCTACAACCGATAACAACATGATGGATTAAGGTGAGCGATTACCCTTTTTTAAAAAAAAAAATCCGTGTTCTTACAGCGCAAGAAGTCTATATGAATGTCTCTTCAGAAGAAAGAAGGGAGTTACTCCGAGACAGAGTGGATAGGATTGCAACCTTAGTTCCAAATAAACAGGTTCAGGGTGGGGGGGGGGGTGAGCAAGACAACTTGAGGCATCCCCTCTGAATAATGGACTGTATTTTCTTCTTGATTTTACTTTCATTATATACGGGCGTTCTTTCACCCTGTTCTGATCTGATAATTGAAATGCATCGATGCCCTGGTAGGTGTCCGGAGTCGGGCGTGTTCGGATTATTTATTGCCTTCATTTACCCTTAAACTGTTGGCACATATATTTGCAAGTACAAATTGCTCCTGTATTGCATTTCCCTCTCTCCTCCATCTGCCGCCTGCATTCTAAAATATATGCCTAATAATATCTGCTTTATAAGAACATATATCACTAATGAAATTCATTCGCCGACACACAGCTTCACGAATGGACTTCGTAGCACGTTCCCACGGATTGCCAAACAGGGTGGCGTTGCTGAGAACGGTGGGGTGCCTTAAAATGTGCTATAGAAATATCCGGGTTGAAAATCCCCTTCCATTATTTGTAAAAGATAATAATAATAATAATAATAATAATAATAATAATAATAATAATAATAATAATAATTTGTAAAAAGATAATAATAATAATTATTATCATTATTATTATTATTAGGCCTTACTTTTAATCATGGTGGTTCTCATTGGGGTTTGTGGATAGTTATATCCTTTGTAATTTGTTGGGTTGAGGGCAAACGTTTACTCACCCCAGTCATCCAAGATTTCGAACTCTTTCCTTAATGAGGAAATGCAGTACATGTGAGAAAATAATTGTATTCGTGTTTGCATATAAACATGGCATAGAAGCAGGGGTACAGGATACGTGTCATGAGACGAATCGCAACAGCGGCCATTATGGGAAGTCAGGGGCAAAAAAATTCAGTAGAAACCATTGTGTAATATTCACCTAATGCCCCGTTATGCTTATAAGCTTCGCTTAATGTACACGATCTAAACGTATTTTCAGGGGACGTTAGAGGAAAAGAATTAAAAAAATCCCCCTCCCGCATGAGAATAATCCGCACTCAGTCTACCTCTACAGCAACAAAGGTGTTTTGCAACAGGAAGTAAAATCTGACAGCACCGTATTTCCTAGATGTAATTAAAGTATTACCGGGAACTTATACCTTAACCTTTTTCTCCCCTCAAACAAACTTCCGTTTCAAAATACTGGGTACTTAATGGTTCAAGTTGGAATGACGAGGGTATAAATATATGTATATTAACTTATATATGTATAATAACTTTTAAGTATAATGTTATACTTTTCAGGAAATGACTTTACTTACGCATGCCTAGAAAAAATACTCCAACCCGGAGCTATTTCAGTTGCAAACTGTAAATGCAAAGATTTGTAGTTCGTGTGTTTGTTTTTAATTTACCGTAGTTGGTTACAATATTTATTTCAACATCTGAGTGGGCAGCCTCTTTGTTGAAACGAGCAACGTAGTTTTGTTTTTCCATTGAAGAAAAATATTGGATAGACGAGGCCTAGTTTTGATGGCTCAGAACAAATCTGAAAACAACCCGTTATCTGGGGAGCAGGAAAACCTTTTTCTTAATTATTAAAGAGTTTTTATTTTGGGGGTATGAAAATAAGAAATAGCAGTAATTTGCAACAGTGTCACTTCACAATAGTGGTGTGAGATGTTTTGGTTGTTATTAACAATGCCATAGATTTTCACCATTAAATACTGTATTCGCAAATGCAAACACTGTATCCAAGATACATCAACCGCAAATTTCACTAGTCCATAGTCGTGGTCCCATTTCTTTAACAAAGTGACACTTCCATATCCTTTGAGAAAGTGAGAAAAACATAAGATCTCATCCAGCCCCCTCCCCCATTAATTTGCCTGGGATTAGACACTGCAAAAGGCTTTATTAGGGCGACTATGGATAAATCTCTCTTTCTCTGTAGTCCTTCCTGAGCTGTGATGGCCTCTTCAAAATTATTCGAAATGTGTGTCATTAACACCCACCCCATACCCACCTCTCTCTCTCTCTCTCTCTCTCTCTCTCTCTCTCTCTCTCTCTCTCTCTCTCTCACACACACACACACACACACACACACACACACACACACACACACACGTCTCCCCCTCTCCACTCGGCGGATTCATTGTTTCCGGGAGGTAGAGGAGATGGAACATAAGAGAGGTAGCGCCATGAAATAATGAATCTGGACGGAGAATATCTAATCCATTGTCGATTATTTTGGGAGAAAAGATCCTTCCGTGTTCTTTTTCTCGGTTGCATAGATGTGTCTACATACAGGCTCTGGAGGGGGAAGCGGTTCTTAACTCGCGTTGGTGAAATAGACCAAATATGGCGTGCAGGAAAACCCAGAGAGGCCTTTCCTGTTCTTGCCTCTGGTTTCCGATTAAAGATCCCCAAAGAGGGCATCTTTTCCTCCTCCGCTCACCCCCCCCCCTGCTCGCTCCCTCCCTCCCTCCTCCTCCTCGTCTCCTCATGCGGCGTGAAAGAAAGCGCAGCTCTCCTACGTAGTAAAGGTCAAGTCCTACAACGCACGATCAACGGTCATTACTGTACTGTGACCCATGGTGAATTGGGGAGGGAACGTCGTCAGACTAGTGTCCCGTAATCAAAAACATTTGGACTTTCTCTCGAGTGAGATATAGGGGGGAGGAAATACATGGGATTACACAGCCCTTGAATCTGATTTCCCTCACTTTGTTTTGCCTGATCGGAACTTTAATCAGAAGGATTTGGGAGGAAGAAGCCGTTATTAGCGTGAGATGTTGAGGCACGTTTTGGCGCAAGTCGATAACAAGAAGAAGTGTTAACCCCTGCGAGCTCTGTTTGCTGATCGTCGGGTGACTCAAAACCCGGAGGGTTCTAGACGAGTCGACCTCAACTGATCTTGTATTGATAGAGAGGGTTTCCTTCCTCCCCGCTTAAAATGCCAGTTGATTTGGATCTCTCGGGAACCTGCTTGCTAAGCTTTCCTTTGGTGTTTTGCGCCAGGAGATTGGATCTTGGAGACTGGGGTAAGATCATAACAATAACCTCCACGTCTGTGAATATTTATATATGGATATTCCTATAATTGCTGCTGTTGCTGCTGATGAATTAAAACTGGTTCTGGGCCTGTGATTTCTGCAGTGGTGGTGTTGCCTTTCTGTCTGCTTGTCTTCCCCCCCCCCCCTCAGATTTTCTCACCCCAACCCTCCCCCTTCGTATATGTCGACATTCAGGAGTATGGTTGTGTGTATGCGCATTCCCAAAATAATCGAATGGCACCAATGTATTTGTAACGTGAGCCGTAGGTATTAGGTTTTTCGGAAAACCAGGAAACCTCTTTTTCTCTCAATAAGCCCCATCCCCCACAAAAGTCACACAACTTTGCTGACAATCGTGTTGGGACCAACCAAGCAAAAGGGTTATAGGACCTCTGTCCTACACTGATGCGATTGGAAACAAATAGCCCTTGATTTTCATTTTTACTTTTGTGTAAAAATGGGGTTACTTTGAGGGGCATGGAGGTCCTAGGTGACTGTAACTAGGTGTCTGTAATATTGTTCTTACCATAATTCCAGGTATATTTCTAGGATTCTGGTGGGTAACTGAGTTCCCCCTCACCACATGACCAAATATCTCTCAAGTTGCCATCTAATGGAAGACTATTTCATTTCTCATCTTTTTCCAGTAGAATGTAGCTTGCTTATTTTTTTTAATAAATGGTGTAGCAATAAAAGGTGAAAGTCCCTGGATGGACAATGATTTTCATGATCTGCGAATGAATTTTTAAATACAGCCTTTGGTGCTCTGGATTGCATTCATAGAAATAACAAAAAAAAAAAAAACCTTTTACCAGGTCAACTAAATTGTCTGCTTTTGTTCATTTCAAATAGCAAAAATATTGTATATCAGGCTTCCGTGTGGTTCACGGGCCTCGCCTTCATGGATGCCTTTCAGCAGATTTCAGATGTGAGACAAGGATGCCTCAACTTCTTTTGGTTCGTAGATTAATGGTGTTTGCATCTGCCTTAGTATAAACAATATTCATAAACATAAAACACCCATTAGGTGGATTCATAAATGCAACTAGGCAGAGGGGTGAGGAGAGGGAGAAAGCAAAAATAGTGCAACCCCTTTTTCTGGTTATTTTTTCTGGCCATTATGTCTGCTGCAGATTTGATATAGATAGGTGGAGAAGAGGGCTCTCTAAAATATATAATTCCAATCCCATCTCAAATAACCATTGGGTTATTATAACATCCCCTTTTTAAAACCATTTTTTCCTGGCTATATGTGTTCTGCTCATTATTGATACAAATGATAGAGACTATCTGAAATCTCATCATTTCAATCGAATCATTCCAATATCCGTTCAATCTCAGATCAGCGAATGGGTTGTTGTTTCCCGTGCCCATTTCTTCTCTAATTAATTTATTCTGGTTGCTATTTGTATGGCTATTGTTGTTGCAAATGATGCAGAAAAAGATTATTCCAATGTTTCCAATTCAACCTCAAATAATTTATTATTTATTTTATTCCCCCCTCCCCCCCTCCACTTTTAACCATTTTATTCTGGGTGTTATTTTTCTGCCCGTTATTGAGGCAAACGATGAGAATGGTACAGAAGAGAGCTATTGGGGGCTATCGTTTCAATTTAACCTCAAATCAGCTATAGACAGGTATGAACTATATGGCAAAACACAATATTAGACATAACGTAAGCCATATTACGTTCTTGAGAAAAAGGCTTATATATGTCTTTCTCCTCACCATCATGGCACTGTTCTATGAGCAAGATCCACAAGGCATCATCATCATCATCAACAACAACAAGGTACCAGGAGCATCTGAACCTGATCCCGTTTACTCAAGGATAATTTCCACTGGGATCAGTGGGACTACTCTCCAGTGGAGGGTATGTCCCACTGATCCCAGTGGAAATTACCCTTGAGTAAACGGGATCAGGTTCAGATGCGTCTCCAGTCAATGTTCATAGGATTGTAACCTACCAGCACAATCCTATGTAGCTCTACTCAAAAGTAAGTCCCATTGTGTTCAATGGGGTTTGCTCCCAGTAAAGCGTGTTTAGGATTTCAGCCTTAATCCCGCAATAGCAAATGAGAGTATGGCAGTTTAAAATCCGTTTGCTTTCGTTTAATTGATTTGTGGCATGAATGTTTCTATAATCGCAGAGTGGGATTGCACTGTGGTTATCTGGAGATCTTTGAAAATATGAAATGCATGTTGTGGAACTAGAGGAAAACGCTTAGTGGCAGAGAGATGTTATCTGTTCGGTGCATTTCACAAGAACACTTTTTTTTGCAATAAATTAGCAACAAGGGAAAAATGACAATATTTGTGGCATTGCTTGATGTTTGAGGAAAAAACGTTTTTAAAAATACAATGATAAGAGGTGATACAATTCTACAGAAATTACAGAATTTCTTTACAGTATATTATCATATCACATTTCCTTCCAGTTCAACTACATGTAAATACAATATTGTATATTTGATCAGAGGTGGACCCCGATTCTTCAACGCAGGTTGTAAGCAGAAGATAGACACCACAAAACTCAATTGATCTTTTTTGAAACCCCTCCCCATATTATTGTTGTCCTAAAGGGTTTTGTTTCCTTGATTTTCGTTGATTAACAAACCTAAGGTCAAGTTCAAGGCATCACCTGTGACAGTACTTCTAAAAATGTCAGACTTGGAGTGTTGCGGTGTGGTCTTTTTGGTTGGTTAGAGAGACCAAGAACAGCTTCCTTTGTCGACCAGATAGAGACTTCGTGGTAGCCGTAAACACTGCCAGGTCCAGAACTTGTGGCTGGACTTCTCATCAGAATGTCGTAGCACATTACTTCTCTGAAATTTACAAGAGTGGTGTATATGGGTTTCAGTCTCTTAAACCAGCCCACTGCAAAAGGAGGGGCGGACAAAAGACTAAGAGTCGCGGTTGTTTACAGTAACAGTAATAATAAACTTGGATGCTTATTGTGGTCTCCAGAGATTAATATGGCAGGAATTCAGAGACCATATGCATGTGATTTGGTTTGCCTATCGAGGGAGTTTGTGGACGATCCATTGACCTTTTTGTGTGTTGTTGTCTCCTTCTCAAACGGTTGGCCAGTTGGTCTACAACCGAGTTCCTTGCTCCTGTGAGTGAATACAAAGAAATAAATATTGTGTGCACTGCAATGTCCATATTTTCGTCTGGGGAGGCAGGAGATGGTGAGGGATGAATGGACAGACCGAACCTACAAGAGAACTTAGACCAGGGCAGAAAAATATAGAAGGTTCCTTTTTTAGTCACTGGGTACCAGGAAATGTTTCCTTAGCCCTTATTTCCGTTTTATTTGCAACTGGCAGGCATCAACTACAGAGTAATGACAGTTCAAACAATCAACCAGTCGAATACATAAGGTATTGGGAAGCACTGGGAAGCATACAAGCACAAGGCTGAACTTGCTTCACAGAAAGGCATCATATTCACACCTGTGAGCACAATATCCCATGTATACATTAGGATAGGTATATCCGAAGTATACACATAGAAATAAATTCCATTGAAAGCAATGGGACTTACTTCCAAGTAAAAGCAGATGCAGTTAAAACTGAGAGGAGCAGGACTGTATACCATTAAGGATAATAATACGGTAATATTAGAAATGTGGAAAAAGTTACAAAGTAAAATATTATAACGTCTTCCCTTTTATGTGAATATGCTAGCTGCATCTTACTATTTAATTCCAAGTGTACCCATTTTTAAATAAAAACAGAAATTAAACATGAATTGTAATGCTTAGAGTACAATCCTATGCAGAAGTATGTCTCACTTAATTCAATGATACTTACTCCTAGGAAAGGGCATATAGGATTGCAGCCTTACAGTGCAATCCTATGCACATCTACTCAGAAGTAAGTCCCACTGAGTTCAATGAGGCTTAATCTCAAGTAAGTATGTATTGGATCACAGCCTTAATTTCCTAACAGAATGGTCTTAAAATAATTGTTTGAAATTAGATATTATTGGGCAGAAATCAGCCAAATGTAAGCATTTTTAAGTCCATTGATTTCAATAGGAGAGGTAATCATATGCTTAGATTTCTCAGGTTGAAACTAACGTGACTGGAAAAGACCACAGTTTACTTGAATTGTGTCCACTAATTTCATAGGACACTATGTCCAGTTGTGTTAGGATTGGGCCCATTCTTTATTTCTAAGCAAATATGTATGGAAACAAAATAAATTCAGAATTATTGCACCAAACAACAAAATATAATTTCAAATGTACCTTTTTTGTTTGCATTTTGAATATCAACATATACACTTCTTAATTGCATGGATAGTGTGCATCTTATTCCACAGACTGTATTTGCTAATATACATTTACTGCTAGGGAAACCAGGAGGATCCTAGTCTTTAAAATGTTTCTTTTAATATATCATAATTCCAGTAACATGTCCAAACTAAGGATGCTATCCAGTGAAAGTAAAGTGCTTTTAAATTCCATTAATTTCATAAATCACTGGATTAACAGTGTTTAATTTTTCTATGTGCAATATTTATTTATTTATAGCATATCAGAAGCCATTTTAAAAATAGAGAATGTATTTTAGAACAAGATATCAAAAAGAAAATAATAGAATAAGCAGTTTGCCAAGGGGGGAGAGGGGGGGGAAGAGAGAGAGAGAGAGAGAGAGAGAGAGAGAGAGAGAGAGAGAGAGAGAGAGAGAGAGAGAGATATTGTTGCAATAAAACATTTTCACTTTTTATAACAAACCATGAAAAGTTAAAAGTCATGACCCATCCACCCCTAATACCAACAACTATTAGATACAGAAACATCTACTCGTGCTTCAATCTGTGTCACTTTTTCACAAGCTTGCTGCAGAATATATATCTATAAAATATCTATAAAAGAAGATATTCTCTATAAAATATTCAGAATATGCTTGAGTGCTTGAGTTCTAGGAATCCACAGAAAAGTACTATCATATCTTAGAAGTATGAAAAGGAAGAGACATGCTGCATATATTATAGAGTGGAGACCTTAGAAAACAAAGGAAGCATTTTGGTCTATTCCCTTTACCTCCTTTACAAAGGTGAAGAATTCTGCATTCTTCCAGAACAGAAATCATTATCCCGGGTTTATACACACGCATCTGTGGACACTGGCTGACATCAGGTCTGCACTTATATTCCCGTAAAAAATTACAGTATAAGCCAATACGACTATTGCAACCCCCCTGTTTTGTTTTGTCCCGTCATTCTCCCCTTCTGTTGATATAGATCCGCGGCTCTGATTTTCTATTCACAATGTCAATGAGATACCTCCTAACGTAGCTTTCAACAAGGTAATGGGAAGGATGCGGGCAGACGGATTATTCCCCCCCCCCCGCCCGTCCTCCGATCTCAGGCAAGGAAAGAGCATTTTAAAACGAGAGCAAACAATAAACAGGTTTGTGGCGTTCAAAAATAGCAACCTAACAGCAGGCTCACTGTAATTACCGACCCATTTGGAGGAGTTGCCTTTCACTTAGCAGCAAATAAAGCAGAGAATTGCGCCTTGGTGCCTGCTAACTCCTAGACTAGCGACACCCCAAAGTCCTTTCAATAATGATCTTTAATGGGTCCACAAATGTGAGCGTTTGGCAGGATGCGCTACATACTTTCCCCTCTCTTTCCTTGCGTTAAAGCGCAAGTGTTCCATCCTTCGAGCATCTCACTCGTCTCCGAAAGCCCATAACCAATAATCCAAACTAGACAGGAGGAGGCTGCTGGAGCAGACGGCGGGATTTATTTTTCTTCGGCCCATAGCCCTCCCCCCCCTCTTAATTCCTTCTTTGTTTGAAAGGGTTGACCAGAGGAGGCTTTTCGCTGCCCAAGGGGGGCCGAGTGGTGCCCCATCGCTCTACCAACCTTTTGCTTCCAGACCTGCTGCTGCTGTTGCCCACTTACTCTTGCGCCCAAGGTTGCAGCCGATTTCTGCTTGCATGCAACAAGGGATCCCATGTAAGTAGGGTGGCGTCTCCTGCTCTTCGAGTCACGCTGGTCAGTCAGCTCTGTTGTGTCTGCTCTGAGACAAGCTGAAGTTGACTGCCAAAAGTGCCATAAAACCCCAGGTCAGTCTAGAACTGTTTTCGGTTCTCCTAGACGCGCCGGGTTCAATTAGTGCTTGAAAGCCCCCCTCATACAAGTGCAAGGAAGTTGTTTGCCAAGGCAAGAAGAGGCGGAGCGAGCGAGTCTCTGCAATGGTGGCGCCTTTGTTATGGGGGGGGGGGGGGAGAAAATCCTTCAGAGGTTCACCCTGGTGTTGGGAGAAAGGGAAGGGAATCAAACTCTCTTTTCATATCAGGGACTGGAACATGGAAAGGCTGGAAAATGAAACAATTGTGTCAAATCCCTTTAAAAAGAGAATCAGGGCAGAGGAGAAAAATAAAAGTAAACGCTCTCGTTCAAGCCAATTGGCAAGCATCAATGTTGCATATTTCTCCACTTTCGTCTCTTCCCCCCCCCCAAGAAATAAAACCATTTTATAGTCCCACACAGACCCAGGCAATCTGTAACTAGTCCTTTGATGACACGCTTATCTCTTATTTTCAACCACTCTCTTGGCAAATAGGACAAGTAAGGAGATTAATTAATAATTTCAAGTTCAGCTCACAAACCTTGAAGGCCCATAAAAGTTCTTGCAGCGATCCAAAATAAAGAGTTCATTAAAGGGATATGTCCAAAGCGTTTGATTTGTGATTGGTAACCCTTGTAAAAAAATGGGGGGGGGGGAGGAAAAGAAAGAAAAGAGAAAGAAAGGAAAGGGGAGGGGAAAGGCATATAAACATTAATGCTAATAAATTAGTTCACTACAAAGTAATTACTAGATAATATTGATATTTACAGCTTGGTACAGTTAAATCGAATGCAGGGAAAATACATAATGAGAATTTTTTTTCCGCAGGACCCAACATGATTAGATTTGTTATTGAGTCAGTTACCATAAGCTCAGCAATAAATAAACAAATCGAGCCTGACATTTAAATCCTGGGGATCTCCAGAATGTACAGTAGAACTTTTTTCCTTCCTCTTGTACATCAAAACAGGTTCACATCTTAAGGAAAATTCCGATTTTTAACGTTTTTGCTTTCTCAAAAACGTTTTTCTTCCATTGTGATTCAAAGAGATCGCTTAATCTCCTAAAGGTCTGGGCTGAAATCATCCTGGTTTTCTATGGACACTCATTTCAGAATAAATTGCCTGTGGCCTTGTTGCAGTTCTGTTGTTTCTGTTATAATTAGAGCGAGTCAAAAACCTTCCTTCCCTTAAAATAAAGCGTCCAAATAGCACACACATATAGAAAGATGAGGCTTGCTTCCTGTAGGTAGGTGCTTGTTGCTTGCTTTCTTTTTCTGTTTTCATTGGCTGTATCTTAGGGTAATCTTTTTTTAACTCCTCGGTGAAATACTTTCTGGGCAACCATTTGTAGGCATATTTATCGGGCAATAAGTCCCACTAAGTTCAATGGATCTTGCTCATAAGTAAGTGCAGGATTGGACTGCAATCCTGTAGTACTTTCTTGGAAGTAAGTCCCATTGAACACAGTGGAACTTACTTCTGAGTAGACATGCATAGGATAGTGCTGTTGGTCTCTTCCTATACAGTCCTCCTTTCTATGCGCCCCCCTTTCCTAGATCAGCAGTCAAAGCTTTGCAAATTGCTACTTTTCATTTTTTTTTTAAGTCTCTCTGCAGGTTTGCTAGCAAGGGTTAATGATAATGCACATCATTTTTTATGAGGCAGTTAATCATTTACACTCGGACACTAACCAGAGAAATCCGACTTATTCTGAGCATTGCAATCCATGGCACTTACTTCCAAGTAACAGATTGCAGGATCGGGGATGTAAGCGTGTGCTCGAAATGGGATCATTCACCCACTGGTTGGTTTCTCAAGTGTCGCGACGCGATGCCCTGTGTGATGGGCTAATGCTCCTTTACCTGTTGAGTTGCAATCCCTAGCAATTCAAGTAAGGAGAAAAATCAAGCAACTGGGGTTCATGAGGGTAGGGTGGGGAAAAAAACGGAAAAGCCTGTCTAAGCGAGCATAAAATATAGTTAAATACCTAAATAGAGCCGGGCTGAAGACGCCCGGCTATCTGAGGTTAATGAGTACGACGGGGAAGGAAGACTCTAAGCGCCTTCGGAAGTGAACCTGAATGGCGAACATGTCATCCATTCACCATGAAAATCAGTACAGACTTGACCCTGGCAAATTCTTCCCGGCCGCGTCTTCAGCAAAAGCCTGGAGGGCTCGGTGAGTACCTTCCTCCAGAGGAGCATATCACAGGGACCAGGGGCTTGAGGAGCACACTCTTCCCAGAAGTCAGATCTGGGTAAAATTATGAGATCATAGGGTATCTCGTCAAAGCCGTTCCACATGCTTATAAAGGAGGGAGAGAGGGGGGAGGAGAGAGGGGGGGAGAAAGAGAGATCCGTGGGCGCTCCTAATTCCACCCTCTGGCTAATGGGCTCAAGACAGCCTGGATACCGGAGTGAGAGAGAGCACGCTTCGTGTCCTTCCAACCGTCCACAAGGGCCGCGCGAGTTACGTTTTAGATTTTCGTGGCTTTAGCCTGAGGACCAAAGTGACGATCTGTTGCTTCCCTTGAGATGGTTACAAGGAGGGGAAGGAGAAAGAGGAGGGGGTAAGGGGGAGAGAGAGAGAGGGCCCATACTAGCAGCTTGTCAATTTCAACATTTGGTCACGTGACCAGCGCCTCCCTGCTAAGGACGGGGATAGATTTCCACGTCAGCTTACGTCTCCAAATTTCTTACTTCACGGATCTGCTTCAAAGAGGCAGCTGCATTAGAGAATCATGTTAAGCTCGGCTAATGCGGAGAGCCCGAGGTAGCCTAATGATGGATTTTGATGAGCGTGTTCCTTGTTCCTCTAACATGTATTTGCCAAGTTGTACTTACTACGTGTCGGGTCCAGATTTCTCCAGCCTCCCTTCCTTCCTGCCCCAGACCCCGTCTTCTCGCCCCATGACATACTCCTACTCCTCCAACCTACCCCAGGTCCAACCTGTGAGAGAAGTCACCTTCCGCGAGTATGCCATTGATCCAGCCAGTAAATGGCACCCCAGGAACAATCTCCCCCACTGCTACTCGGCGGAGGAGATCATGCACAGAGACTGCCTGCCTGCCACCAACACTGCCGCCGCAGCCGCCGCAGCCGCGGCCAGCATGGGCGAGATGTTCGGGAAGAACAGCGCCAACGTCTACCACCACCCCACCACCGGCACCGCCAAC
Organism: Plestiodon gilberti rubricaudatus; assembly: GCA_026170595.1. Classification (NCBI taxonomy): domain Eukaryota; kingdom Metazoa; phylum Chordata; class Lepidosauria; order Squamata; family Scincidae; genus Plestiodon; species Plestiodon gilberti. The sequence continues at coordinate 86,649,584 of JANXHW010000006.1, forward strand.
GTGTCGTCCAATTTCTATAACACTGTGGGCAGGAACGGGGTGCTGCCCCAGGCTTTCGACCAGTTTTTCGAGACTGCTTATGGCACGGTGGAGAACCACGCGGACTATGCAGGAGACAAGAGCGGCGAGAAAATGCCGTCCGGAGCTGCTCCGGTGGCCGCCGCCGCCGCCGCCACTGCAACTTCAAGTTCGGAAGGGAGCTGCGGCAGGGAGGCGGCGGCGGCGGCGGCAGCAGCGAGCTCGGCGGCGGAGGAGAAGGAGAGGCGGAGGAGGACGGAGAGCAGTAGCAGCCCTGGGTCGTCTTCCGGCAACAATGAGGAGAAATCCAGCAGCTCCAGTACGTATAAAGGCAGCGCCCTAGCGCTTTTATGAACGGGACTTGGAAATCTTAGCGCACCGCCGCTGTTAAATTTTTATATGCTGTTTTATAAGCATATAAGGTTTATGAAGGGCCTTTAGATTTCCCCCAACAAAACTTTGTTATAAAAGGCGAGATCACGTGGCGAGGGCTGAAATTGGCCGTGAAATACCTACCGGCCAATGGATGCCTCTTTTTAAGAAAAAAAATAATAATAATAAAAGTTTTTTTCCCCTTAAATCATGAAAAAAAAAGAAAAGAATAAAGAGGGAGGGGGGAGAAAAGGCTCTGTGGTCAAACTCACGAAAATATAATAATGTACGTTTTGCGCCTGTAAATTCGCCCAAAAGGGGATTTCAGACTCCTTTGATATCCATGTAATCCTGTGATTTTTTTTTTTTTTTTTATAAAAGCCATGTGTTGCCCCAGAAGCCTAGTTAGAGACTTGGATTCAAAGCCATCCCTGTTTTTAACGATTGCACGAGAATAGAGTTTAACAGATAAAGTAGCCGCCTGCACTGTAGCAATATATTAAAAGCAACAAATTAACCTAAAAGCTGGCCTTTTTGTCTAAAGGAGGCCATTTTCCTAAGGCACTCTGACAATTATGTGTTGCCTTCTGTCCAACAGTTTGTTACTTGCAATTGTTATTCAATCTGTCACAGCCTGTTTTCTGTGGGTTTTTTTTTCTTTAATTGTGGCGTTTTCTCCCCACAACCACCGGTAATAAGTCAAGAGCTGAAAAATACCCTTATAGGAGCTGTAACAGAAAAAGGATTTTTTTTAAAAATGGATAACACCAATATTGTATTTAATGTAAAAAAAAGCCTTTGAAATGTATAGAGACAAGGGAAAAATAAATAAGCCCTTGTATTAGAGTTCTGATTAAAGAAGATAAAGTCAGTGTGACTCAGAGAGTCCATTGAGAGGAGTTTAGGGCAGGAAGGATTTTTTTTTTTGTAAGTAAAACAGCAGATTCCATGGATAATATGTATTGAACTGAATGCTTTAGGCAGAAGGGTGGATGATTTTTCTTGTTGTTGTTAAAGAGAAATAATATAAGAATGCAAAACCAGGAGATGTTTAAGATTGAAAACATGGTCCACCATCAGAAAGATGTACAGTTCATTTGGTTTTTCTGATCCTGGTGGCAGACTGTCTATTGGGGCAAGCCAAGATCATGAAGATTGCAATGGGTATTGTGAAGGCTAGACTGCAGAACTCTGTTGAAGCTGACCAAAGCCTTAGCCTTTCTAACCTCCCTGAAGAAGTCTTGCCTTGGTGGGAGACTGCTATAACCATTCGTGTCTGCCATGCTCATGGAGACCTCGGCCGTTGCACATGAGATGTACATTGAAGGCTGCAATTCTATGCCATTTACTAGGGAATAAACCTTATTGAACTTGGTGGGAGCTAGACTGCAGTCCTGAACACTCTTTAAAGAGTAAGTAGCACTGAATTCTCTGGGACCGACTTCTGAGTAAACATGCATAGGATCTCACTGTAGGTCTATTGTTTACAGTGATACTTCATGTGAGGCGCTTTCTGTTCAGCACTTCATATGTACTCTAGTTCCTTAGATAAGGTTAATTTACTATATGCAGCTGCTGAGTAGGAGAGACCCTCCATGTCTTAGAGTCAGGTAATAAGGGAAAGCTTTGGTTTTTTCCCCACATATGAATGTCCCTTGACTAAATATGAACCGCAATCCTCCCCCAGCCATCTCTGACTCTAGACTTAATGGGTTCTGCCTTTATTTTTCATTCCACAGGTGGACAACGCACCCGTAAAAAGAGATGCCCATACACCAAATATCAGATTAGAGAATTAGAGAGGGAATTCTTCTTCAGTGTCTATATAAACAAAGAGAAACGCCTCCAGCTCTCCCGAATGCTCAACTTGACCGACCGTCAAGTAAAAATATGGTTTCAAAACAGAAGAATGAAAGAGAAAAAAATTAACAGGGACCGATTACAATATTACTCAGCTAATCCACTACTTTAAAACTTGTAGCTTTTTTCAAGATGAGATTAAATTCAGATCTCGCCCTTGACAAGGTCAAGCCACAGGGTTACCTATAAGAAGGAGGTGTATAAAGTGATGGAGGACGCTGGAAAAAACAACAACTAAGATCTTTTTGCCCCTATTAAAGTAAACCAACTGGGGTTTCCCCCGTTTTTTTGTCCTTAAAAAAAGTTCTTCATAAAATCTTTGTATATCAACTGGAATCTGTCTATACCCAGGACATGGTAGTTCCCAACATGCCATGAACTTCTTTATTGCTCTGAGGTCTATTTTTTATATATGTCTTTTACTTTCAGATGTTGAAACTCATTCTGATAAGAGTTCATATGTGAATGTTTGACTTGGTGATGCTCTAGAACTATGTTGCCTTGGTTTTACTGTGGAACAACCCATGGCAGCATACAAGCTGGAGGACTGCAGCATATGCCCCAACCTCTAAACGCACAACCTCTGTCCCATCACCCTCAAATGACAAATCTTCATCCACAAAAGAGGAGAGGTTACCCTCCTTGGCAACTACAATTTAAATTAAATAGATTGTTTGGAGGGGGAATTTTAGAAAACTAAAACTAAAAACGAGCCTTTATTTCTTTGCAAGGCCAATCATCCATGTTAGTAGTGTTGAATCGAACCCTATTGTCTGAGAGAGATATGACGCAAAAGACTTGACTATTTACTTCTAAAACAATTTCAGGTATCAATTTACCATATAAGGTAAAGGAACAATCACTGAAAGAGAGAAATACTTAGACTTGTGAATTAGCTCTCCTTTTTATGAATAACAGCAGCCAGCAGCCGTCCTGTTGGAGACAAATCATGATGCCTGTGCTCTAAAACTAAAGGGAGGGAGAAAGAAGAAAGAAAGAACAATTCTTTCTAATAGTTGCAAAGGGGGGGGGGACAGTAAAAGGAAGCTGCTGGCTTCTGTCTCACAAACTTTCTTCAGGAAATACCTGTGGAGAAGGACAGTTTGGCAAATACCACACAACACTTAATTGGACCTTGGATGTGTGTATGTGTGTGCAATGCACTGAGACCAGATCATTAAAATAACTAGTGTTTCCTTAGAAGGCCAAGCAGAAGGCAAACAATGTAAATATGGTGAATTTGTTTTCATACCTTGTTGTCCTAATCATAAGTCCTACTTAGTCGCCCAGATGGCAGCATCAAAGAATGGAAAGTTCCTTGAGTTATTTTAAATATATATATAAAGAAATATATTTCCCTGCAGGAACCAAAGTGAGAGAGAGAGAGAGGGAGAGAGGGAGAGAGAGAGAGAGAGAGAGAGAGAGAGAGAGAGAGAGAGAGAGAGAGAGAGAGAGAGATGATGATGATTGATGATTGATTGATTAAAAAGCTATTTAAAATTCTATATCAGTTTACAAAGGATATGTGTTTTGTTGTAAAGGTCACTTGCTGTTGAGAATATCTGAATGTATATTTCATACAAGAATGGTGTTTTACAAGACTTGTACATTTTAAAATGATGTTTTTGTTGGTCTACTTTTTTAAAAAATGGTTATTTTCCTTGGAAAGTGTCAGTTTTGTTTTGTTCTCTTTTTTACACGTGTGCAAAATATGGTGACAAGAATATTGTTTTTTAAAAAATCACCAGCTTTCCAAATAGACAAAATTCCTTTACACAGTTCACAGAAGGCAATACCTTTCTATTCCATCACTGTTTCAAATATGTATCATCATATATGTATATACAGTTTCCTTTTCATATGTGAACGTCTTTTGTTGCATGTATTACAGTGGAGCAGTGCACAACAAAAATAAACATGTGGAAATTTGCGTCTTGATCTTTGTGTTACATTTCTGGATATTATTATTATTTGTCCTGAGCTGAGGATTGGAATCATGACCTCTGAAGGAGACTGCTTTGGTGGAAATTCGACTCACCTATTGCTTCTAGTCATTCATGATGAACCAGTACGAGGTGTCTTTATGAAGACTTGGGCAGGCTCCAGTTAGAGGCTGGGTTTGACTGGGTGGCAGAGGAAAAAAAAACCCAGTCCTTCATGGAACTGTAGATTAGAGATTTCATGCTTATGCTCACAGATGTAAAACATATTAGAGACGCTCACATGTTTTCTGGATTCATGTGCTCTTGTTTATTTCGAACACTATATGCCTGAACACACTGTTTTAAGTGTAAGGAATGTTTGTGGCAGAACTTGATCAGCAAGTCAGCATCTGTAGTCACACTGAGGCATATTGAAGTGTGTGTGTGTGTGTGTGTGTGTGTGTGTGTGTGTGTGTGTGTGTGTGAGAGAGAGAGAGAGAGAGAGAGAGAGAGAGAGAGTCTCCTAGGAATATAGCTTCCTTCTGAAGGACAATTCTGCTTGATACTGAGGCCCAGGTCAGGTGGGTCTCTTATGCATTTGTTCTTGATTTCCAATTCACAGTTAAAAATAAAACGCCAAAAGCCTTTGTGAAGATTGACATGAAGTTGATTTCCCCCCTTAATTCTTAATCAGAAAAGAAAGCACATACTGTTTTTTCCCTATTGTTTATTGGCTTTGAACTTCTGTATTGCTTTGGACATCACCCATAACCTTGAGGTGAAGGGCTAACTGACTCTGGGCTTTTGTTGACAACCCCCACCTAGCCAGACAGCGTCTGGTTAAAGGAAATGTACAAAGATGAAGGCGGGTGGTGGAGTGGGGAGAGAAGAGCTTGCTTGTTTGTTTATTGGACTAGCATGCTACAAAGGAATGCAACTCTTAAAAGGGAGAGATAGAAAGATAGATGGAGAAAAACAGACAGATAAGCCAAGGAATAGACGGCTGGCCATAAACGTACAGCCAGCGACTTCCTTTGGTAGTTAAAAATTAACTGGTTATTCAGGGCTAGGTTGAATCTTGGAGTTTCTCTAGTTTGTGGAGTGAGGTGGTGGAGATTTCCTGGGCCAGTAAAAAGCACATCTCTGCGTTGCTGGAACAATGCAAGTCATAAAAGTGCCTACGACTTGTCCATTTGCATATTTAAGACAGCACACGGCTATAAACGAAGCTGAAGATTCGCAAAAAAAAATCTTCGCTGCGCCGGCTTGATCTGTGCAGGGCAATAGTATCCGTTAAACAGGGCATTTTGAAATCGGCTGGCAGGTCAGTCCTGCTTAGGAACTCGATCGCCACAAGATGGCGCGCTTCAGATCAATGTCAAAGCCGCAGTGGGAGAAAAGGGGGAGAGAGGGAACGACGACGGGGGGGGGATCTTGGCCTTTGTTCCCTTTACATTCTAGGAGCTGCACGTTATATTGTTCAGTTTCCGCGGTTAGATTTGCAAAGGTAAGGTGGTGAAGCCGATTGCTCACTCCTTCAAGGAGAGTAAAGACTCGCGCCAGAAGGTATATCCACGGTTGACTTCTTCGGGTTTAGAACACACACCAAAGGGTGAGTATTTCCTTTGAGCCTAAGTTTGGAATTTAGAGATGATGGAGCCGATATCAAGGCATAACTAGAGTGACCTCTAGATCTACTTTGTCAAAACTAAGACCTCTTCTTGGTGGCGAAATTCTATGGGTATGGGGTCTTTTTGGAAAACTGGTGGTTAAAACGTTAACTCGTTTATATATTATCTGGTTATCCGGAGCCATAAATATCTGTCTTTTTATATATACAGTATGGTTATGCTGCCTACATTTGGAAATGAACTCTTAAAAAAAAAAAAAAGAACTGGAGAAAACGTTTCAGGTAGAACTCTGGCAGGCAATCTGTATCAGGGTTAAAAAAAAAGAAAAGAAAAGCTGAAGCCAAGACAGTGAATATTCCTTATGAAAAATGCATCCCTGGAAATGTTATGAATCTTGACGTTTATGTGGAAAGCGCTAGGTGTCTTCTATCACCTAGAAAGATCTATAACGGCGAAGACTGAAAATGGCAGTTCATTGTGATGGCCTTATTTGATTTGGACTGGAGTTTACTTACCCATTCCAGTTTGGCCGAACTCATAAGCGGGAGGTTGGTTAACAGCAGTGTTTGTTGTTAAAGGCCCTTTCTTCTTCTGAGGCCAACGTCACTTTTCCCCCTCTTAGCAGAAGCTAAAAATCGATATCCCTGGACAGAGCGTGGATATCTTTTATGCTTAGAACATATATATATTCATGTTGCATGTTGTGACAGTGCTTGGCTGGAGGTTGAATTTAGAACATCTCTGTTGATCTGAGTCTATTGATCGGTTAGGTGTGGAGAGAGGGATAACCAAGGGAAGTTAGGAGCTTGATCTTTGGATAGGCCTAAATCTGACCTACATTAATAGGGGTGTAGTCAACTGGACGCTTCTAGACTCTAGAGCAACCCTGAATTTGCTTATTCACAATTCAGCCCTACTATGTCCAATAAAGCTTTCTCTCTCAGGTAAGTGTGCATGGATCGCAGCCCTAAAGTTGCAGTCCTCCGGAGTATACAAATCCGATTGCTCTCAAGAGGATTTCTTTTTACATGGTTTCAGATTCTGGTGCTCTTCCCATTTATTTCAATGGAATTGATTTAGGAATGTTTAAATGTCTCTGAATTGCGCCCGTTATATGGAAGGCAGTCTTCTAGATACACGTGATGTCCCTAGAATTGTAACGCCAAATACATAGAGCTATCTATCGCATGACGAAAAGAGCAACTTCCCTAGACTGGAAGGAACATTCCTGGTTTCTTGAGGAAGGCAACACACTGACCTTGTGATATGGCCTCTCTGTATAAACAGGCGAAGAGAACAGATAAGGCCATGTGCTCTCCCATAAAGCCTAACCATCTTGAAAAGTCCGCCTGTGATAGTTAGTCTAAATTAGTGAATCGAATCTGCATAATTTTTGTCTAAGTCATATGCTCGAAAGTCTCTGGTCGTGAACCAGATTGAAATCTCCTTGAAATCTGATTTCTAAGGTTCACTGCTAAAATTGTATTCAGTGATTACAGAGCGAGAAAGAAGTACAGAAATCTTCCCACAGTATTTGCCAAAGAGACTAAGAGGAAACCGATTAGTCCTTGTTTGGGAATGAACTATTCAGTGGCCAACCATAAAAGCGCATTTCTTTAATGGACCCCATTCAGACATCCTGATCAGTTGACAATATTTAAGCAATGCCTGTAGGTCGTACTTCCAAGAGTATTGGAAACCTGCCTTTCTTTTCCTAGGCAGAAATTCCCGTTTGAGAAGATTTCACCACAGCCCACCCTAATGAGGGACCCCACTTAATTTAAAAGATGTTTCACAGTGTTGTCCATGACTAGTCTGAAGTAAGTCCAACTGTATTCAATGGATTTACTTCTAGGCCAGCGTACAAGGATTGCAGCCTTAAGCAAAAAATAAAAAAATAAAAAAATAAAAAAATGCTGCCTTTTTCGATGCTTCTGACACTCCTTTCAGTATATTCAGATATATACATCAAAAAGAATGCCGCAAACTCATCTGGTTATATGTTTACTGTAGGGCTAGGTCAGAAAGAGTTTTTGGTTGTTTTCTTCTTGGTAGAAGTCGAAGAAGCGAATTCCTTCTAAAAACGGTTTCTCAAATTGCTCATGACTTGGGATGGTGCGTTTGGGGGAAATAATTAAAATGGACTCGACCTGTGTTCTTCTGTCTAGTAGGCTGTGTACCAGTTTGCACTAAAGCGGGCGCTCACAACCATATCTAAAAGGGAGGTTCACCTCCCAATAATCCCTGTTGATCCCTCTCTGGCATTATCCATACCAGCCTCTATCTAAGCTGCCTTGAGTGCCCTTGCTGAGAGAAAGGCGGGATAGAAATTATTTAAATAAATAAAATAAATATCTAGTTCTTGTTGTAGTAATAGCCCATTAGTGACTAATGGTATTATTGAAATTTGGAGGGTGTATTGATCTGTGTATGAATTCATCTGAGTTATCGCTTCACAGAGGGGATAACGTAGTGGGCAGTAAGAGTTTCCAGGTCAATTTCTGCAAATAACTACTTGCAGCTATTTTTCTTCAAACACGATTTTTTGATAGGCGCTGCTCCATTTCAAACGCAAAGTCAACAACTGATTGTTCATGAAATCTCCTTTGACCAAGCTTCTACCTGTCCTGTCCTTCCTGGAAGGAAGTTTCAGTCAGGCGGCCCCCAAAATTATTCACTCTGAATGGCAATCCCATTACACTTGGGATTGGATTTCTGGGGAACATATAACATAGCCTGAACCCTGGCATGCTCGCTCAGAAGCCAAGTCCAACTGAGTTAAGTTGCACTTACTTCTTCTGCCTAAGATCCTGCATAGGATAGCAGCCTCTTGTGTTCTCTATTTTAAGGGCCTTGGGTCGTCTTGGGAAGGCCTTTCTTTGACTTTGAACGCCGCCATTGAGATCGAAAGATACGTGCAGTTCAGTTCTATTTCTAAACACGTGTCTTTAGGAGCTGCGGCTTTGACTTTAAGCCCAAGTAAATGTATATTTATGTATAGCTCTGGTGGTCATGCGCCCTCGGACGCGGAAGTCCGTTTTATGGAAAGCAGTGGGACTTCCTTCCATATCAAGGTAGGGGTGCCATTCTGTGATCTTGCATTCGGCTACCCGCACATAAATCCGTATCACTGGAAAGCCATTCACCAGAAAGAAACCGTGAACAGGATTTCAGCCAGACCAGAACGCGAGCTGCCAGAGGGATTGGGTTTAAGATGCGAACGCAGCCTATATTTTAAAGGAAATAAATCTCGCAGCCCCGATCGTAGCTCACACTTTCTTCCTCCCCTCTCTTTCCCTTTTAGCATGAAAGAATTTCGAAGTGAAGATAAAAATGACTTGGGTAGCCATTTGTCACCTTTCTTGGCACAGAGATACAGTTCTTAAAATGCTTGGGAGAAAGCCGCCTGTTTGGGAAGTTATCCAGAGGAAAAACTAGTCTGGCACGTGGACACATTCTTGACAACTGACACTTTTTAACATTAAATACGTACGCACTGATTGCATTAATTTTGGTTAAGATTTACAAAATGCAATCTGCGGTCATATATTTAAACGCAGGCAGCCTTCTCATTCTCCATTATAGCCTTAATATTTTTTCTTCCTCCCCCCCTTCCCCCAAAAAAACCTCAATTTGCCTAGGTCAGAAATATAAAGCCATTGTAATTAGCATACAAAACAGCACCTCTTGATTAACAATATTCTACCTTTTGGTTCCTCCTGGAAATAATAAGTGGATAAATCACTCTTCAGAAAGGGGATTAAAAAGGGGGGGGGGATACAGACGCATGTATCTTCGACCTAGCTTGAGTTGAGCTCTCATGTCTTATTTATCCCTTCTAGTTTTTAATTTTTAGTCCAAACGCATAAAACAGCTTAACGACTCTATTAATATAGTCATTCTATTTCTCTTGGATCAATAAAGTTTTATTTTAAAAGCGGTAGTGAAATAGAGATTCTCCAGCAAACGAAGTCTCTGGGAACTTCAACATCTCTTCGATCCGTTCCTTCCACCACCAGTTAAGGAGACTTCGATAGGACATGTGTGTGGCTTGATTGATCCAAGGACTTCGGCTCAACATGGTTGTGGAGCAGGCGCTCACTGCTTGCTGATGCTTAACTCCTCCTCCCCACACAAACACCACCGCCACCAATGTCTCCCAGACAAGTTTGTTGGCAAGGGCAGAATGAAAAAAGCAGCTATTTCTCATCCTGTGCCCTGCATAATAAGAAACGCTATAAAGCCCTGGTTAATGTCTGAGACACATTGTTAAGTGTTTAAAATGTGGCCGCTACACACAATGCACGCCAAAGTAGTTTAGTTGCTCCAGAATTGACCATTATCTTTTATAGTTAAGAATCAAGTGCACCTTATTAGTTTTACTTCGCTGGCTTTGATGATGCACGTTGCTTGTTTGCTTGCCTTGGCCTTGTTAGCGATTAAAGAAAAGCGCCGAGTTGAGTTCATGAGCTCCCAGCCCGATCCGAAGCCCCCTCCCCTCCAAGTCAGCTCCAGCCTTCTTACCATTGACCCCTCTGGGCCGTGGATCAGGCCCTAAGTGCCTTGACCATCAAAAGCCAGGCGCTTGGCTCCTATAAATGCAACCATAAAAGAGGGGCCTAAATGTGAGTTGCCGGTTGCTTGTTGCCCTGTTGTTTGGGTTCAGGGAACCAACGATGCTCATAAAAGCGACCCCCTGACGGCGGAGGTATATATCTTCAACTGCAACCGCCTCTGAGGCTTCAAACCTGTTTTCTAACCCTGCTCAGACCTCCCTTCTCTCTCCATCCGCCTCCTCCTGAATCGTTTATTTATTTATATGATTGGTTTCTCCTTCTGGATCCTAAGAAAGGACAGCTTTGCTAGGTGAGACGAAAGGGTCTCCTCGCCCAGCCCAGCCCAGCTCTCTGTTTTCCACCGTGACCAGCCAGATGCCCCTGGACAGCTCACAAAAAGACCTAAGTAAGGAGATAGTTCTCGCTTGTTCTCATCCCTGTCCTTAAAAACTGTACAGGAAAGCTTCACTCCTATCGTGGCTTGTAGACATGGATAGACCGCGCCATCTTCTTCCCCGCTGTAAGCTTTTTTTAAAGGGCCTTTCCAGCGGGATCTATAAAGTCGCAATCATTTTATTTAGACTGGGAAGGATTTTACAGAGTTTTAATGGTCTTTTTCTTCTTCACCTCCCCTCTCTTCAGTCCAACAATCTCCTTTTCGCACCAAAAGAAAGGGTTTTCTTAAGATTTTAGAGTTTTTATTTCTGTTAGATTTGGCAAACGATAAAAACATACAGCATTAAGATTTCCCCTACACAATTTATAAAACACACACACACACACACACACACACACACACACACACACCTGATTTCAGTCAAAAATAGAGACTTTGCAAGGTAAGGTTGGGTTTGAGGGCAGACTCCCATTTATATTTGTATATCTGTATTTTATAACCGTCTATGGATAATAGGCTTTCTATATACTAGCTAATAAAATGGCTCCTTTATGGTATTAATTTTGTTAGCAGTGATATGGCCCTCGTAGGAATCTGATAAGGGCTTGTTCGCCACACATTAACACGTTGTAAGGTAAGCCGAGCTGCGGAAATACAATAATATTACTATAGGGTGGAGTGGGGAAAAAAAGAGAGAGAGAGAGAGAGAGAGAGAGAGAGAGAGAGAGAGAGAGAGAGAGAGAGAGAGAGAGAGAGAGAGAGAGAGGTATTTCTATAGGCTGCTGAATAGCTCCTTCTGGTTGGCTTCCATGCTTAAATCCTGCTGGAAGCCAACATAAGTTAAAGGCAGTGAGACAATTTTGGGCTGATAATCTGTGGAAAAGGAGGGGTAGGTGGGGATGAAGGGTATGTGTAGGTGGGGGGAGATGTCTTGCCTTTCCATAAAGATTTTATGGGTCCTACAAAGTTGCAACAGCCTCTACCAGGGTTTCAGGACTGAGAACAACTTCAGACGGCCCCTCCGCTCCAATTTGCATGGGGGAAACTCCCATGTGTGCCCGGCTGAACCCGTCTAAGCTGGGAGAATATCAAAAGGAGGAAGGGAATTTCCTCACTGAAGGCAAAACATGGGTCTTACTATAAATAAACAAAATAAAACATAGGCCTTTTAATACAGTATAATGTGTTATATTAAGCCACATAAAACTCGACAGATCAATAGTTTTGCTACTGGTGGCGAGTGGAGGGGGGCATCGTGCTGAGAGTGGCACTTGACCATATCATCCGTGCAATGCTCTATCTATTGTATGAAAGCCAAGGGTAAATCGCTGCAGGAAAGGGTATGTCTGAAAGCCCTCCTCTGCACACTACTGCTACGCTTGGGCAGAAGGGAAACTGGTGCCTCGCCTCCCATTTCCTTGGCATTCTTAGCGCTTTTGATGGCTTTATGGACGAAGAAGTGGGTGCCAAAACGGAACCGAGGAGAAGATTTATTGCACAATATTGAATTGTTCAAAAGAATATTCTTACTCGCTTGGGAACAGAGACATGCGATCATTTAAGTCCTACCAGCTGGGGCGGTTTGGAACAGGAGATGCTAAACACGAATTTGTAGTAACCCCTTTTTATGTTTAAAGGAAGAACCGTTCCGAAAGATGCCGGTTGGACTCTTATTGCTTACAAAGCAATTTGCACGATTCCCAAACAATATCAGGCAAGACCAGGAGAGCAGTGGAGCTATTCTTTCTCTTGTTCATTATAAAATCTATCTCCCCCGGTCTCACTTTCTGTCTGCGAGCTGTCTATTATCTTCCCCACAATTACATATTGACTATACAGTATGGTCTAGCAGCTCGAGTTTTAGCCCTTTAGGCATGGGGAGAGAGATTACAGATGAGAACAGATGAAATCGAATTATCCAAATGGAGATATTTAGCAATGATCTGTAGGCTGTAAACGCTTGAATCAATAGGCTGGAATGAACGGGTGATGATATCCTGTTAGACTAGATGCAATTTTTAAAAAATATGTCAAGGACTTCTCCTGTAGCGTTTCAGCTTTGGACTGGGTAGAATCAGAATCCTTGCTTACTGATCAGAGGCCGAATCATCGCACTATTAATGGTGCTTCACTTGCAGTAGACCGAATTATTTCACAATGGCGTTCAGCAGAGCATTGGCTCACCTCCAAGGCTGCAATCCTATGCACAACGTACCTGTAAGAAAGCTCCCATTGACCACAGCAGTGAGAAGACATACTTCTGAGTAAAACGTGCATAGGATAGGAAACAAGGGAGTCCCCGGCACGAGTATTTTCTCCGAAGCAGTTGTTGATATCCTCTGGAGTCATTTGGTGGTTTTATGATGTCCGTAACCCTTCAATGCTAGCGAGGAGGTCAGATCAGTTTAGAACTTCCAGCGGCCCGTGATATATAATCACCATCATAACACTAACTTCAGGAAGCAAATGCATATCCAAGAACCTCGCCATAAACTCTGGGGCTCTGGCGTTATTAATTTCATCGCAGTCATGAGTTTTGCAATGAGATGGAGGTGCAAGGGAATAACAAAAATGCTGGGAGGGGGGGGGTGAAGTAAGGATACCGAAAGGTTCATTTACAGAACGCTTTATGATCTAAACACTTAATAACCACCCTGCTCCTTTGGAGTTTTATATTAGCGCATATGCTAATCTAAGGGTGCTAAATTATGGCTCGCATTAAAAGCAGGCAAATTGTTTTCTATTGTTCCCCCCGCCCTCGTGTGAGACACGAAGCACATCTGGCTCCTTGCCTTGCGTGCACAGACAGCTAGCTATGTGGGAACATCGATTACACAGAAGTATACATGCATACAATACACACATACGCTCATGCACGCACACACACACACACACATATATATATATTGGAAATTCAGAAGTGGACCTGAGTGCAGCTCAGTGCCTACGAAACCAAACTGGGAGGGGTTGCTAGCGAAGGCTGGGTTTCCATTGGCTGCACGCACTTGCCGTGGCGCGGGGGTATCTCTAATCATATTCACCATGTTTTGCACAAGAAATGTCAGCCAGAAAGGGCTATCTTCTCTCTTCGCCAAATTATTCCACAACAATGGCATGCTCGGAGAGCCCGGCTGCAAATTCTTTTTTGGTGGACTCCTTGATCAGCTCAGCCTCAGTCAGAGGGGAAGGAGGTGTTGGTGTTGGTGGTACTGGTGTTGGTGGTGGTGGTGGAGGAGGAGGCGGAGGCGGCGGTGGCGGTGGAGTTGGAGGAGGAGGAGGCAGCGGCGGCGGCTACTATCCCAACAACAGTAGTGTCTACCTGCCACAGACGCCCGATCTGTCCTATGGGTTGCAAAGCTACGGACTTTTCCCCGTCCTGAGCAAACGCAATGAAGGTCCTTCTCAAAGCATGGTCCCCGCTTCTCACACCTACATGTCAGGGATGGAAGTCTGGCTAGATCCCCCAAGGTCCTGCCGCCTGGAAGATCCCGAGAGCCCGCAGGCGACCTCGTGCTCCTTTACTCCCAACATTAAAGAGGAGAACTCTTACTGCCTCTATGACTCTGACAAAGGTCCCAAAGAGGCGACTGCCACCGATTTGTCGACTTTCCCAAGGCTAACCTCGGAGGTCTGCTCCATGAACAACGTGACCGCCGGGGTGCCTGTCCCTGGCTACTTCCGCTTGTCTCAAGCTTACGGCACCACCAAGAGCAGCAGCAGCAGCAGCAGCAACAACTACCACAGCAGCAACCCCCTTCCTCCTCACCACCCTCTTCACCCGGGGCAAATGGTTGCTTCTTCCCAGTTCTCGCCACAGCCTCAAGTGCGCTTTGAGACTCCCCCGGCTTTGCCTCCGGCCGCAGTCCCACCGTCGGATCCGGGAAGAAAAGAGCAAGAAGAAGAGTCCTCATCCCCACCCAGGACCTTGGCTTGTGTTTCCCAAAGGGGGGAGGAAGAAGGTCAGGCTTCTTCTTCCGCCGCAGAAGAACTCTCCCCGGCTCCTTCAGAGAGCAGCAAGCCCTCCCCTGAGAAGGAAACCCTAGGTAAGCACAAAGACTGAAAGGCAATCAGGCAGAGACGAGTTGTCAGCCCAGGGTCGGCCAACGCCAGCCCTGGACTGGCAGCCTGCAAAGACCGCGGCTCAGATGGAACTGCTGAACTTCCATTCTGGTTTGGGCGCTGGGCTGGGCTGGGCTGGGCAGGCTGCTGCTGCCGTAAAAAAATCATGGGGATGTCCACCCCTTTGAGTTTATAAGCCTCCTTAATCAAGCATGGGCTGTGGGCAAAATGGTAACGCGAGCACAGGCACACAGGGGAAGGAAGGGAAGGGAAGAGCCCTTCCTCGCTCCAAGTGATGCAGGGGTGGCTGGCTGAAGAGATAGCAGAGATGTTTGTAAAGCGTCCAAAGTAACCAAGAGGCCAGCGCCAATAAATAAACCCATTAACAGGCTAAGTTCTAGTTTACGATCCTGAATGCCTTTAAAAAAAAAACCCAACAGCAACCAAGCAGCTGGGTTTGAAATTCACCTTCTATGAAGTACTATCAAATTGAACGGAGGTTTGCACCGAGAAAGTTGTTCAAGGTATAATAAGGCTGCTGTGATGATGAAGGTATCCATTGAAATGAATGGAAGCACCAGGAACAGCATCCCTGTTGTTCTGCACCCATTGGTTTCAATTGTGTGTGGCTCTCCCCTCCCCCCCCTCACCTTTTCAGGAGAAGTTGCTGGTGCATCGTGCCAACAAAAATTTATAAAGCTGAATCTCCGCAGTATAGGGCTTTTTTAGTCACTGGTCACTCAGAATTCTAAGATGGAAACCTGTGAAATGTACTTGTGTGTGTGTGTGTGTGTGTGTGTGTGTGTGTGTGTGTGTGTGTGTGTGTGTGTGTGTGTGTGTGTATAAAGGTGGGAGAGCGGTAGGAAGTGTTTTTAATCTCCACCTATGCAACCATACTATATGGAAAGCAATTTCTGTGTATATGTCTTTACATATTAGTGTGTGGCGACATCCACTCTGTTAACAGTTGTCAATGTTGTTATTAATATGTAGATAATGTAGATATACAGGAAACTTGCAGTCCAATCTTATATAGGCTGCCTTACTATGTCCCACTAAATTCAGCACGTATACAAATACGTGTATATGGGATCGCAGCTATGCAGCTCAATCCTGAGCACGCTTTCTCGGAAGTCGTGCTCTCTTGAATGGGGTTTAGTCTACAGTAGGCGCTCAGATGTTCTCGTCTGATCTGAATAGGCTGCTAGAAGACAAGGACGGAATATTTCCACAAAAGGAGCGAAACCGGAGCAAGGTTTAGAGTTAGCAGCTTGTATTTGTTGGTACATTTTCCAGTCTCCTGACTTTTGGTCAGTTTGGACAATAAAAGAGTAAATTAAAACCGAATCGAAGAACTGTAGTGTGGGAGACGGCAGTTGTTCTAGAGGCCACTGCCAAAAGCACTGATATAGATACTGGTGTCTGCTAAGAAGGAGCAGCTTGTTCAGACGAGCGGTAGGAAGCACAGGCACACTGGCATTGCCATCGAATGCTCTCCTATTGGTCTTCGGAGGCTAGACTGTAAAAGCGGCCGAGAAGAGAACCTTAAAGGAAACATTTGATGCTCACAGAAGAGCTCCCTAAATCTAAACTCAATACTCAAGCACAGAGGTGTTTCTCTTCTTGCCCCTTTCCCAACCTTTCCTGGTCTCATCTGGTAATGTCCCTTTCTTACTTTTTTTAAAACTAGGCAATTCCAAAGGAGAGAATGCGGCCAACTGGTTAACCGCAAAAAGTGGCAGAAAAAAACGATGCCCCTATACCAAGCACCAAACTCTCGAGCTGGAAAAGGAGTTTCTGTTCAATATGTACCTGACTCGTGAGCGTCGCCTAGAGATCAGCCGCACAGTCCATCTAACAGACAGACAAGTTAAAATCTGGTTTCAGAACCGCAGAATGAAACTGAAGAAAATGAACAGAGAGAATAGAATCCGGGAGCTCACAGCCAACTTTAATTTCTCCTGATGAACATACACATGCATCTTTAAGGTTTAAAGCGCCAGTACTATTCTCGCCCCCCTCCCCGCCCGCTTCTCGCACCTGTATGGATTGGAAGCCTTCAATTACGTTCTCAGCCTGTCCATAGCCTCTTAATAATTGATTTTTGTTGGGATAAAGCCATATAAGGGTGCACACTCCGCCATGCCCTTTTTCCATGCCCGGTTCTTGAAAGTCTTACGCTGAGAAATAGCATTTCCAGATTCTACATGCTGTTCCTCTCTCCCTCCCAGAAATGAAAAATTGAGCAAAACCTAACCGAAGGCAACTTGCATCCACACACCCCTTTCCCAAATAATAAGTGATTTTTGCGAACTGGGTTCAGCGTTTTCAGTCATTTAAATTTGATTGTGTCGCTGCTTAAGAGGGAACATTTTTCATGACTGTGCAGCTTATATTGGAAAACACCAAAACAAAACACGTTGTACGATCAGAATCAGCTTGTATGGCGTAAAGAAGCAAAGCCTGTGTGTGCGTGTGTTTGTTTGTTTGTTTTCCCAAACGTTGAATATTGCAGCTTTAAGAGTTTCCACGAAATTGAGACCTCCCACCTTCTCCTCCCTTGAAAAATAGGAAAGATTGTGTGTTGGTTATTGGCTAAATTATTACACTTTCTGGTTGTAGGTACTGACTTAAAGTAGTTTTTTTTTCTCTTGGGGTATGGTTAGTCATGCTTGACAAGACAACTACCTACCCCCCCCCCCAAAAAAAATGCCCCTTCTGTCCATGGAGAAGCGTGTCCTTTTGTATACTTTGAATACCAGAAGGACTTTCTGACTGAGTGACAACGAGGAAGAAGATCCTCGTCTTTACTTGATACTGTGAAGTTACATGCATTGAACAGGTCAAGCGTGTAGTGCAAACAAAGAAAAAAAATCTATAAATACAGATATGTATAAATGTCTATTAATATTAATATTATTAAAATTATTAAAATGCTGATACTGTTGGAAACAAAGCGTTCCTTATCGTTATTCTAAATGTTGGTTCTAGTTCTATCACCTTCTCACCTTAAATCAGAATACATTTATATTGTAATGCTGCGGTGCAACGAAAGCAATTCAAAACACACACACGAAGGTCTAAAAATGGAGACGCTGTTTATGTTTTCTTAGAAGAATAAAAGACACGGTCGTGATCTTTTAAAACAAAACCAAAAAAAAAACACCTTGTTTTGTGACTGTTTATTCTCAGGTTCCTACTTTAGATCTCCGAGAACTTTTACAACAGGAATAGTTTTCCCGACCCCCCCTGCAATTACTTTAGGAATGTATTTAAATATTACCTAGACGGTCGTAATTTGTCTGGGCCATATAGCAATGGTGCTCTAAGGTTTGTCGGCTTTTGTTCAGTTTTATGACTTGCTAGTATATCTGGATTGTTGCTGTCTTGGAGTTGGACAAGTGGTTTCAGTTGAGTGAGGAGCTGCATAGATAGAGGAAGCCAAGGGCTATTTCTTTTGAGTGTAGTGGCTTGGTTTTTATTTTATTTTATTTTAAATTCACGAGGATCAGACTTGTGTACTATCTCGGCATGCGTGTTGAGCTTTTTTCTCAACGCCCCAGGAAAACCTAGAGGGCTCAAAAGCAATCGAAAAGGTGAGCACGTGGAAACAAACGAGGCTCCTAATTCTCCTTCTCGTGGTAGTTGACCAGCTTCTCCGCCATGTTTATCCCTCTCTTACCTGGTCGGTCGCAGGCGGATGCGCTTGGACAGAAACGTTGTCTTGGTTTTATATCATGGCATTAACTTAAGAACCCTGCACAAAGGCAAGTGGGGTGGGGAGGGGAGAGGGAGAAAGGGACAGAAAGCGATTGGGGTGGTGGTGGTGGTAGTAGTGGGTTATGGAAGCCTGAATAGGCCATAGCCAATTCTTTCTTTCAGGGCAAAAATAGACTTTGAACCCGAGGCACTTGATAGTCTTTGGCTATTTACGAGGTCTATTATCGGTGGACTATTATCGCCTATCTGTTTTTTGTTTTTTAAAGGTTGCATGGAAGAATTTTTCAAGAAGGATTCGCACACAAATGTTTCACTGAAGCATATTAATTATTTACATTAATAATAATCGTAATAACAGCAAGAACAATATTAGAATCCCAGAATGTGGAGACTTTGTAGATGGATGAGATGGCTATTGATGTGGGTGACGTGGAGGAGGAGGGCAAAAGGGACTGTTGGTGGAGTCACGTTGTTGGCTTTCTTTCTTTCTTTTCTTTCTTTACGGTTTTGTTTTGTTTTTTAATAGAGAGATCCTTTTGCCTAAGGAAAGCTGCTTCTTGGGGAGCCCTCTTAATTAGGAGGCTGAGAACTGGTCGGTGATTTAGGTAGTTTCATGTTGTTGGGGCTGGAGCTCTCTCTCTCTCTACAGCACGAGACTGCCTTAATTACTTCAGTTTGTAATCATCAACCGGGTCTAATAAGTGCGCGAATTTAAAACCCCAAAGCCTGCCTTTAAATACAGAAGAGAGATGTGGAAAGCTGGCGCTCTACTCGCAGCCAGGCGTCAAGTTCTAATGCCATTGTTCCCCGTGTGCACGCCGGAAAAAAACCCTCCATTCCTTCCCTTCTTTCTCCAATAAAACATTTCAGCCAAGGTGGAGGAGGATGTCTTTGGATTCTTTTGAAACCTCATGGAAGAGAGAGACCTTCAAGGTTAGGTGTAGGATCCGTTAGCCTTCATTCTCGGATTTTTCATACAGGGTCCTTTCAAGGTCAGGGCCATAACATTCTAGGAATAGGCTCACTGTCTGCTCTAATCTGAATCTATGGGTTGTTTGGGGTCGTTGTTTGTTTGTTTAAAAAAAAAACGGTACCGGGGGAGGATATTATGAATCATGATGCTTCTCTATTGCACTGCGGTCTACTTCCACTGGGTTGGGTCTCCTGGCTGCTATGTGTATCACTCTTCTGTAACGCGAGAAAATCTGGTAGCGATTTCCAACACATTGTGGTTCTCTCTCACAATATTTTATTGAGCAAGAGATTGCCTTGTGAGAACGGACGGGCGCGCGCGCACACACAAACACGAGCGCGCGCATAGCGGCAAACAAACACAGTCAGCCCTCCCTCTTTACTTACAGTAGTGGCATTCAGATTCTCTCCCCCCCCCCCCCTTTGTTTTGCTTCTTCTCCCACAAAATCTGAAACGACTTGTGCAGCGTTGTGTTGGCAAATTAGGAATCTATCGCAGAAAAGGGCCTTTGCAACGACGAGTAAGGGACAGTCGAGAGATATGTAAAAATAGGTGGAAAAAGCCCAGGCTTTCCTTTAGGCTCACAAGGCCTCGGTTACGATCATTATTGGAGCGTGTCCTGACGCCTGCATTCCAGTGAGTGGGAATAAGCAACAGCGACCTCGTTTGGGCTCCAGGCTGCGGTGTGCCTTCCCTTTTATGTACAGCAGCCCAGCAAGAGGCGAAGGAGCTACCCTGTTTTGTTTACATCTGAAGCATACGGTTTACCGCTAGTGTAAATGAACAAGACCTCGCTTGGGGTGGGCGCGGGGCGGGCGGAAGGACGGGTATGCGAATATCCTTTCCCGATTTCGCCCCCACCGTTTTGAGCGTTTCAGTACCAGTCAGTCAAAGAAGAAAAATGGAGACCAGATTTACTATATTTTTCTGTCCTTGCTGAAAATGGGCGCCTGTGCTGCGATTGAACAAATTAATTGGCAAGGGTCGCAAGGTACACAAGCGGGGTATTATTTGCCTGTAATATATACATTGTCTCTCTATAGATTTGCATAAGACTTGGATGTAGAGGAGAAGATATTAGCATACCCGTACGGAGAATGGTTATGCGTGTGTATACACAGTCCATCCTGCCTCTGAATTATTGGGTTTATAATCTTTGGTTTATAATCAAACTCTTTGATCATTTTTCCCGAACACTTTTTAATATCTTGAACTTCTCATAGTCATGTAAAGAGCATTATTTCCTCCTGGTTATTGATCCAAATTCTAATGATTTTTGTATGTGCGTGAGTGAGTCTTATCTATCTATCTATCTATCTATCTATCTATCTATCTATCTATCTATCTATCTATCTATCTATCTATCTATCTATCTATCTATCTATCTATCATAAGATCTAATATAATATGAATATACCTTCCCCTGAGACAAATGACATTTACATTCAAGTAAATACATCTGGGAACAGTGCTAATGAAGCAGAACTTCAGTAGCGCTTTTACTTTGCTTTGGTTTTTCTCCCGGCTTTAATATTTAAATCTATATATTTAAAAGTATATATTTTTCAGATATTAAAGCAGTAAACCACGCTAAGCCAGGAATAAAATGTGTGGATATCAAGACAACATTTTCAGGACTGGAATGAAAATGCTACCTAAGAAGAGTCACTTTCTAGGATTTGTTTATATTTAAAGGCTGTATCCCTGAACACAGTTACTGGGAAGCACACACAAAGTATGTGTGTTGTGTTCAGAACAAGGGCCACTGTCCAGCAACCCCAGTTTTTTTTTTTTAACGCTGGGATGGGGACCTGACGTACATTTACCTAGAAATAATTGACATTTACTGCAATGAGGCTTGTTTTCAAGTAATCTTTCTGTGTTTAGAACCTCCAGCCTAACTATCCTGTGTCTGGGTTTTAGGTGATGGTTGCTAGTGATGGTTGCTATTATATGAAAACTACCAGTCTCTGAATTCCGAAGCCTAGTTTCAAAAATATGTGTTTATTATTGAAAATACACCTCTGAGTATAAATGAGGAGAAAGGCGAAAGGCGACATAACAAATACATTTACGTTTCCCACTTCCTAATTTCTCAGAAAATGTATTCCATCTTCCTAATACCCCCTAATTGCAATTGTTCAGTTGCCACCACAAATAAATTGAGTGCTTATTCTTCTAGTCTCCATTTGGGGCTACTGATGAGAAATGGAAGAAAACTGCAACTTCCGAAACTCAAAACGTAATAAAAACATTTGGAATTCCTGCTGTTAGGATTATTTTTCTCCTTCAAGGAGGAAGGAAGTTCTGCCAGCATATTTCACCACAGCTGACTCTCAGTTTTAAACAAAAATGACGCAAGACTTCCGCCTTTCCAGGGAAGAACTAGAAATCATTACTATTATTTATTCATTCTTATTATTATTTCTCCTGTTGCGGTTGGCTCACTACGGCAGGCACAGAATTTAGCTATCATTCTACTGGGAGATCTTTTGACAGAGTTTTAAAATGATTTGATGGGGGGGGGTTGGGCCTCCAAATCTTCCCTGTGAAAATAGTAATTGTTCCTTGTAATCTCAAAACTTTGTGTCACAAAAGAGATGACTGCCGTTTTAAGTTTTGTCTCCAGCTATTGTAGAGATATGTGAAAAAAGCAAAGAACGCTGACGTGATGTAAAACTAATGAGAAACATATTTTTTGTGTGCAGAATATTCACACGTGAATTTAATTAGCACAAAGTTTCCCTATTTTTGGCAGCCGCCTCCGGGCTGCATGTCTTTGAAAAATAATCATTAAAAAAATAGACAGGCTTGCAGAATGTTCTTCCTTCCCTGTTCCACTTTTCGGGTTACAGTTCTTTTCAAAACCAGAAGAATAAGAAGCACAGATATCCTGGGCAGAAGATATAATTAATTTAAATACCACATACATGCAGCTTTTATTCATTACTTTAATTCACAGCACTGGACTTGATCTGTGGGGCCGTATCACCTTTTTGTTTTTTTCCAGAGGGCTGTAACCCTCCGCTTTGTTCCGATGCTCCACATTGTTATGCCCAGAAGTCATAGAATGTGCCAGAAAGTAAATAGTAAATAACTATTTACACGTAAAATGCGATTGCTCGGAACAGCGAACTGGCTGCAGAAGTCTGTGTAAGATGAAGCTGGGAAGCAGAGAGTCTCTGAGTCTGAGACAATGCGGAAGGCAAGCTCTTGTCTCTATTGCTTGCATGCAAGCTGAAGAATTAATCGTCATGAAAAATATCCACCACCAAACACCACCCACCTACCCACTCTGCCATGGCGGTGCTTTATCCATTCAAGACAGAACGTGTCGTTCTAGTAAGTCTATGTGCAGTCAGAAACCACTGGACCATGGGTCCTTGTCGCAGTCAACTTGATCGAGAGTGGTAAAATCCAGTTTATTTAATCTACAAAAGTCCATGCTCTGTCCTCCCCCCCCTCTCTCTCTGTGTGTGTGTGTGTGTGTGTGTGTGTGTGTGTGTGTGTGTGTGTGTGTGTTTCAAGTGCTTGTCCAGGTGCGTGAGGCATTCCACCACCACCACCCACAAGAATTTTACTGAAAATATTGCGTATAATGGCAATATTATACGTTGCAGGGAAAAAAATACACATAAAAACAAACACACACTTTTAAAAAGTCATTACCTCCCACATCTGCAGTTTGGCGAATATTTGTGTAAAAGTATCAATGAATACTGCTGTTGCTGGAGTTATTTGGGGGGGGAGGTGGGGGGAAGAGAGAGATTCCTCGAGCGTGTGAAGGTGGTGGCGTGGGTGCTCGGGACGCTGTCTTGAGTGATTCCTGGTTTGCGGCTCTTAAATCGGGGGCGCCTATATAAATATGCAAATGTTAATATCGATTTGAAATCTCCCTGTATTCCTCTCCTCTCTTGTGGTGTGTTCAAGGAGAAGGCAGGTTCTTTTTGGGAAAGAGAACTGTGTTGGATTTGACTTCTCCCTGCTAGCCCCAGTTAGCTCTGAACTCAGCTGCACAGTATTATTTACAGAGAGTTCCCAAACTAAACACAATAGTATAATTTAACCTTTCCAGGCACTCGTAAATTTTTACTGCCGCGAAACACAGCGATGCAAATGAATATGCTCGTAGTTACTGACTTAATAACAACCCCGTGGCTCCCGAAACAATAACTCCTTATGAAATATAATAAATATATATTTAAATACAGTATGCCGCCCGTGTTATTTTGCTTTTTTATGGCTTCAATTATTGTATAATTTTATGTGAAGGTCTCCGATCATAAGGAGGGGAGCCTGTCGTGTGTGTGTGTGTGTAAGTGTGTGTAAGTGTGAGTGCGCGAGTGTGCGCCTTTTTTTAAGGGACACGAACCATTGATGGGATGATTAATTATGATATAAAATAGTCCGCTTAAAAAGGGTGGCAACCAAAAAACCCTGATCTTTTAATCTCGTTTGGCCACAATTAAAACAAACTTTGTCGTATAACTCGACTATCCCTTTGCATAAAAACATATGGCTTTGCTATAAAAATGATGACTGGAAAACACTGACCCATTAATAGCCTGCGGACTGATTTATACTTTATTGTTCTGCTGCCCGGCCATGTGACACCCGGCAGCCAATGAGCTGACAGGCAGCCTTCAACTTATTAGGTGACTGTACTTCTTCGTAAGGACCAAGTTGTTACATGAAATCTGCAGTTTCATAATTTCGCCAGGTCTTGCCTCTCCTTGGATTGGGTTGGCTTGGCTTGGATGGCGATGTCTTCTTCGGGGACCCTCAGCAATTACTACGTGGACTCTTTCCTCATCCACGAGAGCGACGAGCTGGTGCAGTCCCGCTATGCCTCGGCTTCCCTGGGCCAGGCAGGCAGGCAGGCGACCCTTGGGGAGCACCCCGAATTCACCCCCTGCAGCTTCCAGTCGAAAACTTCCGTCTTCAGCACTTCCTGGAACGCCGTGCACCCGCCGAGCGCTAACAATGTGCCCACCGTGTACCACCCGTACGTGCATCACCAGGCACCAATGGCAGCGCCCGACGGCAGGTACATGCGTTCGTGGCTCGAGCCTATGCCGGGCTCCTTGTCTTTCCCCGGCTTGCCTGCCAGCAGGCATTACGGCATTAAACCTGAACCGCTCACGGCCAGGAGGGGTGACTGTACCACCTTTGACACTCACGCACTCTCTCTGACTGACTATGCTTGTGGTTCTCCTCCAGCTGATAGGGATAAGCAAGGCAACGGCGAGCCGTTCTCGGAAAACAATGGAGAGAGCGAGGCAAACGGAGACAAACCCCAGCTGGACCCAAGTAAGTGCCTGTGTGCATTTTCCTCTGGCTAAGGTGTCGGATTGAGAGAGGCAGTGGGTGGCAGGAGCTGCTTTCTGCAGAAGCCTTTTACAAGGCGGCATGGTCGTCTGTTTGGCTAGCTTGCTATCATTGCTATGCGGCGGTGACTGGGTGGGTGGGGGAGGGGGGCTTCTGTAATAGGGGGCAAGAAGGTGCTGCGGCACCACAGAGGCTAAATTGTGTGTGTACCAGTGTGTGTATGTGCGCGTGTGTATTTTGTGGCATAAACCTTCCTAGGCAACAGCAGGCATATGTGTGTTTCTCAGCCTTAACACGCAAGCAGTCCAGAAAGCCCCCCCTTCCTTGTCACCGTGTGCAGGGGGCGTCATTAAGCGTGCTTTCCTGGATACACGCGTGATCTATTATAGCTACATTGGGAAGAACGGGGCGGGGAAGGGGGGGGGGATCCAAAATAGCGCAAGTTACTTTGGAGAGGGGAGAAAAACAAAACATGGGATTTATATCTGATCCCGTTGTGACGAATGGCTTAGCTTAGGAAGAACCAAGAAGGACAACTGGGAGGAGATGAATTTCTTTACTAACTTCACCCTTGTTACGATCACCCCATTCTTTGCTGTTCTCTTGTTCTACTGAACAACCCGATCAATATGCAGGCGCAAAATAATGCCATGCAAATCAGATTCGTGGGAGACCTAGCCCCTATAATTAAGATCGCTGTAATGTGTGGGTGAGAGTGGGTGGGTGTGTTCCCTTGTCGCCTTGAAGGCTTCCAAGGGTGGTAGAAGCGAAGGTCAGAACTGAAAACTGAAACATTTTCAATGAAGTTCTTCTATTACTAGAGGTTGTACACCAGTATTTGGTGTGTGTGTGTGTGTGTGTGTGTGTGTGTGTGTGTGTGCCTGCGTCTCTGCGCCTGTGTCTCTGTGTTGAGGGGGGGGAGAGAAATAATGGGCTGCGTTCAGTGAGTTGGGAGGAGAGAGGCTGGCTTTAAAATTACATTCTATATAAACAAAACGAAGGCGAGAGGAGGCGGCCTGTAGGGTTTTACAGCAAGTAATTCTATGTGACCTTTCCATGTGTTTCTGTTGGGAGTCCATTGTGTCTGCCCCATCCTGTGTGTCTGTCCAAATGAAAGGAACGTCGTAAACCACCAATATCGGAGCACCTATACGCTTCAAAAGGAAGGTGGGGAGTGGGGGGGGGGCACTCTCCAGAATGAGGCCATAATTGCCTCTGTGTGTGTGTGTGTGTGTGTGTGTGTGTGTGTTGCTGATGCTGGTTTTCTTCTTCCTAAACCTCTGGCCTTGCTTCCTCGCAGATAATCCTGCTGCCAATTGGTTACACGCGAGATCCACTCGGAAAAAACGCTGCCCTTATACGAAGCACCAAACGCTGGAGTTGGAAAAGGAGTTTTTGTTCAACATGTATCTCACCAGGGACCGGCGGTATGAAGTGGCCAGGCTCCTGAATTTAACGGAGAGACAAGTGAAAATCTGGTTTCAGAACCGTAGGATGAAAATGAAGAAAATCAACAAAGACCGAGCGAAGGATGAATGATCGGGTGCAGGTTAATCGTGTTTCCAAACAATAACATCTCCCCTTCCACTGCAACACAACACAATCCCCTATCGTACCATGAGACTCTGTCCAGGCCTCGTATATTTTGTTTGTCCTTGCCAATTCAGGTCTTGAATGTACCTCACCAGCGTGCAGGGAGATGGTTATACCCGGTGCTATTGGGGAGGTACCATGATGTTCAATTTTCTAATCTTAGGGGGGAAGGGGGGGCATTAACGAGCAAGGCTGATGTGTTGGCTTGTCTAAATCTACCTGTCCTTCACAAAGAAAGAAAGAAAGAAAGAAAGAAAGAAAGAAAGAAAGAAAGAAAGAAAGAAAGAAAGAAAGAGAAAACTACCTTTTTAATGCACAACTCTTTACGGACTGTATAGGTTAGTCAAAGTAGTTTATTTTATTTGCTCTTTGAGCGGCAGAGAGAGAGAGAGAGCGAGCGAGAGAGAGAGAGCTCTGCGCTAATACTTGAACACTGTGTTTTATTGTGGTAATGATATTTGTGACTCAATTTTTGTGCTTGGGTGCTGTACCAGACGTGATTGTGTAAGCTAGAATTCAATTTGAACTCAGGTTGTTTATTATAAAAGTTGCATAGAGTATAGCTCTGTTAGTGTAAGGAGTCTTTTTTTCCTGTATAATTAAACAGTTAACCTTGGATTGTACGAGGGACAAAAATCACTCTTTCTCTATCCCAACATTTACAATTAAAAAGGAAAAAAATGATCTGGGATAGTAAAGTACTCATGAATCACCCAATTCCTCTGAAGCAAGTCATTTTAGTATGCACACTTGATCTATATATATAGTACAGTCTTCGTAAGTTGTATATATATAATCTATATATTAAAGAAAAAAACCCTTAATAATCAGACTAGCTTGAATATTGTTTTTGCACCTGTGAGCAGTTTTCAGATATCGGAGCTATACCTATATGTGAAAAAAGGTAACTACCTATGGTTTACGTTTTAATTTTAATCAAATAATTTGATTCTTATTGTAATGAAGTTTAATTTTATTGATAATAATAAATTATACACTCTAAAAACCTACCTTTTGGTTATTGTAGATTTGTATCGATTATTAAAAAGAAAAAAAAGAAAACTCCTGGAAGTTATGTTTATGCAGAAGCTACACTGTATATTTTGCAAGAGTTACCTCATGGCCTACTGACCAAATAGTTGTGTCCAAAATGATATTTAACTTTTTGCTAAATAAAATATATATTGATTCTTTTATATTTTGTGCTGTTTTAAGATTATTAAGGGGGTTCATCTCCACCAGACCCTGGATATACTGTATCTTCCCTGGAGAGTATTCACCATCCTAACCTAAATCCTGAACATGATTACTCAAAATTACACCCCGTTATATTATATATAGTGGAATATGATACAAGATAGTGGACTCATTTCCTTCACAACGTAAAAGACGTAACAAACCATCCAATAATGTTATAGCTCTCAATATTCCAAACTAATGATAACAGGGTTTTCAGTGTGTCTTAAATTATTTGAGGTGCATTTGTGGATTTGTTTTTAAAAGCACATGGAGAAAATATCGTTCTTTTTAAAAGAATGTAATGCAATCTAGTTAGCCTTTTTATTTTTTAGTCTCATATAAAACCAAAAGTGGTTTTAGGGGGTGAATAATCCATAGACCAAAACCACAGATATGAAATATCTTATTTTCATAAAGAAAACCGTTTCAGCTCCTTTCTCTGTCTCCAATGCCTTCTCGTCAGCAAATTAACCACACTACATTTAATACTGCTAAAGAGGGACAACATCAGATAACAAGCGACACAATAATTTTAGAATATGTTTTGTTGCTATTGTAGTACAGTTTAGAAAAATAGGCCTTTTTAAAGCCCTCTTTTTTAAGCACAGGGAGAAGTGAAATTACCATTTCTTAAAAGAAATACAGAGTTTAAAGATCATTTCTCCTGGAAGTCAGTGAGTAATAAAAGGAATTCAGTTGAGTTGAGTTAGTCCTGCCTGCGGCAGACGCCTTGCCGTTCAGGCAGAATTCTTTCCCCCTCCCCTGCAAAAAAACCACCCCAAAACAAAATAAAACTTGAGCAGAATTCTGCACAAGACCAAACAGAGGCTCTTTTGCAGCTCTGTAGAATCAATGCCTGGGTTTATTTTAATAGCAAAACAAGCCAGCACACTTTCAGCTAACAAGTCTTGGCCAAAGATGCTGTTAGGAAAATTCAGAGCCATATAGTGCAATAAAAGAAAATGACGGCTGTAACTGTTTATGGAGTGTAAAATGCTGTAGGGTTAAAGACAAGAACTTTCAGTATCTCCAACTTTGCAAAAGTTTGAATGTCCAGAGAGAAGAGGGACTTTGGGTGTGACTTCTTTTTCTTTCTCTCTCTCTTTCTCCCTTTTAATAGAATAGTTTGTAAGATGTGTTTAATTAGCAAAAAGCAAAACAGCCCTCATGTGAAAAACCCCCCACCAAAAACACAAAAACCAATCTCTAATTGGTGCCTGTTCTACTGGTTTGGGATGTTGGGACACCCTCTGTTGTCGCAGACAGTGGAAACTTCAAAGAATCAGCACTAGAAGTGCGTAATAAATGGCAGGTCTGCAAACTGTCTGGAATTCGCCCCTTAATGAGTTTACAACTGTCCAGCCACAATTAAGATTTTCTACAAAAGCCCTTTCATTTGTTTTGTCTGGCTGTTTTAGATAAAGCAGGGATGCGGAAATAGCTCGCTTTTATTAGCCCTCTTGCTCTGAAATGTAGACTGGAAGGTGAACATTTACCTTTAATGAATTTGCAGCTGGAACCTTTTCTATAATTGCTACTGCAGGGAGAGGCAGATTACTGAAGCACTTGCAATGGTTGATATCAACTATGTTTACAAGTTTGAAAGATTCCTGCTCCTATTTTATGGCGTGCAATGGCCAAGATTGAACAGCAGATGGCAGTGTTGTTCCATGCAAACAAGGATGAATCCGCCATGAAGCCAATGGAAAGCTTCTAAAATGTCGACTTTCTAGGAGCATAGGAGGATTTGAAACTACTGGTTTGATTTGAACAAAGGACAAGAGTACACACTGAATATGTAAAAGGAGCCCGCCCATCACTGAAATGCTTAAGTATGCCATACTGTTAACCTTAAAATCAGCAACTGAAAAGGTAAAGTTCTCTGTATTTTTTTCTTTTTAAAGCCCAGCTCTAAATACTTGTCATTACTTAGCAAAAACAGATAAATCTTTGCACCTTCTGCGTAGGTGCACATTTGGTAGCCCATAATAGATGCATCTACACCTGTATATGATACATGGATACATTTAATACAGTGTATACTTTTTTCTCAGAGACAGCAATATTTTTTCTTAACCAGGAATAGATTACTATAAATACATGCAATATGTTTGTAAATCATATATCGTTAATGGAATTATGAAATAATAAAATACAAACATTTGGGTTAAGTAGCCCATGTATAGTTGGCTAACTGTTTTGAATGTTGATACATGTAGGTTAGTATGTATGTATACATAATGAATACACATAAGCTCACATATTTATCTTAACCCGTCCACAACGAAGTAAACTACTCTGTCCCTTATTGAGGTCACATGAGCTATTTTATAGATGGGAATCTTGAAGCCCCAACAAAATGCTTGGAACGCTGATGTTGATATTGGAGGTCTGCAGAATGGCTAAGGAGACGTTCCTCTTAGGAATCACAAATAGGTATCAGTTGTACCCACCATTATAACAAAATTCACAGAGTGAGTAAAATAATACCTTTATTATTAGGACCAACCAGTGTTCACCAGGCGATAGGCGAGCTTGCCAAACGCAAACGTACTTGCCCTGCAATGTGTAACATTGATTGGTCCTAATAAAGGTCTATCTCTTGCCCAGCCTTTGAATGCTCAAATGTTATTTCATTCAGCTTTTAAGTCAAATCTCTCTGAAATGACTCTTTTTTTCTCCCCAGAGCCAAACCAAGGGCTCCAAACCAAGCGAAGGGATTGCAAACTTTAATTTGAAAATTATTTACCGGCCTCTGAAATTCTTCAGCAGATGTCTTTGCGGCAGTTAAAGGCTCCGCTTGTTTTCTAAGTAATTTCTACTCTGTGGGACCCGTTCTAATTATATTATACAGATGTGAACAGTCTGATACACCACAGGACCAAGATGCCTATAGAAATTAATTCTATCACTCTGGCTGCTCTTTACTTACGATTTCTCTGATTTTAAAAAAAATACTTCTGCGCTTCTAGCTTTGTTGGCTCCATCCTTTGTTATATGTCCACATCCCGACGGTAGATGAATGGAATCAATGTTTTATCAGAAATCAGCCTTCAAAAGACTGCAAATGTGTATGCAAAATATGACAATTAAATAAAAATGGTACTTTGTGGGGAAACGCTTCAAGATGGCATCTTTTCAGTAAAAAGCAGAGGTCATCAAATCGACTGTCAACCTACTGAAGCCAATATTTAATAGTTAAAGGTATTCCATTATAGTTCTGAAATAGGAATCAAAGAGGGAGAAAGATCCATAACATCTCACTCTAAAAATGAAGGGAACAATGTATTTAGGTTTGACATAGATCCCTAGCGGGAAATGAAATCTGTGTGAATATCTGTCCATATTAAGTTTTTAACGTAAGCCTTAGTGTTATCCTCAAGCAGTTCACCAACACTGAAATGAAAACACAAGTGTTCATGTTTGTAAGTAATATGTGTTTTATTTAATTGGGTGGTCCACTGCAAATTAAAGAGAACAAAAACGCTGAAAAAGCGTAATGAGAACCTGAGTCTCAGTTACATACTGATGTTATATGATACCACAGCACACCACCCGGACAACATAACCACTAGTTTAGACGTTATTATTATTATTATTATTATTATTATTATTATTATTATTATTATTATTATTATTATTATTATTATGCTTTGCTTTATACGAATAAAGGTTTTGCTTAGTAAAATCTAGAAAGCAGCCAAGAAAGCCCCATCTCTCAGATCAGATTTTTAAACATATAGGTATGAATTCCAAACTATGGTAATATGCAGAAGGGTGGAGGTGGGGGTATTTGCTAACATGGAGCAAAAATTCTACAATCATCTACCTTGCCAGAAAGGCTTAACATGTTTCTGAGCCCATTATGGAGGGAAATTCGTTTACTGACGAGTAGAAAGAAGGGTCTTAATTCTGAAACATTTTTGGGAATGGGGGAGATACATTCACTACAAACTTCTCTTGAAATATTCCTAACAGTTCAATTTTTTGGAGGCAACTTTAGGAAAGTGTGGTCATAAGTGTGTGTGTGTGTGTGTGTGTGTGTGTGTGTGTGTGTGTGTGTGTGTGTGTGTGTGTGTGTGTGTGTATGTTTGCACAGCAGTCAACAAACAAAAAGAGGTTCAAGAACCAACGAAGGCGTGCTTTAATCTTCCAAGAAGGCCTAAGACCCAGTTTCACCTAAAGATACCCCTTAAAGTCTCATTTATAAAATTCTGTCTTGTCTTATCAATGCCCAAGTCTAGACTGTTGGTTATGTTTGTTGTTGCTTTCTTCTTGTATCTTGCTACGTTGTCACCGGAGGAGCAATTTATTGGTCCAATGTCGTCTAATTTAGTCGCTTTGATCTCCGTCCCCATGCAGGTCTGGTATTATGCCTTCCTTCCTCAAACTTCTCATGTTAATAATCTCGGGAGGTATTTTGATTTTAAGATTTTGTTCTGTGTGGCAGAGAGGCATTGCTTGCCTCCAACTTCTTCTT
The DNA here is from genome assembly GCA_026170595.1 of Plestiodon gilberti rubricaudatus. Classification (NCBI taxonomy): domain Eukaryota; kingdom Metazoa; phylum Chordata; class Lepidosauria; order Squamata; family Scincidae; genus Plestiodon; species Plestiodon gilberti. Next base: position 86,681,732 of record JANXHW010000006.1, read on the forward strand.
GTTTGCTTTGTTGTGTTGTTGACAGCCGTCAGTGTGTGGATGGATCAGTCTTGCGCGAAGAAAACCAAGAGGGCTCTGAACCAGCTTGTTTATTACAAAAAAAGAGGACACCATCCCTATCCAAGGACCCGATCTTAGTCAATTTCACTTATTACTGCTCACATTATTAGTGTTTATTTTGCAACTGTACTGCGCCACAACCCATTTGCTCGGGCGCCACAATAGGCCCCCTTCGCTGAACTCCTCCAGTGGGTTACCATAATGCACCATCTCCGTGCGAAATATTTGCCAGGCACAATTTTAACTGGTGAGAACCTCTTTGTACGCACAGGATACCAAACTCTATAATTTAAAAGGGAGAATTTCCGGGGCAATTCCATTGTCCTCCTTCCAGTTTATGATGTGCAATATAGTAGGGCAGTAAAAGCTGTCTTTACCAAAAGTCCCTGTCTGAGGGAAGGAAACTCGTTTTACAATCCGTTTAAAGGAAGGGTACGTCCGCAACATCCTCAATGGGAAGCAGTCTTATTGTTGGGTGGGGGTAGTGGAGTGTTTAGAAACTAAAGGAGTCTTGTTGTCCGCGATCTGGGCTGGGGAAAAACATGCCATCGTCACCAGCATAGTAGAGGTACGTGTTTTGCTAGGTGGGGGGGTGGGGGAAGCAGTGATTCAAAATGGATTCCAACTCTCATCTCTTTTCAAAGACTCATGGATTTTTAAAGGTGCTGAAAGTCAGTCTTTCATTAATATTATTATTATTATTGTATTATTATTGTTATTTTCCCTCATTGCACATATGTTAAGCAATATTGAAGGTGATGATGTCGGTTAGGAGAAATTAGAATGCTATTGGGCAGGACAAATCCACCTAGTAGATTCTTAAGTATAAATAATAATAATAATAATAATAATAATAATAATAATAATAATAATAATAAGAAGAAGAAGAAGAAGAAGAAGAAGAAGAAGGGGGGGGGGTTCCGCCATCTATTTTCTTCCTGTAGTAGGGCAAATGGGCAAAATCAGAGAGGCATGCTTAGGTGCTGCTATATGAGACAAGTTGAAAGATATCTATCCGTCTGCTCTGAAGATTGTTAGTCCTTCTCAGATCCCGCCTTCCTCCTTGTTTTAGGCAAAGCAGTTCGCACAAAGAAAGATGAAAAGGCAAAAATAGCTCTTTACTAAAGCTTCATTCATCTCGCCCAAAGCGATTAGCTGAGTGCATTATGTCAATATCTTAATAAATCTGTTAGCAAATTAGGAAACCTCCCATATAAATATTTCACTGTTTCCTTCCCTGCAGGGAAAAAAAATGCATGCATGATTTTATAGATATACAGAGAGAGAGAGAGAGAGAGAGAGAGAGAGAGAGAGAGAGAGAGAGAGATGCAAGTTTACTGGTGGGAAGAATATTTTTATGGGCGAGGTTTTAGTGTGATTTCTCTCCCCCCTTTTTTTGAAGATATAGAACAACCGAATAAACTGATATGAAAGGAGACAAACAAACCCTGGAAACTGGGAGACCCAGAATTGGAATAGGAATTCTGGCTTGTCTGGAAATGTGCAGAAATTTTTTTTTGAGTAGTTGGGAAAGTGGGTAGCAAAAGAGAAGCGCTCTCCAGTCCCCCCCCTTCCCTTTACAAAATAAGAAAGAGAAGCCAGAAAGCAGCTGTATATTTCACAATACTAGATTTATGTTTCATATTCAAGCCCGATCCGTCTTTGCTTATTGCTCTTTGCGCTTTATTCCGAGCTGTTCAAATACCTTCGGCCAAGTGGCAGCCTTAACGGAAAAGTCCCCCTTGTCTTTTAATTCGTTAGACATAGATCTGATCTTCTTCCCCTTCCATTATAGGATCTTTTGAGCTACCCTGATCTATACCACCTGTGATGCAGGAGAAGATTGGAGGATGGGGTCATATGACTGGTCACGTGGTGGAGGCAGCTCAGTCCAAAAGAAAATGGGGTTTGGTGTAAATCTGGGGGTGTAATGTTATCATATATCACGCTACCTCGTAAAACCGACACCGAAGCCTACCGGACAACAAATCACAGGTCAAAATTATGAGTTCTTCGTATTATGTGAACGCTCTTTTTAGCAAATATACGACGGGGGCTGCTTCTCTTTTCCAAAATGCAGAGCCTACGTCTTGCTCCTTTGCTACCAACTCCCAGAGAAGCGGCTATGGACCAGGCGCTAGCGCCTTCGCCTCCTCCATGCCTGGCTTGTACAATGTGAACAGTACCATATATCAAAACCCGTTCTCTTCCGGATACAGCCTGGGCTCAGATGCCTACAACCTGCATTGCTCCTCTTTTGATCAGAACATTCCCGTCCTCTGCAATGACATAACCAAATCCAGCTGTGAGAAAGCGGAGGAAAACAACCTGCACAGCCAGGCTGAGAGTAATTTCCGGATATACCCCTGGATGAGGTCTTCAGGTATGGGGAAGGGGTGTGGGGAAAAAAAGAGACGGCGGAGGGGGGGGGGCGAACTTAAAGCGATGGCCGGTAAAGACAGCCAGACAGCAAATCAAGGCAGAGCAAACTTCCAGGCGAAAGAGCGCGCTTGCCTCTCTGCTTTTAATTAAGCAGAGGCGCCATTGCGTAGAAAGCCCGTGGCATTGTATGTAAATGAGTCTCATAAAACTTTTTATTGCCCAATTAATGGGTTCTAGCCTCGTAAATTTATTTAACTCCACTTCGCTATGAAATTGGAGCTTTGGGTTCGTTTTGGTCGGTTCGACAGGGAAAGAAGGAAGGGTGTCGAGGGTGCTCGGAGGAGAACCACATGGTGAAAGAGCTTCTCCCTCCTCCTCTCCCATAGTGGCAGAAAAATGATATGGGGAGGGAAAGTGGGGGTGCCTGGCTGCCTGGCGGGTGGGGGAGAGGAAATATCAGTGTATAAAAATACCGGAGTTTTCTATCGATGGATTGGGCTGAAATGGGTCGTTTCCTATATATTTATTTTTCGTGTTCAGAAAGATCGGGTTCGCTATAAACAGGCAGAAGAGATCGGGGCTCTTGGAGCTCCGGAAAGCCAGATGTCCGCTCTATTATTGTCTGGGACTGTAGCCTAACTGAGCCCTGAGTTCCAGACACTGTATCTTTCTTCCAGGAGAGTCTGGAATGTGGGGTAACAGTCTGCGGAGTTCCTCTAGCCTAGAGTACCTTCCCCTCCCCCCCCCGTCTTTTATCTTGTTTTTTTTTTAATTATGCGTTGAAAGCGAAAGTTCTTTTCCCTCCTTGGGATTTTCTGAGGAGCATTTCAGACAAGTTAAGGTTGTGATGTTAAAAACATACTGAACAGGAAGTCAGTGAGTTTTACTTCCGAGGAGTAAGAGTCGCACTGCACCCAGTGAGTCTTACTTCCGAGGAGACGCGTTTGGTTTTAAACTGGACTAGAAAATGGCCATTCTGAACTGAGCCTTCTCTCTGGCAGTAATGCCTTTGTCAGGAATTAGGGTGCAGTGGGGGAGGGGAAGAGGAAGGTTTACTTCATTTGTTTTCTGTTTGTAAACAGGCAACTTTTTCCTGATGGGTCGCCTTAATTTCCTGGTGCTTTAACTTTGGTGGCTCCTATCTCACTCTTTCTTTTCCCCGCCGGTTCTCCCCCCCCCCCCCACTTCATTCAGGTCCGGATAGGAAGAGAGGGCGTCAAACCTACACCCGCTACCAGACCCTGGAACTGGAAAAAGAGTTCCATTTCAACCGCTATCTGACCCGCCGGCGGAGGATAGAGATCGCCCATGCTCTTTGCCTGACGGAGAGGCAGATCAAAATCTGGTTTCAGAACCGGCGCATGAAATGGAAGAAGGAACATAAAGAAGAAACGGTCGGTGGCGCCGCGGCAGTCAAAGACAGCGCGTCAACCACAGCCTCTGTGGAGAAAGTAGAGGACGAGGAGGAGGAGGAGGAGGAGGAAGAAGCGGAATGAAGCCCGCGGCTCCCAATTGCTCGAGCAAACTCTCATATTCTGTATGCACGTGACAGTTGTAAACGCTCTCTTGAAATCATAAGAATAATATTATTAATAATAAAAAGACCCTTGTAATGACCATTTACAATGATGATGGAAAACAAAAAAAATCTAAGTTGCCCTTCTGCATCCCCAGAACATCCTAGATCATGCTCTTTGTAAACTAGGAGTAACTTGTTACTAGAGAATCCAGACCAGTTTGGCTTTGGTCTTTCTTTTAATTTTTGTTCTCTCTCTCTCTCTCTCTCTCTCTCTCTCTCTCTCTCTCTCTCTCTCTCTCTCTCAATATATATATAGACACACACCAGTAACATTTTGTATATGTGTATGTTACTGGTATTTGTGACTTGCACATGCAGGGGGAGTAAAAGCCCCATAGAGAAACTACCTGACTGTATTGGTCCCTATTAAACCCTTACGGGATAAGTGCATTAGGTTCACATTAAGACTACCTAATTTACACTGAAAATCTATGTACTTCCAATTGCTGGGTTTTTGGTTTACCTGGGGGTGGGATTTGGGGGTGGGAGGAAAATCCTTGAAGAAAAAAAAATAAACCACTACACTCAACAGCAGTGATCTGTACTACCTATTTTCAAAACTACCTATTATCTAGTTCCGCCTCCCTATCTACAAAGCTATACTGTATTTTATTAACTTTAAAAAAAGGAAAGATAATGCAAATGTGACTTTGCCTGTAGTACGTGAAGCGAAGAGAAGAAGGCATAAAAAGGGAGATTCACAACCTTCATAGCTCTGAAGTAGGATTTGGTGCCCTATTGCTGAGTATAATGTAAAGTTGTTGTTGTTTTTAAATAATATATTTATTCCCAGGTTATTGTTAAGTGAAAAACATGTGCTGCAATGTAGACTTCCTACTCGAAGTCTTCGCTACTCCGGATTTTAAGCGGTAAATCCTGGCCGAGATATACACGGCTGTTTTTGCGCTATCTGGTAATGCGCTCTGGATGGCCAAGTATTTTTTTTTTAATTTTAATGTTTATATATCATATAAAAATGGTATGTCATTCATTCTGATCATGCGGCTGAAAAGAAAAAAACACACCTTTAAGGAGTAAATGTTTAAGCAATGGCTACGCAGTCAGTATGCACCTATTTCCACCCACCTTTCTTCCCGTCGTCCTGTAGCCACAATATGTTGGGTATGGCACCGTGTGAATTTCCATACCATTCACCAAGCTTAGTGTATTGGAGCCGAACTTTGGCCATTGCCGTTGTCTTGGTCTTCATTTATATCATATAGCGTGTCATAAGCTGGGGAGTCTGTACTTAATTGGGTAACTTTGTAGCATGACGCAATGTTTAAAACTCTGTATAAATAAATTCCACCTTGAACGTTTGGGCTAAACTTTGTTCATAAATCATAGGTTTCAATGTGTTTTTTAATGTGCTCGTTGTGAACATTGAGGTATTACTGTTTTAAAAAAATGGGGTGAGGGGTGAGGTGTGTGTTTATGTGTGGGCGTGTGAGTGTGTGAGCGAGTGAATCCTCCTTGGAAGTGTTCTGGTGTATCGCCCGCCTGAGTTCAATGTGTTTTATGTTACACAAAAATAAAATAAAACAGATGCTTGTTGAGAACGAACCCTCTTTCTTTATTAGGGAAGAATAAATACAGGGAGGGGAGATTTCCTATTGCGAAACCATCAAAACCTGGGATATTGGAAGTAAGAGAAAATGTCTAGGCATGCAAACTAAACACCCTAACACACACCCCGTGGTGTCAGTTCTGAGGACAGCACTAAGGGTGTAATCCTACACACACTTCCCTGCGAGTAAGCGCCTTTGAACACAATGGGTCTCTTGCTTCCGAGTTATCATGCCTGTAGGGTTGCCCAACCCTGTTAGTCTGTGTCTATCTCTTTAGTTCTCTATCAAGATTCCAACTCTGGCATTCTCCAAACTGTCGCTACTTAAAAGGTGGATCTCTCTCTCTCTCTCTCTCTCTCTCACACACACACACACACACACACACGTATGTATGTATGTATGTATGTATGTATGTATGTATGTTGTGCATATATGCTCTCTCTCTCTCTCTGTGTAGCACATATATGCTCAGATTAGTGTATATATGAGCGCTCTCTCTCTCTCTCTCTCTCTCTCTCTCTCTCTGTGTGTGTGTGTGTGTGTGTGTGTGTGTGTGTGTGTGTGTACACGCACATGCACATGCACATGCACATGCACAAGCACACACAACATTTAATATATACAATACAAGTGCTATGATGATCCTAGGACTGCGAAACAAGGGCTAGTGCCATCTACGGTATGTGATCTACATTGGAGTAACGCGTCTGGGATCTGAACATAATAGGCACCTAGTAAGGAACGACCTAATCCCTAACGCTGGTTTTGGGCATAAATTCGGTTGATTCTGAGCGGAGTTTCTTCCATTTAGGATGAGAGGGGAAAAGACACCATTTGCTGTGATTTTTTCAGCTGACTTCTCAGAAACTCGGCCTTGCAGTTGATCTAAGGCATGTTGATCCCGAAGTAGATCTCACTTTTTTCCCTAGTGAAATTTACTCCTAAGTAAATGTGCATACTAGGACTATAGAATCAGCTTATCCAGGCAGAATTGAAATGTTGGCTTTGAAAGCCGCTTCCACCTCACAGGCGGAAATCCACATTTGGGAAGAGAGCAAGCGGCGCTATGAAATTTCTGCAATCAAATCTAGTGAGTTTAGTCGCAGTGCGTTGCACAGCAACCTGGTCCTCAGAATGGGAAATGAACAAAAAACCTGGAATACATCATACACAAGCACATCCTTCCTGGGCACATTTCCAAATATTTTCCTTACCACCGATTTCCTTTTTAAGAAAAGCGAAATGGGCAGGTTTAGGAATGAAATTCTAGAAAGCGGTGCTTTAAAGGGCAGGCTGAATAGGACTCCTAATGAGGGCTGCAACTGCAGATTCTCTGCTGGGCTGAGAAAGGCACCTAGTTCAACGTTAATAGAATAAAAAATAATCCAAACTGTGGGTCCTTTAAAAATCTAGGGCTGCCTCTCTGGTAAAATGGCGCCTCTCTAAGTCCAGCCTCTTTCTTAGTGATGAGGAAAAGGCCATAAATCCGTTGTTGTTTATGAAAATTTACAACTTTGCAATACAACTTTATGAGTGGTTCGGTTTCTCCATTGGTCGCCGACGGTCATGTGGATGGTAACCGTGAACATGAACTTTTTTATAATTTCCCTGGCGAGAATAGAGCTGCATTCTTTTGCTCCGCTCTGTCCTGCTTCGGATCTCTCTGGCTTTTCAGTCCCCCCCCCCACCCCCGGTTTTCCATTTGTCCTTTGTAAGTCAATAGGGAGCCGAGTGTATGGAGGTTCAGCATAGGCAGCCGCCTAGAACGCAGGTCTTGGATCGCAATTTCCAGTTCCTCCTCCGGAAGATGGGGCATATTGGATTCAAAGCGCTGGAGTGGCAGATTTTCATCTCGCAACCTGGCTAATTTCCTGCTTCTTCTGGCACCAAAAGGAGGGCGATTCGTCTCCAGTGCGGCCAAAGCGACAGCTGTCAAAGTAGCAGGGGCTCCTGCGAGCCAGGATCTAAAGGTGAGAAACAAGAGCATGAGCAAGCAATATTATTAGAACACCCTGGAATACTGACCCCTCTATATTTCTATTAGAGACAGAAGGTTGATCAGCCAAAAGAGCACTTGTGCCAATGGCAGTTTTAGCTTGCTGGATTTTGTGGAGTGCGTGCAAAAAGAGAGGGGCTGGCTGGACTCCTTCCATTTGGACATGGCTAAACTACATTTGTTTAAGAACAGGTTGTGTTTTGCAGACACGGTGGGTTTTAGACGCCGCCGAATTCAAGGATGCGTCTTTAGAACGACAGAGTTGGAATAACGCCGGTATAACCGCGCAGATTCTCTTTGTCTTCTGATGTTTTAGTTTGAGTTGGTTCTTACTACTGGTCTTTTAATGTGCCTATAATATTATCGATGTCGGTACAAGAGCTCGACATCCAATTTCAGATTAGGTGGCGATTAATTATCCTGACAAGGACAGCGTAGTATGCATTTGTTTTGGTTTTAGAAGGATTTCGTCGAGGTTTATTATTTCAAATGTGCAGTTTGGAGTCCGGATATTATTGCATACTTTTTTAAAGTCTGGAAATGCGCTTTATTTATTAACGACTGGGGGGTTTAAATGCACTAAGGAAGCCCTAGTTGGATGGAACATTAATGTCATGTGAACATTAAAAAAAATGGAATAGTTGGGGGGGATGTGATGAACGCGAGGTAAACGTAGGAGTCATTAGCTGAACGCGAGGTAAACGTAGGAGTCATTTAACGTGCTGTTCGCCCATTTTGTGTTGCTCCTTGCCCATCGTTTTCTAGGAGAAACATATCTGACTGTGCTCTCTTGAAATATTCCTATCTTCAAATATTCATTACAGTTGTCAAGATAAGCCGCGATTGCCTTGAACACTCCAAAGCAGAAAGGCTGGGTTGTTATGTTTTTTTGGCCCCCTTCTCGCAGCTGATAAAGAATTGTGTGTGCATTGCATTGCAGTATCTGCTCGACTGCAACTGCAGTGAACATCGGATTATTTATCGCCAAGAGGCGTATCCTCAGTGCTGCCACGGTGTGGGCGAAGGAGGTACTAGGCCAGAAGCAACCGCCTGTAAAAAAAAAGAAAAGAAAGAAAGAAAATACCAAGCGGGCTGCTTTTTATTAGCAACTCCATTCCACTATAGAAAATCATAGTAATCAAAACCGGCCTTCAATGGCCCTTATCCTGTAAAGGCAATTTCTTCGCTGGAGATTCCAAAATGCTGCGGAGGAGGGAAAGGAGACAGTCCTGAAATATGTTCTTCTTTAGAGAGTCAAATGTTTGGCACGGTGAACTGCCCGCTGAGGCTACCCAATGGGAGTTACTAAGACACGTTCAATCTAAACAATGGCTGGGATTGCGAGATCTGTTTGGATTAGCGGCTATTAGCTCAAAGTTGTTTTCGGTTACATCTCTGAACATGAGAAGGATTTGTAAGTGGATTTAGACTTTAGCAGAAAGGAGCTTTTAAGCTTAAGAAGGTAACTGCTTCCCGCACCTGTGTATTCTAACTTTGTGTTTGGCTCTGGCTTCGGTTGGATGAAGGAAGAAGAGGAGGAGGGCGGGTGACCCTCGTATTTTTAAAGTGGTCGTCGCATTTAAAAATAAAATAAACGGATACTGTAAAGAGTTGTGGAGCTTTTGGTGTCTTGCTTTAAATGGATTGTTTACCTTGCTTCAGTCAGGAATGTGTCTCGGAGAGTTTGTCTGGGATCATTTGAGAAGACACATTGTATCTGGCCAAGCTTCTGTTTAGCAGATGTGGGTCTCGGAACCTCTAGTTTAGAAAAAAAAAACAGACACCAAAAAACAACCCTTACTGTGTAAGAGACTACCGTCATGCTACATGTTCATTGGATTGCATTGGGCATTGCATTTTCCTGGATCACAAGCTCGCAGACCTGGTGAGCCAAAGTATATACTGTCCTCTTTTCTTTTTTTCCCCTGAGATGTTTTCATTGATTATTCTGATTTATTTTGCCATTTATGACCACAATCCATTCAAAACGGCATCCAAAGAGATTTCTCTGCAATTGCGTTGAATTTACAGTGACTTTCTCATCATGTGGATATTTACAAGACTCTGGTATTTACACTAGGTGACTTCAGGGTGGCGTTTCACTCATTTTAAAAAAATTTAATTGGATTCTAGCCATACTATACTCATACTTTTCCCCCCCCAAAAGTGTGAATGATGAAGAAATGTTACCTGTACTTCAGCTATAGGGACTTGACCCATATTTCCTTTATATTTGTGTTGATGTTTATTTAAAAGATATATATTTTTGCATTGCAAAAGTCTTTGAAAGGTGATTTTATATTTCCAGTCATGGTTGTTTCCCCGTTTCTATATCCATGAAGACTTTTATCTCCCCTGTATTGTCAATTGCATTTATAGTTTACCTTTGGGGGGGGGCGGTTTGGTAAGTCCTTTGGAAAAAATAAGTCATTATTGGAGGCAATCGAGAACTCCATGTGAAACTGCATTTAACAACAAACAATGCACAAGATTGGGGGGGCACTCCACTGTTAACTTACTGCTGTTTTATAGATACCGTAATCTGACTCCGGAAATGAAACAAATCAGCTTTCAAGAGCAACAAACCACACGGTTTCAAGCCAATTGAGGACCAGTTATTACAGAGACCATTCAAAAAGTCTAGCACCTTAAAAGCAGGGCACAGGCAGTTCAAGGAAGGAGGGGGATGGACCTATGTAGACAATTGGCAAATCTTTTGGCATCTGTTTTTTTAGAACGTGAGACAGATTTGAATACCTATATCATTGGCACTTCTTGTTCTAGTTCTGGATCAAGAGTCTTATTTCTACTAGTCTGACATAACCTCCAGGTTTGAAAAATTGCAAAATAAGATCTTGGCAAGTCTAAAGATTAAAAACCCCACCCAATTTAAATAAAATCATTAGTTGCTGCTGGCTATCAATGTAAGTCATCTCTCCAGGCAATACTTGAGAAAGGGTTTATTTGAGGATTCGGGTCCCCCCCCCATGCCAGATTCAAACAACAACTGAAGCTGCAATTATGCTATTTGCTGGGTTAAAAAAAGAAGGAAAAGAAAAGCCAACCACAGGAATATGTCTGCTTCCCGCTCTCTTGTCTCTTCAAAGCAGCTGAGAGCTTCCTCAGCTACTTTCCAGGGGTTCACGTTGAAAATACCCACTACTAACAAACGAACAATAACAACGTGGAGACCACCATTTCCTGTCTGCTTCCTGATCTACTATTAAATTATCTGAATCATCCTTAACAGACGAGATTTCTTTCCTAGGCTACGGAGAGAACTGGAAAAAAAGGTGTTGCTTTATAAAAAAAAATCCTAAGCAAATTAAACAAGTTTAAATATAGTCACTTATTATACTCTGGAGGGAAATATTTGGGAAGGCTACTATACAATATATCCCCCTTGAATAACTCCAGTGCTGGGGTGGGGGGGGCAATAATTGATTGTCCTTTTTTTTTTTTTTGACTAGGAGTCCAAATATATTCTTCTTTTGTTTTGAATTTGTTTGTTTAAAAACTCTTTTCTTTAAATGTCTTAGATAACGTATAAATCAGTCGGCTGCCTTGCTTTCATCTGCTGGGGGAGGGGCAGGAGGCTGAAGGGGTGGGGTGGGGTGGGGGCAGCCAGAGGGAGTTTCCTGGGTGCTCATTGACATGCCTTCAGTTTGCACATCCTAACTCTGGCGAGGTGCCTTTCCGCTGCCAGCTACCAGGTGCACCGAGCCCCCGAGTGTCCTCAACCACCGGGGTCACTCTTAATTTTACACAGTCAATCCCCCTCCCCCCCCAACTCCTCATTCCTTTCCAGCAGCAACTCCCCTGTTTCCCTCTGCCTTTTGGCACAGTGGAAGGTGGCTGGTTATTACGTTACGTATTGCCATCCATCTGCCGTGCTCCGGCGGCGGCGGCGGCTGGGTTGGGGGGGGGGGGGTTGTTTGTAACTTTCCTGGCTCGGTGGCGGCGGGTCCCAGGGGAGAAGGCCCTCCGCCGCTCTCTCATTGGTCGGAGAGTCGTCAGCTGGTGCTATTTGCTGCTGTCGCTTTTGGCGCTCGGCCATCCAGAAACAAACCACTTGGATGACTACTAATAGTTATAGCCAGATGTACTAATACACAACAAATCACGGTCCGGGATCTGGGGAGCGTCAATGAGTTCCTATTTTGTGAATCCCACTTTCCCGGGGAGCCTGCCTAATGGGCAAGAGTCTTTCCTCGGGCAGATCCCCCTGTACCCAGCTGGCTACGAGGCTCTGAGGCATTTCCCAGCCTCGTCTTATGGGGCCAGCAGCCTGCAGGACAAGACCTATTCCTCACCTTGCTTCTACCAACAGTCCACCAACACGGTCATCGCTTGCAACCGGGCGTCCTATGACTATGGAGCCTCCTGTTTCTATTCAGACAAGGACCTGGGCGGCGCCTCCTCGCCCTCCGGCAGTGGCAAGCAGAGGGCCAGCAGCCACTCGGGGGACTATCTGCCCTGCTTTGCTTCTGACCAGCAGTACAAGCCCGAGAGCGGGTCAGCCAAAATCCTAAATGAGGAAGGCAGCGACCGGAAGTACACCAGCCCTGTTTATCCCTGGATGCAAAGGATGAACTCGTGTGCTGGTGAGTCATTGGGATGCAACTAAGAACCAAGGGGGATGGGATGTCATGGGGTGAGGGTGAAGTCGAAAAGGGTGGGGGTTTTTTTTGGGGGGGAAGGTTTTTTTTTAAAAAAGAGAGACAGATTTTATTCAGGCTGTCTGTGAAGAGCAATGACACCTGCCAGCCAATGGGTAACTTGAGACACTTTTCCACAGCCTTCTTCAACCTGACATTAGGGCTACCTTGAAGAGGGATGCTTTAAAAAAAAATCGCTTCCAGTCTGGGTCAGCAGATAGACTGTAAATCCTAACAAACTGGCCTAGAAGCAACAACTCCCACTACACTGAATATGATTTACATCCAACTGAGATATATAGTTTAATGAATGGTTAATCATAATATTATAGCTATAATAATAATAATGATCCCCCTTCCCCAAAATTGATGTAAAGGAATATACCCTGTGTATCGACTACTCCCTATACTTGTAAGACAGACCCTCTCTTCCCCCTCCCTTCACCCACTCATCAGTGTACAAGTATTAGCAACTGAATGCACAGTTTCCAGTAATATGTGTGCAGCGCGCACACACACACACACACACACACACACACACACACACCCCATCTAAGTAGGGGGGGAGGGAGAGAAACTTGATCAATTGCCAAACTCTGATTTCAGTGGATGAGAATTTCATTCTTTAAACTTCCACTTTAAAATGTGGGGGGGGGGAGGAGTGAGAGAGAGATTGACTGTCATAAAATAATTTAATTCCCGTGTTTCCTTCATCTTTTTTTCTAGGGTAAACTTCCATTTTTGTTTAATCCCGTGCTGTAGTCACATTTTAAAAACAAGAAAAATCTTTATGGACACACACAAACTAAAAATCCCCCCGCCCTGATTATACTTCATTTTTTATTATACTTCATTTTGATCCTAAAAACATTTACTTGGAAGTAAGTTTTACTGAAATCTATGGGACTCACTTGACTATAAAAGCATTTAGGATCTGGGTTCGCTGCAGTTAGATTAATCTATGACAAAGCTACACAGTTCGGCCAAAGTTAAGTACTTTCAAGTCCCATTGATTTTAATGAGCGTGCTTGTGTCTCCCTTGGAAATCAATAGGACTTACAAGTGCTTGACTTGGACTGGATTGTGTCCAGCTACTCTGCAATAAGTTTTGTGGATACCAGAGAGTGAATGTAACACACGCGTCCATGCACTGTATTTGCATCTATGACTAGTTATGGTCTAGGAGAGATTCACGTGTTGAACTCTAGGTTGAAATTTATCCCTTCGACTTATGAACATTGGGGTCTCAACTTAAGATTCTCCTAGCAGATTATAAAGTGAAAAGCATTTAGAAATATTAAACCCGGGAAACGTAGGAAGATGAGTGTCTGTTCTCTTACGTAAGGAAGGGGAGGCACACAGTTAGCAGAGGAGCTCCAAGCTGTTTCTTGCTTCCTGAGAAAGCATGAGGGCCTCCGCAACTGAGCGTATATTGTCTTTACTTCCACAGGTACAGTGTATGGAACGCATGGGAGACGAGGCAGGCAAACCTATACCCGATACCAGACTTTAGAGTTAGAGAAGGAATTCCACTATAACAGATACCTAACCAGAAGGCGACGGATTGAGATTGCAAACGCTCTCTGCCTGACCGAGCGACAGATTAAAATCTGGTTTCAAAACAGGCGGATGAAGTGGAAAAAGGAAAGCAAACTGATCAATTCCACACAGCCCGGCAGCGAAGAAACAGAGGAAAAGTCAGGGGAGTAAAATCCATGCTTAAGAAAAGTTACCAGACCTTTCCTTAGGAGCCTGAACCTCTCTCCCTGACCCACCCCCGTTATGTTCTTCCTTCCACTAAAATCCCCTTAGGGTTTTTGTTTTGTTTTAAACAATCCTGATGATTCTCAAAGGCTTGATTAAAATATATACATATTTATATATATATTTGCAATTAACTGTGAATTTCTTTATGCATAGAATTCTTGAATGTAGATGTGCATAGCGTATAAGATAGTCAGGTCTCCAAAAGATAGAGTAGGATGCTTCAGGTATGATTGACCAAGGCTTAATTTTTTTTAAATAGCATCTGTGTCTGTATTCTGTAATGTCTGATGGCATGGTTTCCAGGCGAAAGAAAACATCAGTCGCTTGTTCAAATGGAAAGCTCCATGTTCTAGAACAGCCAGAGATATACAGGCTTATTTATGTCTTTGCTGCTAACCCGGGATAGATTGTGGCTCATTGTTCTACTCTCTTTCACCTTAGACCTGAGCCATCTATTCGGAAATAAGATTCCTTGGTTTCACGGGGACTTTTTTAAATGTTGCCATCATGGCAATTTTATGGCACTAAAATGTTCTGGATTAAGAAAAGTGAGTTTCCTTGTACATATATCTCACATATAGAACTAAAGACAAAGAAGGAATGAGAGAAAAACTTCAGCATTGTGCTGCAATAGGTTTAAGAAAGCAAAAACAAACCTCAGATTTTACGATTTAGCGATTCACAAGATATTTTTTTGAAGTGACCAGATGTATATTTTTTAAATAGAAATTGGAAGAAACCTGCATTTTGGGAAGGGTCAAAATATGGTAAATAAAACTTAACTGAAGAGAAGAGTATTTACAGGCAGGCAGGTTTATTGGGATCCTTTTTGAACTTTTTTTTTTAAAAAAAGATGTTGTTTGAAGTATCGAGAGAGAGGTTTTAATTTCTGAAGACTATTGCCGGAGTTTAAAAGAGAGGCAGGCAGATCTTTAGAATACTGAGCATTCTGTATTTTGTTAAATTCCTCAGCAACAACAATTGTACACAAAGCTATCTAGAAATGCACCACCCACTATTTTTCTGATTTCACATCAATTATCTGATGGGAGGGGAAGAAGATTTATACTAGAATACAGTGAACACATATGTTCACATATATATGTATGGGTCTTTGCATCCATTCTGTATATGTGTCTGTGGAAATAGGAAGATGCCTTTTTAATACTATGGAAGCTGTACCACCTTAGCAACGGCTCTGAATATTTTTCACAGTGAAGTCCAGTAAGAAGATCACCACATTATATTTATGCAACAGAGAAGTGGAGTGGGGGGATAGGGAAAGAAAGATGCAATTGTTGTGCTACTCAGAAAATTATATTGGATTTTTTCCAACCTATTTAAACAGAGTACTGCACGACCTCTCAGTTGAAAATAAATTTGCGATTTGGAATCAGTAGTGATCTTAAATACACCTCGATTGTTGTCCCCACCCCCTTCCTTTCTTCCCTTCTTTTTGAAGTGCCTAGAAATACGGACAGTAGTAGTTGTTAGAATTCTAGGATTTATTATTTTACTCTCAATTGGTTTAAATAATCATTAACCTTTTTTCCACAAAAGAAACTAAAGTTATTTTTGCTTTGATTTTTAGAATGTCTAACAGAGTAGGGAAACAAACAAAAAAATAAAAGATGAAGGATTAAAAGGAACTGTTATTGAAAATAAAGGGTGAATATATTTTCCCTCCGTTTCTGCATTCTTGCTGGTTTTGTGATCGGGAGCCGATAGCCCTTAACAATTGGTACATACTAATGGAACTGCGAGAGAGATGCCATAATTTTGCTATAATGGGCTGTAACCTCGATTCGACCCCAGCCCGGCTGCAGCCCCTGGCTGGGAAGAGTGAAATCTTGTTTGTCTCCAGAGGGTGGCGCACGAGGCCGACTGACAGTCGGGAGCTGGCTGCGGGCTCGCGCGCCGGGCACGCGCCCCAGCCTTCCAGCATCCACCCAACTCCCCCATTTAGTGCACGAGTTTACCTCTAGAGGTCATCAGGCAGGATTTACGACTGGACAACAAAAGCACGTGATATGGAGTCGTACCCCATATTTGGGTGCCTACGTAGGAGGGAACCAAGTACATGTCCCAGTCATTTCCATAATTCATCATAAATTGTGCAAGGGTGCTATAGACGCACCAAAAAACGAAGCAAAGAGCCACAAATCAAGCCCCCCGATCAAAAAACAAATGAGCTCTTATTTTGTAAACTCCTTTTGCGGTCGCTATCCAAATGGCCCGGACTACCCGTTACATAATTATGGAGATCCTAGTGCCGTGAGCGACCAATTCAGGGAATCCGCCAGCATGCATTCCGGCAGGTACAGCGGCTACGGCTACAATGGCATGGACCTCAGCGTCGGCCGCTCGGCTTCCAGCCACTTTGCAGCCGGGGGGGCCACGGAGAGGGCTCGCGGCAGTTACCCCTCCAACAGCACCTCCGCCGCCCCCGAGGCCAGGTACGCCAACCGGGCGGCGGCCACGGCGTCGACTCACTCGCCACCGCCTGACCCTCTGCCCTGCGCCGCCGTGGCCACCTCGCCTGTCAGCGGCGACGCTCATCACGGCGGCGTGAAAAACTCCACAGCTAACTCGACCAGCACTTCGTCCACTTCCAGCAGCAGCACCACCAGCAGCACCAGCACCAGCACTGGCAACACCCACCTAGGCAGAGAAGGGCTAAGCACGTCGCCTGGCACCGAGGATGATGCCCCCGCCAGCAGCGAGCAAGCGAACTCCCAGCAGAACGACCAAAGCACAGCCCAGCAGCCTCCACAACCCCAGATCTACCCCTGGATGAGAAAACTGCACATAAGCCATGGTAAAAAAAGCATGCTCAGCTTCTGTCTATATAACGAGAGAGAGAGAGAGAGAGAAAGAGAGAATATGGAGGAGTACAAACAGGACGTAAACATAATTTACGAAGGACATAGATAATGCTTGCAAAAGAGAGAACGGGGTGACAAGCAGCATGCCTTCTCTTTGCAAGTGTGTGTGTGTGTGTGTGTGTGTGTGTGTGTGTGTGTGTGTGTGTGTCGCGCGCGCGCAAATCTGGTCTGTCCCGAGCAAGTCACACTATGCCTCCTGGAAACGTTTGTGCTTCTGAAAGCAAGTAGAAGACAGGAAATCGGGGGTAGGGTGAAGCAGCCTGCCTCTCCTCGAAAACTCCCCTCAAGTCCCCAGAACTGTGAGGTGTCATTGAAATTGTGGGGAGAACGCGAGCGGGCTTGAATAGTGTGTGTCAGCTTCTCTAATTTATGATGAGGACCGTCCACTGAAAAACACCGTTACTAATTATATCAAAAAAGAAGTTGAGCAAATAGTGTGTGTGTGTGTGCGCGCGCGCGCGCGCGTGCGTGTGTGTGTGTGTGTGTGGAGGGGGGTGTTAGGGGGAGAGACAAGATTTCGCTGGGAGGGAAGGAAGTCGAAGGAAAACTTAAGACGAGAAGCTGGAGTGGGGGAAGACAACTGCGGACAGGAAGGCTAATCCTGCAGTCCTCAGTACCTTAACTTGCAAGTTAATTTAGTTGAAACCAAGGAGGCTGACTCTCCAATTAAGTGTGTTTTAGCTCAGGACTGGGAACGGATCTTCCAGAATGGTTTTCTTTGGCAGCCTTCTCTAATCTGAGTCTCAAAGTTATTCACACCACCACGATCCCAAGCACGCTACCCTTGAAACCAAGCGAGAGATTTTACTTGCAAGTAATAATAATATGTCCAGGAGTAGCAGGGTGTAGAAGAAGGAACGGCGTGCTCTTTTGATCGAGTTCCCCTGTGCTGAAATTCAGCCGCATGTAAGAGTCAGAGAAGAGTCATTTAAACCCCACAATACTGGATATTATTTAAGGAAAGGGAAGGGGGGATGGGAAAGGAAGGGGGAGGAGGACGACGACTACGACGAAGAAGGTACTTGTTGAGTACTTCTCGCCACTGAACGCAATTAAACCAGCCAAAGAAGAGGAGGAAATAGGAGGATGGGAAAGAAATGACTCCTGGGGGTTGGAAAGTAGAGCAAGGGACAGTTCTTTGCAGCCAGAGTCTAACCGCTTCCCTTTTCTGTTGCAGACAACATAGGGGGGCCCGAAGGGAAAAGGGCTCGGACTGCTTACACGCGCTACCAGACGCTGGAGCTGGAGAAAGAGTTTCACTTCAATAGATACCTGACCCGCAGGAGGAGGATTGAAATAGCACATGCTCTTTGCCTCTCAGAGAGACAGATCAAGATCTGGTTCCAAAACAGGCGCATGAAATGGAAAAAGGATAACAAGCTGAAGAGTATGAGCATGGCAGCCGCAGGAGGAGCCTTTCGCCCGTAAAGAGAACATCTTTGCAGTTCTTCCTCCCCGGAAACAACACAAAACAAAACACACAAAACAAAAACAGAACAAAAAAAAAAGTACTGAGCAGTATTATATGAGCTGACCCTGCGTGGAATGTCAGTAGTCTCTCTCTCTCTCTCTCCCTCCTCCCCTCTCTCTCCCTTTCCGTCTTTTACGTTGACTTCCTCCAACTTCCCTGGGAGGCTTCAGCTGAAGAAGCTCTTCCCATCATCATCTTTTAATCATGAGCCTGTTTAATTGAGCCTTCCTAGCGCGTTACCAGTAGAGCTGCTTCCCTTGCATTTCTTTGTCTTGAATGGCTTTGTCTTGAAAAAAAAATAATGTAGATGTTTTAACTTATTTATATGAAGCGAGTCGTGTTACTTGAAGTAACTGTAAAAAAACCCCACAAAAACCAACCTAAAGAAACAAGTAAAGAAGAGAGATCTTCTTCCTTCCTTTCTTCCTTCCTTCCTTCCCTCTCTCTCTCTCTCTTTCCCCCCCTCCTGTTTAGTCTCAGTGTTTTCTGTGTGTTGCACTCGCTGTGCTTAACTGTGCATGTGTGTTCAAAAGTGTCAATGTCTGTATAGCTCCAAGCTGTGGCCATGATTTCCAATCCAAAACTACCTATCTAATTCCTGTGTCATTAATGGCTGTTGTAGAGGTGAAATGATGAAATACAACTGAACGTGTCCTAACGTGTAGTGAATAGTGAATCTGTGACGAAAACTGTGATTCCAGACAGTATGTCCTTGCTGTGCCTTTGTATATGACTTTTTGCACGAACTCTTAGAAGTGGCTTTTATTAAGCGCAACTTCAGTAACGTATAATTCTTTTTTTTTTGTTTCCTTTTTTTGTGAACAAAGTTACAAATAGAGTCAAAGTCTGGCTGTTTGAGCAAAAAAAATGTGATCCGCTTTTTACAAACATTGTTTTTGTTTTTTTTGTTTTTTTTAAAAAAAATACCTGACTGGAAAAATAAACTTTCTATTGTAAGTTTTTTTCCCTTTTTATTTTTTTATTTTTTTGCTTTTGCCTTTTGCGGGGAATCTGGTTGGTGCTCTAAAGGAGAGACATTGCCTCCTCAACTTTATCTCTCTGACCAGAGCAAAGTTGGAGGAGAAACTGTCCCTAATGCAAACCATACAAACATCTAATATTCGTCTGAACGTTTACATTCTTCTTTGGATGCAAGATTACATTAAGACCCTCAGTCAACGTCCTTTCTTGGGGAGGGAGAAAACGCAAAAGTCAGCTCTGCAGCTGAAGGGGAAAGCCCGAGTTTTTGTCCAACAGCACCAGCAGCTCTAGGACCGACTTATCTCTCTGTTGATCTATCCTTGTAACTCCAGAAATATAGACAAGGGGGACAAGTACTGAACAGACTCTGTAACCAACGTCCAATGGGGGGGGGATAGAGCCACCTTCCCATTTTTCACCCTTAAAAGATTTTTGAGGACGCATAGTATTATTTTGCTACAGTTAGTTTTTGCTAGAAATGTAATGTTACTTACCGCATCAGGGCTTGAATGGTTAACTCTTCTGAACTTCTAAGAGCAACTAAAGATTTGCACATTAAGTGACGGGTTACACTGATGTCTTCCTTTAAAAGTTATAAAACAGTAAACTTTATAAGCCCCAGTTCCGGCTCTATGACATTTGGGTGCCAAACGAATAGGGTTTTGTCTATGAATTAGATCGTAAAATCATCCATAGCACAGACAGATAGGCTCACTGGCTATAAAAAGTCACGTGGTGCCATTAAAGTAAGTTTTATGGTTTTGGGGAGTTGTCATCCAACATTATATACCACATAACATATAATCACACTGACGCTGGACTTCATTTGACTCTTTTGCAGGCTACGTGTGCCTCCCGGTCATTCAAATTGTCAGGTTTAGGTACTGAAGTATCCATTCCCCAAGTTCTCAATTACTCTGTGAAAAAATGGCTCCTTGCAAGCTAAGGTAAGTTTTGTGCACAAGTTCCTTAAGTTTATTTGTACAGTGGAGAACTCGGCTGTCGTTACCTGCATCCTTTTTAGGACGATGGCAGTGCATTCTCAAGGATAGAGGAACCCCTTAAAGATGCAGGTTTAGAAAGGGGGTGGGAATCACCCCAGCCCATTTCTCTCTAATTCTTAGTGTTCAGCAGCTAACTCGATATTTTATCAGTCATATCGAAGCTAGCCACAGCAAGGGATGTTGGCAGAGATGGATTTTGAGGCCTAACTTTAATTACTTTTTGACTAGGCAAATGATAATGACTTCCTTTGCGCCATGGACTCTAGTTTCCAATGATTTTGTTTATCGAGAATCAGGCTCCGCAGGCGATTTTTGAAAGAAGCATAGATCTGGTTATTGCCTATCTGGATCTTACGGCGGCGATTTATCTGTGAGACATTTTGGAAAATGGTGTAACCATTTTGCCTGTAAGAACCAAGACGGTGATCCTACTATGGTTTTAAGTACTTACAATTCTTTGGACTTCTTTGTATTCCAGATCTTAACTCTATACTTACCTGTGTGCATTTACTGAGACTATACCAATATACTGCATATATAACATCCACAATTATTAGAGATTCCCTGCCACCTCAAGGTTTGCATTTCCTCCTGTTTCGTGTTTTCGTGAGGCAACAATTTGTCTGTAACTTTAACAGAGACCTCTCCATGCCTTTCACGGTGCTTGAAATTATGAAAGACAGTCTAGGTTTATAGGTGATTGTAAATAATCTCATTTATAATATATGTGTCTATATATTACTCTCTCGCAATTGCAGGGTAGGCCCCAGCTGCCTGTTTATTTCCAACATTCTTTTTATTTAAAGCAGACTGTTCTCACTAGAGTGTGATTACTCAGCAATAAACTTTATGGCCGGATTTAACTTTAAGTCTTTGAATTTCCAGGGTTGAAAGACCCCATGAAAGAGCATCCCCCCTTCGTTCTTTCTTTCTTCCTAGCATCAGGGTCCGATCCTGAAAATCCTTACTTATGCTTTACTCAAGCAAGTAATATCTTTGGAGTCCATGGTAGCTAAAAACCATGCAGTCGAATAAATATTGGCAAGATCAGATGGAAAGCTTTTGGAAGGGATTATAGAAGTAGTGAACTACTTCTAAAATTATTTCAATGACATTAAATACTGAGGGGTTTTATGGGCCCCACTGAACTCTTCCTTGAATAAGAGGTGGGCAGTTTTTTTGTGTATTGGTTCTACCAGTTAAAATAATTACATGTTGGATTTTTCTCCCCCCCCCCCCCAACACATCATTTAAAGCCTGGGGAGAATCTAATGATATAATGGACCTTAAAAGTATATGTGCTGTTTAGAAGAAAACACAATGTGAAGGAACCCCCATTGTACGCATAGAAAGCTAGCCTCAATGTCCTGGAAGTTTGGGAGACATGTAGCACATCTAGAGAATCTCATATATACCAGAATTGGTAGTTTTACAGACTTTGGTGGATTTTTAGTGCATTTTCCTGAATACTGTAACTGGAGGAAGTATTGGTGGTATAATAAACAGAATTAGAAAATGCATTTTCCGGTGAATTATATATTTGCTCCAAACTGGTGTGGTAGAACTAAGCCTATACAATCGCCCTAAAATATATATATCTCATATTCATGACACTCACTTTCAGTAGTTAGCAATATGGGTGACTTGAATCAAATTCCAGAGTTGAAAGTTTCTACAAACTATTTGGCCACAATTGTGCACTCTTAGAAAGAGGAAGATTTTGACAGGGTGTAGGTCATTCTCAGAAGACTGACAGATTAACCCACAACTCAGTTAAAGAGAGAGACTGATTTTACACTAATTTAATTCCAGTCATATCAGTGAGATTATTGCTGGGCCACTTAGTTTGAAGGAAGTGCCCTAAAATCCAATGGGATATATCTCTAACTAAAACACTATACAGATCAGGATGTAAATGTACTTCAGTTTTGGGGAGCCATCCAGCTTAACTTCAGTTGCCTTATGAAAAGCAAGCTACTGTTTTAACCCATTTGGAGGTGGAGAAAATTGATGATATTCCATTGCCTTGACACACCTGTATGGAAGGAAGTTCTACTGAAATCAATTGTTTTTATTTCCAAATAAATGTTCTGTCAATCATGGTGTGAGAATCCTGGTTTTAGCTAACTTTGCAATAGGAAAACTTAAATTCTAGTCTTACCATATGTATCCACCCATTCATTTTTGGATGATTGAATGGATAGATGGGTGATTAAAGGAAGATAAACAGACACACATATACAATTCTGTGAACAGTATCAGTATTAGATATAGGCAAACAGCTAAATATTTGCCCACACACACCCAAATCAAACCAAACCAGCAAACAGAACAAAACCACCCAAACCACTAGATAAATATCCGGGACAGGAGAATGAAGCTGGGGGGGGGGGCACTGTCACTCTTTTCAAGTGTGTCTCATTTCCCATCAAAGTTAACTTCATATGGAAACATGTCATAGAATAATATACACAAAGAACAACACCACAACCCTCCAAAATGTAAACGCTTATATTTTAAATGTCTCGTATTTATTTTTAGTACAAAAGTATCTGTTTCTTTCATTATGAAGGCTATCCTTATCACTATGCTATCTTTATCTGACTCAGATCTAGTTTGTTTTACCTAAATTATGGTCCGTGATCCTTTGAATCTTAGAAATACTTCTGTGACCCAGATGTAAGTACCCGAGCGATTACAGGTTAGAGAAACGCATAGGAATATAGCAAGAAAGTTGGAGCGCTTCACTTCTTTAAAGTGTAAGATGGCTTTTGAAAGTCACATGATAGGAAGGTTTGCGGTGCTCTTCATTTCAAAGCATCATGGGAAAATTATGAGTTCCATTATGTAAAAGATGTAAGTTCCTTATCTGTAAAAGGGAGAAATTACCAATGCTTTTCCAGAAGTTTTGCATTGCTTAACACTGCATCACATTTTTAGAGTTTATGTCCTAGAATGATATAAATTATGTTTATATAATTATATGTTTGTGCTCCTCCATATTCTCTCTCTCTCTCTCTCTCTCTCTCTCTCTCTCTCTCTCTCTCTCTCTCTCTCTCTCTCTCTGTTTTTCTGATGCATACAATGCAACTTTTGAGTTTCTATTAACTTTGCTCACGTAACATCTATGTTTGCAGACTTTTCTTTATTCTTTCTGTAACGTTCTCCAAAATCCAAATCATCTTACTAGCATCTAGCATTCTGCTTAAAAAAACAAACCAAAGCAAAAACAAACCAAAACAAAAACAAAACAAAAAAACCCAAACACCCTTATCTACCATCCCAGGGATGTCTTTGTTGCCAACATAGATGCAAACAATGCAATATGATTACAGAGAGAAGGCACAACATTTTGCAAAAAGGGGAGTACTTTTGCAGGGAACATAAGGAACGTGTCCCCTTTCCCCACTTCCAAAATGGCTTTTCAATAATAATATTTGTTATGAAGGTTATTGGGTAATTATTGCAATTTTGTGAAACAGTCCTTGCTCGAGGTGAAGTCTGTCTCTGGATAATAAATGGCAGCCCTTGCAGTTCATTGCCAGGTTAAGTAAATGCAGAAACTAAGATAAATCTGCACACTCTAGGACTCACCAGCAGAGCTCGCTTTAGACCAAGTTCACAGTCAACTCTCTTCTCCCTAGGCAAAGCTTCGCAAACCCATTAGATTTGTTGCTTTATTTTTTAAAAAATCATGGAGGAATTACCAAACTCTAAGCATCCTCTAGATGGATAAATCCCCAAATTGCTGTGCCCGCATCCACGACTTACCCACCTGCCACGGAAACCACATAGCTCCTTTGAATTTAATTTAGTTTCTCCAACGCTGATGACTGGGTTTTGCAACGTGAGTTTAGGAGTAGCTTACAATTCTTGGTTGTTTTTTTTTAAAAATATATTCCTTTAAAAAAAATCTAAAAGGGAAACAGGAAGGCCATGGAAACAAACATGAGAGCAAGGCTTCTTTAAGGAGAAAGACGCTGCATGGCTTTTGTATATCTTTGTGGTTAGGGCGTAACAACTCCAGGTCAAAAAGTTGAGGGTCAAAAGTTTACAGTTTGCACCACTCTTCGTCATGCACCCAGACAGAGTTTGATGTCAATGTTATAGCCAAGATCTTGACTATCAACACAAAAGATAAAATAGCTTTGAGTTGGGTGTGTATCACAGTATGGACTCCAGGTGAACTCTGGTGGTTGAATGACCTCAATTACCGAGGGAAGGAGAGAAAAATCCTCTCTGCAGAGAGTAATACACGTTGTATTTCATGTTGAATTATCAACCACATTTTTCCCCCTGAATATCTTTGGCTGGCTAATGCATCAGGTGAATGTATGCTGCTGTAAAGCCATACAACCCCTCCACCCAACACACACACACACACACACACACACACACACACACACACACACACACACACACACACATTTTAAAAGTGGGGTGTGAATCCTCCCAGGATCCAGGGGGAAAAATCCCATTGATTTTATTAGATTTGAATCTCACCCTCAATGAGTTTCCAGTTGCATTCTTAACTCCCCCATTAAGCAACAGAAGGCTGCCCACTCGTTTGTAGTAATGTCTGTGTAAATGGGTAGACCGCTATGCCCTCTTCACATATGAAAACCACACCACAGGAAGAAAAGATATAACCAAGAACAATCCATTTGAGTCCAGTCGTGCGTTTCGACTGGAACCCAGGAAATGACCACTTAGCCAGGACCCTATACAAGTTGCACTGGAGGCAATAATTTAAGTTTAAGTGTTTAATAAGGAAGACGATATCTAAAAGTTACCTCTTTGGACCCATGTTTTTATTCTCCGCGGCACTCCCCCCACCCCTTTAAAGCGTTCACATATTTGGAGAACTATTTCTCCCCCTTAAGAAACAGGAATGTATTTGTTTATATACACGGATCAGCGAGGTTAAGTTTAGCAGAGCTGGTTCAGATAGTTGATTGATTTCCAGATTTCCAGGAGGGTTGTTCTTTATCATCGTGATTTACCAGTAAAGTAGGCTTGGAACCGCAGCTACTTCTTTTAGTCCTAAAAATACAGATTATTTTACAGAAAGATTCAGTGAAGTGTATTGTGAAACAAATGGGTTATTGAGGTTAATACAGAGATAATATGCGCAGTACAATGTGGAAGGAAGAAAGAAGGAAAAGAAGGAACGAAAATACCTAGTTTTTAAAAAGCTGTATTATTAAGTGCATTGAAGAATTCAAGAATACATAGAAAACGTTTTCCTCTTTGAATAGAAATGATATCTTTCATTATAAGTCTAGGACATTGCCACATACGCCACATAAGCTGAGTTCCTCGAAAATAGGTTTGCTATTGCTAAGTCTGTTTTGAGTTCTCATTAGTGTAATGCCCACTTGAAATATCCAGATCTCTCTTCTACATCTGTATGTGAAGTGGAATATAATATATTCACATAGCGGTAAAATACATACAACTCGCAAAAACACTGTTGAAAATATGCATTGCTTGGTTTTGGTCTAAAATGGATGCTTTCCCCAATTGAAATATGGCATTGACAGTTCGGAAAGGTAATGATATGAGCCGATGTATTTTGCTTCTATCCAAGCTAAAATTTAGGGGGTGTAGTGGGGGAAAGAAGCTGGCCACATATTTCCAAAAGCATTTCAGGTGGACTTCAAGAAGTATTGCTTTCTGTTTTTATTTTTCAAAAATTAACAGCACTCTGGGCTTTTGTTACCTTCAGCCGAACGCCTCGCAAGCCCTGGTGTTTGGTATAACCTACAATAGTCCGTCAACGAATTAGCCCTTTTTCACTCTCTAATGCAGACTCTTCCCTTCCTTCTTCCATAATCGCCCTGGACAACCAGAACCCCTTTCTAAGGTGCAGTTGTCACAAAATATACCTCACCTAGGCAGTCAGAGCCTTAGGGAAATGTTACTAACTTGGTCTGGTCAGGGGAACATTGTCTCATATCAATCAACTGCGCACGGTTGGGCTCCTTAGGAACTCGGCACCCGGGATCTTTTCTGATTCCAAGGAAGCAAAAGACAAATGCAGCCACTGCATTTCATAACGTTGACATTTTCTTCCACGACGCCGCAGGATTTCTCCTCCATGTAGAGGAAAGCGACCTGTGCAAAGGCTCCCACCCCCGCCTCCTGCACCCCTATCCCCCCCCCCCACTATCTTTAAAAATGCATGGTTAAAGACCTCGTGGAAAAACTAAGTCCAAGGCCGAGGTGAACTTCAGGTCAGCGCGTCTAACAAATATGAAAATGTCGCTTGGCGAAGGGCACGCCTTGTTATTTAACAAAGACTGTCAATGTGTAAGATTAATAAGAAACAAAATGCGCCCGGTGTCACTTTTCGGTCACTTTGAAACTTGGGGAAGGGAGGGTCGTATTCAGGAGGGAAAGCTGGGTTAAATATATTCAAAATGCTTCAAATCAAATTCAAGCCAGGCTGCCCGGTGTCTCTCTTCTTTCCCCCCGCATCTCCTCTCCACGCCACCCCATCAGTCGCTTTCTCCCTCTCTATCTCCGGGACCGACGCGTGGGCAAGTTGAAAAGTTTAATTATATATATTAGATATAAATTTGCAACCGAACGCGCGCGCGCACACACACACACACGGTTTTGTGATTGATTTATATTTATATATATTTATTTAACTTGTCCATATATTTAAGGCCCATCGGTTGTAAATTCATTTTATTGCTCACGGGAAGTGAGGGGAGGATAAACCCCGCAGTTTGGCTCTGCTTGAGACTGGATTCCGTTGTGTTCCCAACATCAGCTTATCCTGCTTTCAACTTTCACTTCGGCCAATGTTCAAGGCACTAAACTTTGCTCATCATCGGTGATGGTTGGTGTGTTGTTGCTGAAAGGCACCACAACCACTACCATCACTACCAGCGAAAAAAGTGTGTGTGTGTGTGTGTGTGTGTGTGTGTGTGTGTGTGTGTGTGTGTGTGTGTGTGTGTGTGTGTGTGTGTTTAAAGGTATGTGATGCTCTGAAGTCTGGCGAGGCCAGGTTTCAGGGTTCAGAGTAGGTTCCTTCGGAGGTTGCACAATGGAGTCATAAATCTCCAGGGGAGGAGAGAGGGGGAACGTGGAAACGGCCGCATGCGAGATAACACTTGGTGGTCTTGGCTGGGCTCTTGTTTATGATATGTAAACCGCAAAGACAAGGAACAGGCCCATCTCTGCAGCCTGATAGAATCCCAAGAAAAAAGGAGGCAGCAGCAGCAGCTGAATAGCTTAGGTCACCTTGGAGATTTACAGCCGTAAACCAGAACCGTATTCATTTCTGTTGAACTGAGCAAAGGAGACACCCAGTGGAAAGCAGCCCAGGAAAACAGGCAGGCAGGGCTCTGAGATGTAATCAGCAGAGCTAATATTAAACAGCCCCTGGGACGTCCTCCGAAGGTAATAATCAACAGACAAAAAAAGAAGGTACCTGCTTTCATTTTCGTTGTTTTTTTTTAAGTTGAGGTTTTGAAGCGTGCTGGTAATTTTACAATAGCCTTCAGATCCAAGGAAACTCTTTATCTCCTGGTAAATGGGTATGGATGGTTTATGTCTTAGGAGCATCTTACAGAACGTGCGGGTATTCATTGTCCATGTAAACCTGTGCATGCCTGTGCGATGCGCTTGCCTCAACCTTTTAAGCTCCTCATGTACAAAATGCTTTCATATATGTGTGTGTGTGTGTGTGTGTGTGTGTGTGTGTGTGTGTGTGTGTGTGTGTGTGAGTGATATATTGGGGCATCTTCCATCCCCACCAGCTGACCACCCATTAATCCATAAAACAGGATTTGAACCCAATATTGTAGTTCCAAAGACCTCAGTGTCACACAACCAGCTTAAAAACCTTCTTGTTGTATCCAGTGGTTTGTTTTCCCAGTGTTTTATGGCCTGTCTGTAACAAATGACATATTTGCTTCCACAAATCTGGTGTATAAAAAATAGCATTTCATAGAACGTCCATCAGAGGAGAATAAGAAAAACAGGTTGTTACCATTTTTAGGAAGGAAATATTTCAGATACAGTATTAGCAAGAAACCAGTACCTGTTTGGATCGTACAGGATGGTTTAAGCAATTTAAGGGAAACACACAGAGTGTTGCAAAAGGAATTGGTATAGAAATATGAAATATGGTGAACATAATCTCTCTCTTTCACACACACAGATGCATGCATGCACACACACACAGAGTGAGTTAATGTATATTTAATACATTATATATATATATATAACATTACAAACCATAGATAACCATTCATGTTAAGGGTGAAATAAATATGCTGAAAATGAGAACTTGTATGGACATGCTAAAAACATTGGGTAGGGTAGAGAGGAAATTATTTTATCGGGTTTGTAGATTCTGGGTTAGCATTCTTGATTCAGAATTTTTTCTATCCTAATTTTTAATAGCTATGCATTTTAAAGACTCAAATAATAAAATAAAAGGGGAACAGTAGGCTGTTGAATGAATTGAGAGAGAGAGAGAGAGAGAGAGAGAGAGAGAGAGAGAGAGAGAGAGAGAGGAGTCTTAACCTTCAGTTCTCAAGCACCCTAGGTCAGCCAGTCGCTGGCTATTTTTCCTGCCTTACTAACGTCCATTTCCAGCAATAGTAGCACAAATCGAAGGCATCATTCATGTCACGTCACTGTAATATTTAAGGTTCCAGTGAAAGAATCCTCCTCCTCCTTCAATAAGAACATTCTGAATATGGAAAATTATGTTTCCTCCAAAAGAAATATTGTTTTTGGTAACTAGATGGGATGGGATTATTTATTTATTTGCACAGGAATGTGGATGACCTCATTCTTGGTCTCCTTAATTCCTCTCTCTCTCTCTCTCTCTCTCTCTCTCTCTCTCTCTCTCTCTCTCTCTCTCTCTCTCTTTCACACACACACTCACACACACACACACACACACACACACACACACACACACACACACACATATCCACTGCAAGGTTAAAAATAAACCCATCTCCTCTCTGTTCAGCTTTTATTTTCTTTTTATATCAGCAACCCTATCTAATTACTTGCCACCACCCATCTAAATTTGCCAAAGGATGGCTGGTTTTAAAATAATTAAATTATCGCAAAAGAGCAACAGTTAAAAGCCCCGAGGTCATATCAGAGAGAAACGACTAGCTAGATGCAATTAGGTAGTCCGTGTTTCCTAGGATCGAATGATCTCATTGATTGTACCGCCCCTGCCTATCATTCATTAATACCCCGAAATCCAGAGAATATATCTTGCAATCTCGGGCTCTCTTTATGACTCTTTAAATACACACACATTTGGTTCTAATTTTTAATTGACATGGTGCTTCCTTCGCCCTCCCCCCAAAAGGGGAAACAAGAATACGAAATGAATCTTACAAGATGTTGGTTATGTTTCAGACATATACATATCAGTCAGCCCTTATTGTTCACACTATGTACTTCAGGTCAGCTGAGAGAGTGGTATGTAAATAGTCTCACACACACACACACACACACACACACACACATACAGAGAGAGAGAGAGAGAGAGAGAGAGAGAGAGAGAGAGAGAGAGAGAGTCACTGTCCAGATGTATTAATCCGGAATAACAACCAAACTTGGTTCCTTTCTACCCATATCTAACAAGGAATAAAATTCCCACCTCGCTCATAAGCAGCACAGCTGGGCTGGAGAAGTCAACTTTTGTATCACTAGAAGTGGGACCCGGAATTTAGTTGCATGATCTCAGGTGATTTTAAGCAGGCAGATACGAATCTTTCGCTGAGCAGCACAACAGATTTGGGGGGGGGGGGGGTCGCCCCTATCCTACTGACTTGGAACACTCCCCCTCTCTTGTCTTGCTTGCTTTTGGAGAGCCATTTGCTCTAACTGGGTTTGTTTGGTTTTGACGACCGCTGGAATGTACTGGAGGGAATCTGGCTTCTCCTCTGCCTGAACAATCCTCTGCCGGGACTGCTCATTCCCCAGGAGGAAGGGCAGGCAGGGGCTGTGCTGGGCTTGTCCTACACAGCATCCACCAGCGTTTCATTTCCTGATCCGGGCTCTGCCAACCGCGTAGCAATTGGCCCTGCCGGTCAGGTGGTGGGGGTGGCATTGGTGTGTGTATGTGTGTGCTAAGCGCTCTTGGGGTGGGAATTGTGGAGCGGGGAGGGGAGGCCCAAACTTTGGCAGCAGGCGCTTGACAACAGCAGCGAGGGGGGGGGGAAGGACGGGGAGGGAGGGAAGGAAGGAAGGAAAGAGGGAGGGAAGGAGGAAGGGGGAGGAGGGGAGGGGCCTCGTCGAGCCCAGAAAAACGACAACGCGAGAAAAATTAGTATTTTTGCACTTCACAAATTAATGACCATGAGTTCGTTTTTGATAAACTCCAACTACATCGAGCCCAAATTCCCTCCTTGCGAGGAATATTCGCAGCACGGCGGCGGTGGCGGCGGGAGCAACTACCACCATCACCACCCCCACCACCACCACCCCCAGCAGCAGCAGCACCAACAGCACCTGCGCCAGCAGCAGCACCACCAGGCTCACCAGGGCCAGCCTCTCGCTGACTACTACCCGCGGCCGAGCAGAGAGCCTGGATACCAGCCTCCGCCTCCTCCACTGCCGCCGCCGCCGCCACCACCTCCCGAGGCGCTGTACCCCGCGCAGCCACCCCACTACCCCGAGTCGCCTTACAGCTACAGCAGCATCAGCGCCACTCCGGGCCAGGAGCAGCCGCCTCCAGGAGCCTCGCCGCCACCTCCGCCGCCACCTCCTCCTCCTCCACCACCACCTCCTCCTCCTCCTCAGCCTCCTTCAGCTCCTACACGGAAGGGCCATCACATCCAGACCCAACCCTTGCTCCAGGGCCATGTCCCACCGCCTCACCACCAGCCCCCTCAGCGCCATTGCGAAGGAGCTCCGGTGGCAGGGACCGGGGGGAGCCCAGGGTGTCCCCTCCTGCCTGACAAGAGCCTGCCTGGCCTCAAAGGGAAGGAGCCGGTGGTCTACCCCTGGATGAAGAAGATCCATGTGAGCACTGGTGAGTTGACCGTCTTAAAGGGGAGCTGGGACCGTGTGTGTGTGTGTGTGTGTGTGTGTGTGTGTGTGTGTGTGTGTGTGTGTGTGTGTGTGTGTGTGTGTGAGGGGGAGGAGGCTGCGCTGAACTGAACTCCGGTTGTGTGTGTGTGTGTGTGATGGCGCATTTCCTAATCTTAAAAAAAAAGAAAGAAAACACGTGAGAAACCTTTTGTATGCAGGGCCCTTTATCAAGAGATTTACGAGACGCCAAACTGTTAGGGCAGTAATTATAGCCCCCCATAAATTTAATTGCCCTGGCAGTGGCTCTGGGCCATGTGTCTTTGAAGCTTTTCTTGAACCCAAATGCGTCACCATTTTTTATGGTTCCCCAATTGTCTCCTATTGTCAAGAGCCTGTGAACCATTTTCTTCCAGTTCTGTATCTTCTCTAAGCGCAGTGTCAAGTTATGATATAATAATGATGGTCTTCCATTGCCTTCTTCTTCTTCTTCTTCTCCTCCTCCTCCTCCTCCTCCTCCTCCTCCTTCCTTTGTGCGCGCATGTGCGTCTCTGTGCTTGCTCAGTCAACCCCAATTACAATGGAGGGGAGCCCAAAAGGTCTCGAACAGCCTACACTAGACAGCAAGTCCTGGAGCTGGAGAAGGAATTCCATTTTAACCGCTACCTGACCAGGAGGCGACGCATCGAGATCGCGCACACGCTCTGCCTCTCGGAGCGCCAGGTCAAGATCTGGTTTCAGAACAGGAGGATGAAATGGAAGAAAGACCACAAACTGCCCAACACCAAGATGCGCTCCTCCAACCCCTCTAGTCTGAATCAGCAAGCCAAAGCAGCAGCACAGCAGCACCCGCCTCAGCAACAACCACGGGGCAGGGCGACGACCCCAAACTCAACAGCATTATGATGGCCACATATGTAGGGACATCCCTCAGTCATAGTCCTCTCACCTATTTTGTCTGTCGTGGGGACCAAGCGACTTTATCAAGGGGAAAACCGCAGAACAAGAATCAGTGCCCAGCCACTGGGTGGGTGCGTGCGTGCGTGTTTTAAAACCAAAAACTGGACAAACTGTTTACCTTCTGTAAATACGTTTCCGTTCCGCCATGTTTGTCTGTCTGTTTAT
Source organism: Plestiodon gilberti rubricaudatus (assembly GCA_026170595.1). Taxonomy (NCBI): domain Eukaryota; kingdom Metazoa; phylum Chordata; class Lepidosauria; order Squamata; family Scincidae; genus Plestiodon; species Plestiodon gilberti. The sequence continues at coordinate 86,714,230 of JANXHW010000006.1, forward strand.
TTATGGAAATACCTTGCTCTACCTGCGCCATTAAAGAGTCGTGGATGAACGCCTGTACCTAAGAAGAACCCCTGTCCATATTATGCTTTAAGAAGTCAAAGCTGACCTTGTGAGACGTGTGTGTGTCAATCATAGGATTTGTGTTGTCTCGTGGGACGTTCGTGGATTCTCAAGTGCAGAGAGACAGAAGCAAACCGATCTTGTTCCATAGAAGTATTTTGAAACTTGTGGAGCTGGTGTGAAAGCAAGCCCCCCACGACCATGTGTACCCCCCACGTCCTTACAGACCAAGAGAAGATGTTTTCTGTGTATGAAGAATAATTGGACTTTTAAAAAGCGTAGTTCCTGCTGTATCTGTGATATGTTAGTCTCTCCCAATGTCCCCCGTTGAATTTCTTTTTTTAAAAGGAACAAGTACACACCAGTGTTTGCTATAAAGGCTGTGGCTGTCTTCATATCTTGCACAGTCAAAGTTCATGTATAACTTGTGAATTCTATGTGTACACATTCGTGAATGTGTGGTGTATATAATGTCCAGTGCTGGTAATAAAGAATACTCTGTACAAAAATCAAATTAAAGGCACCAGACACACTATGAAAAGCCTGCAGCTGCCTAAAGTTTGGCTTTGTCGATGTCACATGGCTGTTTTTTTGATCCAGAAGTGCAAATTCACTTGAAGGTAAAAGTTATAAGTACCCCGTCCACCTCTCACTAAAGCCCTAGGGCTAGGTGTAAAGCCCAATTGCATTCATTAGAGATTACTACCCCAATCCAACCACATCTGGTAGAAGTGCGTCTCCCTGGTTCTAATGGCACTGACTTGCCCTACAGGACCGCAAATGTATCAGGTAGTGTGACTAAGCTATAGTAATGGGCTAAACCAGCTGTTCTCCCAAGCACTTCAGTTTAACTGAGTTGTGTGACGTCCTGCCCTTTTCCACATTGTGTTAAGTGGATGCTCAGACTTCGCTGTTGCTGGGTATAAGCACTCTTATCCATGGAGTTTTCTCTGTCTCATTTATTAGGAATAGAAATCTTCCAATGAGTCCAACAGAGTACAGTGGTTGTGGTTGTGGTTGTGGTTGTTTGCAACTTTGTAGCCTGTTTGCACTTCTTTATTCATTTGATTTTCAAAGAAGGAGGACAGACGAATTGCATCCCTTTCTGGGTGGGAATAAACCGGAAGCTTGAAAGTTAAAGCAGAAATTCGGTGGAATCCAGAACATGGCCTTGTCCATTTCATTTAACATCTTTTGAATTGCTTATCCACACCATGCAAATAGGGCAGATGAAATTCCCAGTGTTAAAAGACAGGCATCCTTAGATTTTATTTGTTTTTAATATGGAATGCATTATGGACCTCTGTTGGCATCTAGAACATTGGTCCATTGTCGGTTTATTCAGGCAATTTTAAAGACATTATTGAATTCAGTAGAATACCTTCTGGGCAGCCTCACCAAACACTCAAATGGTAAAAGTGTCTGGGTTGGGATAGACGATTCTTCCATTAGAATACTGTAGATACCACTTGGCGGTCCAAAGGAGATCTAAAACATTATTATGAAAAAAAAATCACAATTTCTTTGGAAAAGGTTATCATACTGAACAACTCAAGGGAGTTTATTTTCACGTGCTATTATTTACGAAATCTTATATTCCCATCATGCTTGATTTTTAAAAAAAGAAATAATAAGGAATAGGTTGGACAAGGAGATGCCTCCTTCCCCCTCATTCTTTGTCTAAACGCCTTTGTTTGGTTTAGCGTGGAGAATTTTTCTCTGCTGATTTACTGAAACTCCAGAATTAACAAGACTACTCGAGATGCTAAATCAATGATTTAAGCAGAGCAGTTCGTAGTGCTCTTCCCTCCCCCTCTTTTCCCATTGTAAAGCACACACCACACACACATACATGAAATGAAATCACGCTGAAAATAGCAATTTTACTGGGAATCATTAATCAACTCCTACAATAAATACTTCTTTGTAATTCAACAGCGATTCTGAAAGGCATTCTCTTGGAAAAGGTCTGAGAAGATGCGAAGGATTTTCCTGGGGAAAATGTGTTCATGTAGAAAGACACAGTCGCTTGGCTGTGCCATGAAAATGTATACTTTTTGGGTGGAGAATCAAGCATGGACTACAAAATACGTATGGCAGAATGTCACCATTCAAGGTAATGCTTTTATACCCCTCCCCCCTTTCCTTTAAAATGCCACACTATGGTTTGCTATATGATTTCTTAGTGTTTCTGTGCTTCTAGATTGGTTGGCACAATTCATGTTACAATAAGTTCGAAAACTACACGGTAGAGTTTAGACTCTACCATTGTCCTGCCTGTGCTGGGGCAAGGAAGAGAGTTCACCGAGGGGACAAATTTTCTATCCCATTAATTGTTTTTCTAAGAGAAGCAGACTGACCCATCAAACCCTTGACCTTTAAAGACAGTATTCTTTCTAATCTAGCTCTTGGACCTAAATATGCCCCTTTGTCTTTGTCTTGTGCGCGTGCACATGCATGTACACGCACCCACCTCCTCTCTCTCTCTCTCTCTCTCTCTCTCTCTGCACCATACTGCAAAGAAAAGCTGGCCTGCATTTTGAAGTTGAAAGTTTGCTAACCATTCCAAAATCGAAATTTGAATTCTTGAAATAGTTCTGCCTAAGCCCTAGTCAGTCCTAGTTCCATGGGGGTGGGGTGGGAGTAGGAGGACATTTCATGGTCTTTCTCTTTCTTCTCCAATCTGTAATATGCATGTTAGGGGCTTCCTAGAGAGGGTTGGTTTCTGGGAGTTCACAATGGCTATTATTCATCTCTTCGAGAGTTATTGCCAGGAGAATTCCAGAGGAGTGGACTGTCCATTTTGATCTGTAGCTGCAAGTCAGTCAGTCAGTCAGTCAGTCAGTCAGTCAGTCAGTCAGTCAGTCAGTCAGTCAACCTTTATTGGCATCAAACTGCAAGTCTTGTAACCTGACTGGTTTCCCCAACATTTCATGTTGGTGTGTTTTGCTTATGACGCATCACTTCTTCATCTCTGTAAACAGCAATTGGGGTGGTGGTGGTGGTGACTGTCGTTAAACTCGGTTTAGAGGACTTGTCTTTCCTTCCTTCTTCCTTTCAAGCCCTGTCCCTTTTGGGTCCATATTTTAAAACCTTGACTATATTTCAGCCTTGGACTGATTTCCCCAGCAGTTTTTACCAGCTCCTGCACTCCTTGTCTAAGCTTTTCATGATTTTAGAGGTTCCAGGACTGGCTTGAGACAAGACTTTATTTTTCAGGGAAGTTCTCCTGTCCTTTGCTTAGTTTGCTCACTTCAAAAATACACAAAAGAGATCAATATCTCGGAGACACCATCCCACCAGGCAACCTCAGAGTGAACCTACTTGAAGTCCAATAAACAAGAATTGTGAGGTTTCCTCTATGATTTATGATATATAATGGGGAATAGTCATATGCATATTTTTTTTCTCTCGAAGTCCCGGATTTGTCAGAAAGAGCACTCAAAGCTGCCTTCTGCCTACATTTCCGTTACAAGAACAGATATGACACCTAAGGTCTAGCCCTTCAGCAGCGAAAGTTTCTATATTTAGAGGTAGTAGGGGGTGTTCACACAATCACAGGGCTTATCCTATTCTTGACCTGCTTTGACCACAGTGTAACTCTTCAGTTCTGCTGTAGACAACAACCCAATGAGATACCTCCTGTTTTCTCCCTCAACCACACGGGGCTTAGTTAAACCTCCAACGTCTCTCAAATTCTTACTTCTAAAATCGCTACTCTTTCATCAAGTTGGCAGAATTGCCAGTATCCGCATAGTCGAGGATCTATTTTTAAATCCAGATGCCATTAGACGCAAGAGGCAGACACAAAATAAAGTTAAGTGGGCTGAAACCCAATGGAAACTAAGGGGACTTAAGTGCTCTCCTAAATCCTGCAGTCCCAGTTAATTTAATTCCGTGGGGCTGCGACTTGCCACACTTTCTCTCTGGATGTGAAACCTTTGTCTCCGGACCCTCAGACTCCCTGGAATGGATCGCAACAATCCCTGGATGGAATCAGAATTTCATCCCCATCTCTGGTCCCCAGAAACACACTGACACAAAGTGGGTTTATGAAGCACTTCTTGGTCACTATTTAAATGCGAGCCTATCTGATATTCCTATTACCGTGACTTCTATCAGATGTACTGGTTGTGATAAGGGCATGGGTTCCAATTACGCACGCTGGCCTAACCTGCTGCCTCTGACAATAAAAATTCGAATTCAAATGACTGATTCGGGGGCTTGACTGCTTCATTCTGCTGGGGCCTGACAAGTCCGCGTTATTAATGTCCAAATGATCTCCCCAGAAACTGAAACGCTGTCAAAAACCGACGAGATTATAGGGCCTGAATAAGCAACCCAGAAGCACTGTTAGGGTAGATAAAGGTGTTGCGTCTGTTCTCGGGTAGATATTGAAATTTTAATCGGGGGGGGGGGGAGCGTGTCACGTGACTCATTAAATAATTAATGCAGATTGTCAGGAATGGATCTGTGGCCGTCAGTTCTCACTAGTAGGAGTGATTCTTTCCGAAGTGAAAGGGAACTTCCTCTTTGACTTTCCAAAACACACACACACACACACACACAAGAGGGCAACCTACCTGATTTATCTTTGCAAGAGATCTTAAACTTCTTAAGAAAGCGATAGGGAGAGATGAGGTTGGTAAGTATACACAGACCAGTCGTGTGCCTTGATTGCCTTTCATTGTGTGCGCTTGCATTATTGGAAGCATGGACTACTTAGCCAGTTTGAAGATTTACGAAATGTGAAATCTTTGTTGTACGCTGCCTTGTGGTCACATTATGCCTGGTTGGTGATTAAGCCTAAACCGAGGCGAAGCTATTTGATAACGTTCGAGCACTAATTCACACTGTGGAAGAAGGGCGGCCTGCCTGCCTGCCTGCCTGCCTGCCACAGTGCGGGAGTTCTGTTTTTTTCAATTGGCAAGCGTTCATAAATCACCGGCTCCTCCAGCAGGGCCAAGAAAGAAACCGGAGAGGCAGCAACAAGCATTGTGAGGAAGAGGGGAAGGGGGAAAAAAGTAGTCAGGGCAAATTTCTCTAGGACTCATCATTAAGCTGAACGATTTAGTACCGAGTTAAAGCACCGCAATTAATATTCGAGTTTGGGATGACAACATTGTGGTGGTGGTGGTGGTGGTGATTTTAAATGTCATAGCGTTTCGTTAAGCTCTCTCCATGGTGGCTACTCAGCAACTCTTACAGCACAGCCCTAGGCATGTCTACTTAGAAGTAAGCCCCATTGAGTTTAATGAGACTTACTCCCGGGTAAGTGTGCATAGGACTGCAGCCTTCCCATGGAGAGAAGGAGCTTCTTCCCAACACCAACCCAGTTCAATTGCTCTGGCAGAATGAAACATTCTGGCGTGTGATTTAATCGCTCCCAAATACATGGGCAGAAGTTAATGACTGGCCCGATGCTGATTTAACAATAAATAAATAAGCCAGAAGTCAACCCAATCAAGACAATTAGGATCGATTGTATTGCAGCTGGTAAACTATGATGGTTAAACATAGTAAACTATGATGGTTGTTGATGGAGGAAAATGAGGAGGGTGAACGCTAAGTACCTGAACAGTTCCCCCTGGAAGACAGAAATATATATATATATATATATATATATATATATATATATATATATATATATATATGAGGAGTCTTGAGAACTCCTTATTTTACAAGTAGATTTCTAGCAAATCCACTGAAGCCTCAGAACTGCTGGCTTCTGAAGTCTAAGCTCTTGTTAACACAAGAAACCAATAAACACCCCAATAAGCTATTATATCTTCTTCTTCTATTTTGCTAAATGGCTGTTTAACACCAAATTTAAAATTATGATCGTAATTACAAAATGATCCAATTACCAAAAGCAAGTTATAAGGTCTCCCAAGATGGAATTTAGACTTTTCAAGCTTCTGAAAACATTATTCCAAGAAATAATTCTTGGCCATTATTAGCAGATACTTGTACAAGCCACGTTAAGAAGGGGACTTTAGGAAAGAAAAGGGGGGGGGGAGGGAGAGAATGCATGCAGAGGATTCAGGAAAAGGGGCAGACGACGGTTCATTGTTACTATAAATGATAAATATGTTTAAATGCAATTATTATTGCTTTGTGACGGATAATATTGTTATCCTCAAACCCCCTTTTTGCTAAAACAAAAAACAAACAAACAGCTACAGGCCCGAGTTTCTCCTTTTCCCATGATTTTGGTTGTTGCTGTTGCTGGCCTGATTCTGTGTCAATTGGAGACAATGACTGCTTAGTTCTGCGAGGGGGTAGATCAGGCCCAAATATTCCATTCATTCAGATTGGACAGTTCTGTGCTTTGCATTTAAACTAGAGATCCATTTTCATGCCATTAAACAGAGATGAACACCACCGGTTGTATTTAATGTCTTAACTTGATTAAATGATGCTAAACAAAGGTTTCCCAGAGGAATATAAAGCATACATTTCATATAAGCGGAATTATAATATATTCGAAGGAAGCAGAAATAGCTCCATAAAAAGTGAGCTTATCTTTCAATTTCATATCCGATTGCATAAGGCAATATGGTTACATTTTTATTAGGAGAATCAACATCTTCCTTTTAATGACCGTATACCCACCTAGGATCTGTTAAAATAACTCAGCAGATGACCCCCGTTCTGTCTCTAAATTAATACCCCCCCCTTCATTTTCTTACTTAGCTGTTGCCTGTTGTTTATTTACAGCACTTCGGAGCACCGAAAAATACAGTCTAAAGAGGCATACAGTCTGGAAACAATTCTGCCGGGTGGTTGGAAACGCGAGGAGGTAAGAGCCCTGTGGGTAAAAGAAAAATTGAAATCTGTTGTCTAGTAGTTTCAAACAGTTTCATGTTTCAGTTATGAGGACTCGGTTTACTGGGCTTGTTGTAGAGGTTACTGCGTGATCCGGGTTTGATAAATAGCTAGATCGGTAGGAATTTTCTGCGCTGCATCTATTCGTCTTTCTTGGTCCGTGAATGAATGTCTCCTCAAACAAAGAAATACTCAGAATCGAAGTAAAAGCAGTTCTTTGAGAGCCATTCAAAGCAAGGAGGGTGCACACGAGCTGGAGAGAGCGAAAGCAACCAGGAAAGATTTTACTGAGAACTTGTTTTCTTTAAAATTTCAGACTAGGTTGGTGGTGAGAAGTTCTCCGTGGCTGGACCGTTTTCTGCTTTGGATGCAAAGCATCCAAAGTACATTGTCTTTAGTAGTAGCTCTCCAAGGTTGTCTGTAATGTGTTTGCCTTTGCAGTCCGGAAAAGAAAAGCGTCTTTAGAATTTAGCATATTGTGAGTATCAGCGAGAGATCCTGGCAAATTTCAGGGAGATGATCATAGCTGCATAGTTCTGTACATGGAGTTTTAAAATTTATTTAGGTGAACCCTCCACCCAAAGAAAGTATCTATGCTTGATTGTAATGTCTGTGCTTTGCACCCCTCTCTCATTCCAGACCTAATAATCAATTAAAACCTTTGAAACTCTGCCACATGGAGATTTTTAAACAAAACAAACCAACACACACATACAACAGCCTTAGAAGTCTAAGGGATATGTAGAGTTGTTTGAATTTCCTGCTAGAATTACCTGCTTTTATGAGGCTGAAGTACAATTAGTTTAGTTTACTACCTTTTAAAGCCTGGCATAAATTACAAGGCTACAAGGGCTTGTTGTGCTGATTTAGTAGCCTGTTGAAAGGCGCTCCAAAAGCCTTTTCTTAGCCGTTTCAAGACAAAACGTTGATTTAAAATTACCAGTATTCAAAAGGAAAATAATGATTTATATTTCCAGGGTGTCTGAAATGTAGCCACAATATCATCGCAGAAATCATTTGGAATGTCCTAACTTAATACTTAACATATAATCATATTTAATATTTAATCTTTTTTTTTTTGGCACAATACTCTCTCCTTCTCTCCCCCTCCCCATTTCTCTGGAAGAAATGTATGAGTTGTGAATAAACGTGATGAATAATGGGTATACACCCATCCCATGCACTGCAACCTTCCCAGTACTGAAATGATGACATTTTTCTAGGGAGAAAAGAAAGTCACAAAAAGCAAGCAAGCAAACAAAAGACACAAGCATCACCCATCTCCCAGATATCTTAACAGAAACAAAAAGTCTGATATTATAAACGATCAGAAGATTCCCCCCCCCCCATTATCTTACCTTGCATTCCAGGAATAAAATTGAAATAAAAGTATTGAGACAAGACCATATTCTTTCATATTTATTATATGGGTTGTATTCTATTAATGTGATCTTTGAAGATTAGTGTCAGGATCATTTTAAATAGACTTCTGTTAGAACAGACTCAAGGCAGCATGTAAGTTGTAGCTTACAGACAAGGAGGTTGGTGGTGCATGGCCTCTATCGTTAAGCTACGAAGTCTTCAGCTGAAATCAACAGCATTTACCTATAAATAAACTTAGCTAAGACCGGACTTCAAGTTTTGCAGCCTTAATTTACTCACATTCCACAACTCATTTTCAGTTGGATCCTAAAATCATTTATTGGGGGGGGGGGACCAAATCCCCATTGATTTCAGTGCCATTCCTTCAACGTGCCCTGGATCTCAGCCTCTGGTGCGTTTCTTGTGCCTTTGATTCCGGAGGACATTGCTTTTGCACAAAGAAGACAGGGGGCACCTAGCCTTAGTCCCTAAATGCATAGCAACATTTTTAGCTTCTCAGTATTCTGATCTCCGGGTTCTTGAAGAAGCGGAGAAAGGTAATGGCGAATCTCCATGAACGAGGCAAAAGGGGTGGCGGAGGCAAATCAAAAGGGCACTGCTGCTTCGGAGCCATTTGTGTGTTTCAAGTCATCATCCCTGAAGCTGGATCCAAGCAAACGAATTCCAGAATCATTGTGTTGTTGTTGGTTTTAAAAAAGGACCACTATTCAGCCGAGATTCAGGACTTCATTCAGGCAAGCTGGACTTCTGTTCTACAGTCCAGCCTCAAGAAAGTGTGCGTCAGATCAGAAATCTACCAAGAAGTTACTTTTCTGAGGCTGCAATCCTATACACACTTTTCTGGGAGTAAGCTCCACTGAGCGCAATGGAACTTACTTCTGAGTAGTCATGCCTTGGATCGCGCTGTTAAACCGGGATAATCATTCCCTTCACTACCGTACCAAACCTTAACAGTGAAAACAGCAGTTTTCACATTCACATCATCATCGTTAATATTAATAAAGATCTTCAGAGAAAAGGGGGCTTTTCTTCCCCCTCCTTCCCCAAAAGGCCAACACTCATCGATAGCATTAAGGCGTGTGAGTTGAAGCTGCACCCCAGACCTATGATTATGATGTATTGCTTTTGTAGTTTCTGTTTGCTGAAGCCATCTTTCTGCTTTTGACTCAAAGCAGTCGATAACGTTTTACTTGAGAACTGGGAAGATCTGCTGCGCCTTTACTCACATATGCTTCATAATTTCAGTTGCATTGTGGCTGAAAACTTCTGAGAGCCCCTTTTAGTGGCCTGCAGACACTTTAGTTTAAGTAGGCGTGAATCCACGTCTTGCAGAAGCTTGCTCCCGGTATAAGTTTAGCGTTTTTGTGAGTGGAATTGCTCATAGGTGGACTGGAGTCTGGTTATTCCACTAGTTTCTAAGAAAGACCGTGTGTGTGTGTGTGTGTGTGTGTGTGTGTGTGTGTGTGTGTGTGTGTGTGTTGTACTTTGGTTGCTTGTAGGCTAAGTTATTTAACATTTCTATCAAAGAGTGTAATTCGGTTCCATGGAGGCTATATTCCAATGCACACTTACTTGAAAGAAAGTAAACACTTTTACAGTCCATGAGAGTTGCTTCTAAGTAAATGTGCTTTGGGCATTTTGCCATTGACTTCAGTGGGATTTGGGTAGCAAGCGTTTTAGTTAAAAACAGGAAGGGGGGACTCCTTTTAAGGCACTGATACATTTGTATTTATTTTTTAATCCTGCTCCACATCAAAGTTAGAGGATTAGAGGAAAGACAACACTGAAAGCAGATTTTGCTGAAATCCAAAAGCACTTCAACTTAACAAGGTTTTGAACCCACCCGGAAGCCTGTTACTCAGGTTAATGTCCAACAGCCTCTTCAGGTCAAAACCTCTTAAACTAAGTGACATTAAAGTCAAAGGATATTGGACTGCTCTTAATTCGACCATAGGCTATGGAAGGATACATTTACACATGGATCCCCCAAAGTCTAAGGCAAATGATGAAAGAAACAGGAGGCCATGCATCTTTCCTTAGATTGGAGGGACCATGTGAGAGAAATCACATAATGTAGCACTCACTAGAATCACCAAAGTTGGCCTATAGTACATTGGAGGGATGGAGAGTTAGTCCTGTTGTCTCCCCAGTGTCCTTGGTTCAAGCATTGTGTAAGTTGAGAAAACGGGAAAAATAAAGCTTTTAGATCTGCATGTTAATTAGAAATTCATTCATTTCTTAGGTTCACTCCATGGACTTGTGTGAGCTTTTTTCTTCCTAGCCTTTTTAAAAAAATTCCACCCTATCTGGACAGTTAGATCACTCTTTTCCCCCTAAATATTTCATCGTTTAAGAACCCTATAATTTTGAACATCACTCAAGTACTTGCATAGGAAATGCGTAAGCGCAGGTTGCACGGGAAGGTCCCAAAAGAATTTGCAAAATTCAGATCCACCACAAAGCAGGCAGGCGCCTTCCTCCTCCTCTTCGGGTGTGAACAAGGACAGAAGTCCACCACTCTCTCCTAGAGGCCCCTCTCGCCTTTGTCAGGTAATTACAGGTCTTTTGGGCCCCTACAACTGCTGTGGTGTAACATGTGGGTGTTTAACAACCCCCATTCAATAGAAGGACAGAGGAGCCAGTGGGATGGCGGATGGTCTTCCTCATTCCGAAGCCAGGGCTCCTTGATGGAAATCGTGGCAGAAGTTCATCTGGGATTGCGCCGCGTGCCCTTCTTCCCGCGGGGTCACAGGAGAGTTTTTCCCCCCTGCAGAAAGGCCAGTGGATTCGCCTTAAAGTTCAGCGCAATCACATCATCTGAAAGTTCTTCTTCTTATCTTCCGCCTACGTTTTGTATGCAGAAATATTAATGCAAGGGGTGGGAGAGGGGAAAAAAAAAATCTCTACCGCTTCCTTTTCCTCTTCTTTAATGCACTGACTCGGTTAAGACTTAAAAAAAAAAATACCCCCCAAACCAACCAGAGGTTCGTTCTTCGAACCCTGGTTTCTTCAGTGATTCCCTATTTCAAATAAAAGGATTTAAGTTGACGTATGACCACGTGAGCACATAATACAGCGCATTATTGTGGCTTTTGGAGTGGAGACCCGGACTGGCTTCGCCTGTGATTACGCTTTTCCAGTTTCTGTTCAGAGCAAGAACTGCTTTCTATTATTCCCCCCCCCCGCCCCCCGCCACCAACCAACCCGCTCACCCTCTCTTCTCTCGGAGAGCTTCCAGTTGGGCTACAGCGCTCGGTCCTTATGGAAAGGTTATTGCCGGGCTGTTAGGACGGAATGCTTCGTTAAAAAGGATGGATTTTATTTTAAGGTATTTCCGTTGATTGTTCATTTACGTGTGTGACTTATTGCTGGGCGAGGCAAAGGTCAGGAGAAAAGCCTTAAGGGTGTATATGGATACCAGGCAAACCTCGCTTCCCTCTTTGTTTCCCTGTGCTGAGGTGGGGGGAGCCTTGCAACAAACAGATCAGATAATAGCGATGTCTCTCCCCCCCCCCCCCCCTTCTCATAAGGGTTTTGGATTTCTGCGTGTTCTTGTGCCTAGCTTTCCGTCTTGACGCTGCGCGGCTGTTGTTCTTTATAACCAAAAAAAGGGGGGGTGTCATTGTTGTTGTTTTTCGTGTTTATTATATTCCTCTAATGCTGATTCAAGTGTTTGTTGAGAAACGTCACCGGACCGGGATCAGAGCTGGTTCTTTCTTTCTTTCTTTCTTTCTTTCTTTCTTTCTTTCTTTCTTTCTTTCTTTCTTTCTTTCTTTCTTTCTTTCTTTCTTTCTTCTGGACCTTCAAATCGATGAGTATGCAGTTCTGCTGCCATTTTATCGTTGATGCTTCGTGGTACTTTGTTTCCTGGGGGCCAGTTACATGCGTGTGTGTGCACCCCTGGAATCTTCACCATTTTCAGTGAAGAAAGGAGACCACAAGCGTCCGCCCATTGCCCCCTAATAATCAATAAGATTATTTGGGAGGTTGCTTGCTTGAGCAGGGATCTGGAAAGGGAAAAGAGGTCTCATACATCTCTCTCTCTCTCTCTCTCTCTCTCCCTCCTTTAAAGGTTTACATTTTCCTCATATTTTCTATACCTATCACCAAGTCTTAACCTGCTATTCATTCAGTTTATGAAGGGAAATGCACACTAAATAACGCAAAAGGAAAAATATATATGAAAGCACTCCTTGTGTTATACAAGGGGACAAATGTTATATAAAATTACATCCACCATTGAGTCCCAGCGTTGCGAAAGGTCAGAGTGCTGATTTTTGATTTATGTTGCCTGTGGGCTGGGGGCAGCGCTGCGTTCTCGCCTACATGCCGCTCTGCCTTTCTCTCCCTTTCCCCAAATGCTTGGCCAGTTGCAAGTATTCCATTTAGGCACAGACTTAAGGATGCAAAAGACTGGAACTAGTTGGAAAAAGAACTTCTTGCTTTGGAATATCATGGCATATTCAATTCTAGAATGTTCTGGAACTTCTTAGGATGCAGGAAAAAAAAAAAAGAAACCCCATATGCCAACCGACATAACCCAAATAAAATGCAAAACAAAAATTTTAAAAAGAAAACAACCTCTCCCCCCCCACCTCTTTTAAATGGGGTTGTGGTGCTTTCCATAGTGTTTAAAAGCTATCAAAACTGCCTTTTGGAAGGATTTCAAAGAGGCCAAAATGCGCGTGAAGGGAGGGGGGGGGAATGGATAAATAAAATGTAAGGTTTAATTGCGGCTCAATTAGTTTGTCATCGTTTCTTATGATTTATGACCCAGTTCTGGAGCATTTTGACCCAGTTAAAACAGTCATAAATAATCGAGTCCTGATCCCGAGAGCGAAAGGAGGAGCTGGAAGTTGAAAAGAGAACCGCGTAAATCTTCACTATATGCTGAGTACATACAAAAGGAAGTGTCAATAGCGGTTATATGGGGTTTGATAAGATAAACAGTGATCGAGAACAAACAGGTTTCTTCATAAGACTGTACACTTCTCGGGCTGTGATCCTAGGCAGACTGACAGGAAGGAAAGTGCCATAAAAACAATGGTATTTACTTCCAAGTAACCAAGTTGGGGATTTGGTGTAGCAAACGTCTTAGGTCTACATTTTACAGACCCTGCTCCTTATTTCCTGCATTTAAATCAGTCTTCCTATATGCCCATAATTATTAAAAAATTCTTCTAATTCTGACCCCCCCCTCTATATGTACTGTATATTGTGTCCCAGTATATCCCGAAGTTCTTTTCTCATTAGCCGATATTATCGGAAAACTGCTACTGCGGGTTGGGAAACTATTTTTTAGTTTGCAAATGTCAGTTAATTTAAAATAGGGCATAATGTTTTGGGTTTCCCCCCTCTTTCAAGGAGCAGTCCAGTCCTCTGGCTGCAGAAACGGTTTGCAGAGCAAGCGCTGCACACTAAGAGGTGCTTGCAGTTCCCACATATAATCCAGCTAACTCGAAACATAGATTTAAACCGATTAAATTATTAAAATATAAGCTGGATTATATTTTACGCCCAATGGCTGAAATCCAAGTATTGTGGTTTCTTACAATGGGAAGTGCCACGTAACCTCTGTGGTGTTGCAGTAAATGAAAATCCAGAAAACTCTCTTTTTAAAGGGATCAAGCAGAGAGAAGAAAAACAAAACAAGATTTCAGAAACAGCAAATCTGAAGTGGGGGCGGGGAGAGAGAGAGAGAGAACCTGGCTGGTATTATTCCAATAGACTATTTAATTCAAATAATCGGGCCTGGAAAAATGTCTGTTCTTTAAAATGATGATATAATAAAAATAGTAATAATAGTACTAATAGACATAAAAAAATAATGAATCCTCTCTCTTATTTGCCTGGAAGGTGAAAAGGATTTTTGCTCTGCATCCGATTGTTAGGATGACTCATAACAAGACATCTTAGAATCTTTCCAAAGCCGCTCATTGCTGTTGTCTCCAATCCCGTTTTGCTGTGGCTGTGGTGGAGTCAGTGTGTGCGAGGTGGATTGGACTCGCAGTCTTCTTGCTCTGGAGTTTCCTCTGGAGAACGCACTTTGGATTGCCCCCCCCCTCCAGGGTTTTGACAGTCGGCATCTTCCTCTTTTTGTTGCCCCAAAAAGAGAGAAAATCACATCAGCAGTTTTCAGAAGAAAGTGTGGGGTTGATTATTGACAAAAGAGGCGTTTTCTCCCAACACAACTTTCAAGGAGTCGTTTGTAGCAAAATGCCTACCGGTGGACTTTTAGGCCCCCGATCCCCCTCCTACGCCGCTCAGCTTTCCCTTTCATGTGGAGCCACCACAATATGCTATAAGGAGCAAGTGTTTTCTGTTGTGGAGCTCTGTTTACAGCTTGGGCGCATGAAGTCATAAATCTTGCCTAGCCATAAATGACAAAAACCATTGGTATGCGTAAGAGGCCACCCTGGCCTTAGTGTGTGTGTGTGTGTGTGTGTGTGTGTGTGTGTGTGTGTGTGTGTGTGTGTGTATTTAAATCCCCTCTTTTTCCCGTTTGCTTTGTTTTGCCATTAAGGTGACATTGCGGTTTAAAGGGGTCTCTTTGTATTTTTAACACCTTCGGTAACGAAGTAATGTCAAATTCACACCTAGGCATTATTATTAGGCTCCGTTGAATACCTTGCGCGCCAAGAGGCCCCTTTGTGTAGCCCTCGTTGCCCAGTTTTCTTGGAACCGAGAAGCATTCAGCGCTGGCTGGCGTTATATGGAAGCTCGCGCATCTTCGTCAAGATAGACGGAAAGCCGAAAAAAAGGGAGAAAGGGGGAGATGCATGAGTAGGAGAAGGAAGAATAGCAGGACAGGAGAAAGAAAGAAAGAAAGAAAGAAAGAAAGAAAGAAAGAAAGAAAGAAAGAAAGAAAGAAAGAAAGAAAGAAAGAAAGAAAGAAAGAAAGAAAGAAAGAAAGAAAGAAGAGGAGAAACAACAGGAGGGAGGATTAAAAAGTCCACAAAACCAAAACATGCGCACACAGTTTTACATATGTCTTTGTGAGTACATTTAAGAATGCAACCTGGCGTATGTATATTCTGTGTTCAACATTTGCATGCTTCTCTGTGTCTTTACAAGTCTCTGCAACTCCATCAACAACCTAGGTTTCAGGAAATCTAGATACACTTCGGAATTATTTTGTAGTCCCATTTTTTCAAAGCGGAACTTTTCCCCATTAAAGTCTGTGCAGTTGCAAGTTCGATCCTAAGCAAGTTTACTCCTAAATTATTTTTATTTAATTTATTTCCAGTTTAAGTGCGTTTAAGATGAAGGTGGCAGACTTGTGTGTGGGGAAAACAAGGAGTTCGGTTTAACTGGGTCTAGAATCTGGCTGTATAAATGCGTTCTGTGTGTTTCTTTCTAGAAATTACAACCAGATTCCACCGAATTCAAAGGCAAACCTTGTGGTTTGCCCTGTACGTGTGTGAATACTATGAATGCGTCATGCGTGTGGTGTGTGTGTGAATACTATGTTAGTGTAGACGGGCATGTGATGTGCGTGTTAATGGATGCCTCCTCCGGGAAGGGCATGCATGTGTGTAGCTGCCTTACATGGGCATCTGGCTGTGGTGGCCTCTTTCGAGTGTGCGCGCCCGTTCATCATCCCAAAATGACATGATTGTAAGCATTCCCTTGAAAGCCTTGTCCAGTTTGGCCTGGGTGGCAGAAAGATCAGAGGGTTCCTCCTTGATTTATATAGGGGCGCGTGTGTGTACCCAAATCGTGCGTAACTCCCAGATTTCACCCATCTCTTATGTCCAGAATAGTGCGTATTCACCAAGTCAGTACCATCATCATTATACTACTAATTATTATTACTATTATTACTATTATTATGATATGACAACAATGGGATCTGGAGAGAGTGACCCCTTTGTGAGCATCCTTTGCCTTCATTAGCATAATTTTCCTGGCCTTTAGTGCCGCCCCGGCGCTTCACTCTTTCACTCCCTCTTCTCACTCCCTCCATTCCAGCGCCCCCACCCCCACTCTGCCTGCCTGCCTGCTCGCCTGCCTGCCCCGGACTTCCCGAGGCAGCTGCCTTTCCCCCAACAGGCGCCCCCTTGGGCGTGCAAGGTTTCATACGAAACGTCCCTGCTCTCCCCCCCCGTATAACCTCATTGGGGGACAGCTCGCTGCTCTTTTAGTCTGGGGGGTCCCGATCGCGGCTGGCTAGAGCGGTGGGGAGTTGGAGGTAGGGGCTTGAGCGAGGTAAGGGCGAGGAGAGGGGGGCCATCCGTCCGAGGCGAGCTGGAGAAAGAAAGATCCCCTTGCGTGTCGTCCTCCTCCTCCTGATCGAGGCAGGGCTCCTCCCGTCTTGGCTCGTGGGTTCCGTCCTTACGGTGATGACTTGAGCTGGTCCCCCCCATCCCGGAGGAGCTGAGGGGACTTGGCTGGGGCAGGGGGCAGTGTCAGGGGGAGAGTCCTCCTGCTCCCAGGGCTGGAAGGGAGCGACTGTCGCCGAGCCTCCAAAGAGCAATGCTGGCTTCCGCCTCAGTCGTCAGAAGTTAAGGTAAGCAGGCCACAAATACGCCGCTATCAGTGGTGAATGGCGGAGTTTATGTCCTGGTGATTTATGAGCAGAGACTTAAATCTCGGTTCAAGAAGAGTTCACAGGCTGGAGCTTCCTTCCAGGCAGTGACGGATAGACCCTTGCACCGAGTTCAGGCCGGTTGCCCCTCTCCCCTCAACTTTCCTTTATCTGGCAGGAAATCTTGGGGCGAGAAGCTCGTGGTGGGGATAGTGGTGGGTGGGTGGTGTGAAAGGGGTGCCCGCGTGGATCGCAGCTTTAGGGTGGGGTCGTGAGGAAGAACAACAAAGGCACAAGAAGAAAGCACTCGAGGGTGGCACCCAGCCTGCAGCCCGATCCACAAACTAGTTATGGCGACGGACTGAAATGTGTAGGCCCATTCTGTCCTATTGTCTTCTGCAGGGACTAAATCGGCTGAAGTCCAAACATTTTGTGTTTTTTTTTCCTGATTTGTAATCGGCCGATGAAGCAGTCGGAAGGAGGGAGGGGCTTTATCGGGAAGGGGGGGAGAGAGAAGAAATTGGGAACCTTCCATAGCTACGCAAAACTTTTTCTCCAGCTTCCTTTTGCTTTCAAGGACTTAACGCTACTGGATTAATAACCAATAACTGCAAGGGCGGATTTATTTCCCTCCCTCACCCCCTGAACTGTGTGCTGTGAACTGATTAGGGATTAATACTGCAATCCTGCGCACACTTACCTGGGAATAAGCTCCAGGCATGGAACACAGTGGAAATTACTTTCGAATAAACAGCCATTATGTGCCATGGCTGCAATCCTATGTACATTTACTTGGGAGTAAACCCTGTTGAATACAGCAGGACTTACTTCCGAGTAAACATGCATGGAATTGGGCCGCATGTGAAGTTGCAGCAGGATTAATATAAACTAACCAAATCCTTTGCTGTGATCAACAACCAAGAGAGTTATAGGAATGGCTGTGCTTGCCAAGTCATTGGTTTCGAGGACAAACCCCTGGAGGCCCTAATTTTGCTTCTACCTGTTCGTTCCCCTCTGCCTTGTCCCTACCTACTCTCTGCTGCCTCCGCAATAGGTGAAGAAAGCGTTTGCCTTTGGATTTGTAATTTAACTTGGGGTCGTGTGATCCAGGGTTCTGTTCATCATTGGGAGTTTTGCCATGGCTTCAAAGGAAGCTGGTGGTCTGGTCTGCCTCCCTAATTCCATTGTTTGTTAATGGCTTTACACTTGTGCGCAGCTTTTTGGCCGGAAGGATGGGGGGGGATTGCCTCCCCCCCTTCTCAGAGAAAGTCTCTTGGACATGATTCTCCCACCTGAGCTTGTACCATCTTTCTGCCACACAGTTTATAGGAATAAACTTGATAGCTGCATGCAAATGTATTCAACTGCCCAGAAGGAAACAGAGATGGTAACAGTCACCACAGTTTCCCATCCCACTTTCTTCGTTTGTGTTTCAGGAAAGGCAACAAACATGGAGCAAAACAGCCTCTCAAAACTCGACAGTTAGGCAGAATGAGGAGGAGGACATAGAAAATATAGGAGCCATAACCTAGTTAAAAGCAAAGTACTTACTAAGCCTTCAGTTTAATGTTGCTACCTAATGGTAGCAACCTAATGGTACCTAATCGTTTGGGGCTACACTTTCTAAACTTCCACTTTCTAAACTGCAACTGTTAGCCAGTTACAGCAAAACAATAAAGAATCTTGGGGCACTTTAAAGACTAACACATTGATTTCAGCATAAACTTTCGTTGTCCTCAGATGGCGTCTATCAAGCACCTATAAACTGGGAATGGGGGGGGGGAGAGAAGCACTGTATTTCTGGTAGAGTTGACTGTAGTCCAGGAAAGCACATGCTACAACAAATGCCCCAGGACTCTCTGTAATTTTTAAACTGCAGCCGGAGAAACTTAATTGTCTACATTTTCAGATCTTGACCGGTTGGTTATCCTAATAACTACCAAACGACTTGATTACTGTAGAATAAAATAAAAACAAGGCCCTAAAAAAATTCAAAAGACAGCTGCCATCTGCAAGAAGTTTATTAAATTAATTTGTCTGTATAATGTGACTTGTTTTCGGAGAAACTAGGGTGAATTGAAATGCAAACACATGCAATTAATTTGAGGGTGCCTATAATATCCTGTAATGTTTCCCTGAAGCAATAAGCAGTGACAAGAGAATGATTTGGAGCAGAAGAATGAGACGAGGATGTTTTTTAAGATGATTGGGGTATGTATGTGACTGCGTGGAGGGGGACGGATGGGTTTTAATGTCTGGGTTCTGAGTGCCTGTAAAAGTTCTTAGATTGCAGTTAAGATTTCTATGAATGAGAGTCTGTCTCTAGCTGGTTATGCTCAGTCAGGTAAACATTGTTGAGTGAACAGCAACGATTCGCCCGGGTTGTAGGAGCATTCTGCGGTTTTGTGTGTCCATTCCCCTCTCTCCAGCCAAATGACCCTCATACATCAAATTACATAGCAGTTTCAAAGACAGAACCTATTATCGTTAAGTTGGTAGGAAAGTTCAAGCCGTGGTCATGGAGATGAACGCTGGTTTTTCAGGTTCCTGGTGAGTGTCTTTGCCCCAATTCATCATGTTTGAACAGGTAGAATTTGGGTATCTTACATGAGAGGGGGGGGGGGGAATGGGGGGAGGGGAAGTTGAAGAATTAGATTTTAAAACTGCTTATGGATTTGATACACTCCCGATTAGTGATTACAGTTTCATCAGAAGACAGTCAACAAAGGGGGATAGGCCCGAGGGTGCTAATAAAGAAACTTCTCACAAGCAAGAACTGGCTGGAAGATCGCCCCCAGATTGTTATGTTTGGCTTCATGTCGAGGCTGTTTGATCCCAGAAGCCAGATTTGTGTCTCTGTGTAAAGTCGCAGCAGCTAAAGCTAATTTATGCACAGGAAGTTGGCTGGTTATTAAATAGCGAAGGACAGGGATATCCCTAGCCGTTGTGCAATTTCATCACACGAGGACCATTATGTGTTGCATTTATCAAACCTTTTGTTTTCCTAGTAAACATTCTACGAGTTAAGTGCAAGAATGTTGAAATGTCCTTAATGGTGAAAATTATATAGATATTTATCGATTTTTTTTTAAAAAAAGAAATATTATTTCAAATTCTGACTACGAGTTGATAAAGTGGTGGTGTATTTAAAGGGGGAGAACTAAAATGTTCTTGTGGCGTAAGAGGAAAGATCTACCAATGAGGTCAATAACTATAATAGGAGAGGAGGGGGATCATTCTCTCCTTGAGTACATACCAGTTTTCCTTAATCATCCTTATCTAGTAGCCTTCCTTTCAAGTAGCCTTTGAGATACCTTTTGTGGGAAAAGATAAAATAATTCTTCTCTTCATGCGAGGGGGAGGGGCGGAGGTAAACATCCTAGAAAACCTTTCTCCTGCGGCCCTAAAGCTCACAGTTCTAGCTGCCAGTAAATCTGAGCATTTTTCCCCCTATCGAAATTCTCTTAGCCCCAGGCCAAGTCATGCTGCTAAATATTGCTGACCACTTTTTCTGTTATGGCTTTCATGTCACTTAGCTATTGAAAGTAAGATGGATTTGTACTATTTCTTCACTCTCCTGTGCTTTCTCTACACCCTAGGTCTACCAGGAGGGGCCATTGGAGGAAAAACGTCACGTGACAGAGGGGTGCCAATGTTATTCTTTAAGGGTGTCAAGACCCTGTCAGTTTGTGAAATAAATATTGGGAAACAACGAAATGCAAAAAGCGACCTACTACGACAGCTCTGCGATCTATGGCGGCTATCCCTACCAAGGAGCAAATGGTTTCGCTTACAATGCTAGTCAGCAGCAATATCCTCAGCCTCCTTCTTCATCGCTGGTGGAAACGGAGTACCATCGACCTGCCTGCTCTTTACAGTCCCCCGGCGGCAGCACCACCGTGTCCCACCACAAGGCCAATGAAATCAATGAAAGTTGTATGAGGACCATCACCAGCCAATCCCTCCAGCCCCCAGTCCTCCAAGAGCAACCACAGCAGCAGCCTCCAGCCCAACAGGCACCACCACCACCTCCACCCCCCTCTGTGTCACCACCTCAAAATGCCAGTACCAACTCCGCCCCAGCCAACACCACCAAGAGCTCCATCATGAACTCACCCACCATGTCCAAACAAATATTCCCTTGGATGAAAGAGTCTCGACAAAACACAAAGCAGAAAAACAGCGGTTCCAGTTCAGGTATGGCACGGGAGGGAGGAGGGGGTTGGTCGCGATTTAACAAGCAATGTACAGAGTACTCACATTAGGCAGCCAGATCCACCAGCCAGTTAAGCTGAAGGTCTTTGGATCCTTGACTCTTAGGTGTTTCAGTGTGGCAAGAAAGACTTGGAACTTCCTCCAGCTACTTCACTTGGAACATCACAAGGATTATCTTATTTCAAAAAATAAAAAAAAAATATTTTAAAACACCCATCTCCAGGGAGGGGAGGGATGAGAGCTGCCTAAATGTGACCTCTGTTAAACTCTTATAAAAGAATGTGAAGTCACTTGGCAACTAAGCTCTTCTCTTTGCAGACTCTGAGATGACTGTAACAGACCTCTAGTCTTCAACATTCCAGTCAGCCCACCTACCCCTCCTCCCTTCTTCTCCTATTAAACTGCGTCAAGATACAAAGGTTTAGGCCTATCTTCAACCAGTGGCAGGACCTGTGTACATTTTTTTTGCATGGTGTTATTATTACAGGCATAAGACAGTGACCTGTCCTCGTTGAAGTGTAATGAGAATAAAATAGCTCATCAGTATCTGAAGCCAGGATCAATGCTTTGTTTGATATTCATAACCTTTTTTGATTTTAGTGCACCAACTGGCAGCCTTACAAGGGTGGCAAACAAAGCTTAGGTTTCTTTAGCACTTTGCAGGCAGGTCCATAAATACATTATGGGTGGATTATAGTGTTTATCAACAGTGGTATTACATAAGTAAACCCAAATCGATGAGAAAAGTATTAGCGTCAGTCTCCCCAGGCATTTGGCTTCTATTTACCACTTACATCCTCAATTTATCTTGTGCTTAGAAAATAGATTCTAAAATTTTTCCAAATGTTTTCCTTGATGCTTTTCTAATACTGTTACAGTGGAAAATCAACACTGACATGCTTTATTATTCAATATATACAGTGCTCTAACTGTCTATTTATCTACATGCATATTATATAATTTAGAAGTCTGGCTCCCGATCCATCGTTATGTTCAGCAGAAGTGTAAGGGTAACCATGTCTACCTGAAAGTAAATCCTACTCAGTTTAGTGGGACTTTCTAAATATGCTTAGGACTGTAGTTTTGTTTTTATTAGGTGCAGTAAGAAGAGGTTAAGTCCCATAGAACTTGATGGAACATAAGCACATAGCTTGATACTAAACCTAGAAGCAAATTCATAGCTTTCAATGAAAGTTACTTCTAATAATCTTAGGATTTGTGCCTAAATCTTTTGAATTTAATGGGCCTAAAACAAAATGTAACTTCCTCTGGGCTGTGCACACAAATAAATCCCTAGGCATTTTGGAAACACTGAAGTGGTACTCACCCATGGTGGTGAACAATCAGGATAAAGTAAGCAATTGACAATTTGCTATCTTTAATGGTGCCATGAAATCTGCCATCCGAGATGAGGCCACCTCTTTCACCCTGGCCTTGTGACCACATTGAATCCCATTCATTTTAATGGGACCACATTGAGGTCCCAATCTTATCCAACTTTCCAGTGTTGATGCAGCCATGCCAATAGGGCATGCATCCAGCGGTGGTGGTGGTGGTGGTGGTGGTGGGTGCAGTAAAGGAGGCCTCCTCAAGGTAAGGGAACGTTTGTTCCCCTGGGATAGGATTGGATCCTGATTGTAACAGGTTTGTGGAGCTGGCCCCTCAAAGCAGGAATATTTGGGAAAGAATGTAGATAGATAGACATTGGGTGTTTTCCTTTGGGTTTTGTGTGCTGATTTTCAGCACATTGTCACAGATGCCTGTCTTGTTGTATGTAATGAAAAATACTTTTTGAAGTCTTCTGGACTGTTTTGAATAAGTTAGACACATATCCTGGAACCCACCCACCCCACATTTATGAGGCTTTTGCAGTTGATTTAAAAGTTTTCTTGTCCTTCAAGACCCATGTGTAACAGACTTCAGACTTCAATAGGACTTTCATTCAATTACTTGGGAGTAATCCAATTCATGTAGCAAAAGGCTCTTGATCTGGTGGTTTAGAGAGTGATAATATGTAACTCTGAAGTCCATTCCTATCTTTGCCATTGCATTTATCATTTCTGGTCAGCTATACAGTACTTCTAGTGGTTTTGAAAAACCGCATCTCTGGTCCTGGACATTTACAATTTGTATATATTTCTTGAGTGAATTATTATAATTTTTAGTCACAGAAGACAATCTGATGTGTTACACAACCAGTCGTCCCTACAGTGCCTTATACCTAACATGGCAGGGATAATTTATACTTTCTGGCTGTTGTCTATCCAGATGCCACCATACTTACTTTGTTCTTTGTATGATTTGCATAGGTGAGAGTTGTGCTGGTGATAAAAGTCCCCCTGGGCAAGCTTCCTCTAAGAGAGCCCGCACTGCTTATACAAGTGCCCAGCTGGTAGAACTGGAAAAGGAGTTTCACTTCAATAGATACCTGTGCAGGCCAAGAAGGGTAGAGATGGCCAACTTGCTAAATCTCACAGAAAGACAGATCAAAATATGGTTTCAGAACCGCAGAATGAAATACAAAAAGGATCAGAAGGGAAAAGGCATGATGACCTCTTCAGGAGGACAGTCCCCCAGCAGAAGTCCTGTTCCTCCGGCTGCTGGAGGATACCTGAACTCTATGCATTCCCTAGTAAACAGTGTTCCATACGAGCCCCAGTCACCTCCATCCTTCAGCAAGCCTCATCAGAATGCCTATGGCATCCCTACGTCATATCCGGCTCCTCTCAATAACTGCCCACCTCCTCAAAAGAGATACACCGGAACTGCAGCAGTAACTCCTGAATATGACCCTCATCCTCTTCAAGGCAATGGTTATGGCAATCCACATATACAGGGAAGCCCCGTCTATGTTGGGGGCAATTATGTGGATACCATGGCAAATTCTGGGCCTTCCATCTTTGGACTGACTCACCTCCCTCACCCTTCTTCCGCCAACATGGACTACAGTGGGCCAATGGGCAACAATCATCACCATGGACCTTGTGATCCTCACCCAACATACACAGATCTTACTTCTCACCATCCTTCTCAGGGAAGAATTCAGGAAGCGCCCAAACTCACGCATCTGTAATATATCATCAGTTACTAAGTGATTCAAAAAAAAAAAAAGTCCCCCAGACGGTTTTTTTTTTTTTAAGGAAAATACTTTAAATCCCTTTCTGCTCCTCTATTCTGCTTTTGTTTTGTTTTCTTTTGGTAAAAAAAGCATTTTCTAGTTTATGTGATATTTGTTGCTTGAATTGCTCTCTAGTTTCAATAGTGGATATTTATCTTCTTGAACTTTTGCCTTGTGTTCTCGCTTTGAGAGTATGCATAGGCTTTCTACTTTAACTTCAACTCTTTTATCAAAACAGGGTATATGAACACATTTTCTATACAGGAGGTTCTTAAATGTGAATTTGTTCGTACAGAATCGATCCCACTGGGGAAGCATTTTTTTTTAATTTTAATTGCACTTCTTTTAAATAGCGAGAAAGAAATCAAAGGCGCTTGAACAGGGATCCCTGGGCGAAATTATTAATACGTGTACGTCTTTCAACGTGTGTATGCTGGTGAAACATTCAGATTTATTTATATTTTTTTGCAAACTTTGAATAATCTAAGTGTTTAAATTTTTTATTTATCCCCATCTGTTCATATTTATATATATATATATAAAGATATTAAAAAATAAACTTCTGTACCTTAAATATTCAGGAGATATTTACCTGGCTGTATGTTAAGAAGGCATACGTAGGGAAAATCGTTTAGAACTTCTTTATTTAAAAATAAAATGCAATAAAATCCTGAAAAAAACAACAACCCCCACAGGCCACCAGTCAAACAACAACAAAAAAGAGGTGTCTGTAACATCAAGCAAAATGTAAACAACAGCAACAAAAAAGGCTAGATTTGTTTTGAAAGTTATACATTCCTTGCTGCTCACATTCTGGAAAAAAAATAAAGTTTTTATTCTGAATAATACAGACGTAAGACCGGATCATTTGCTTTAAAAAAAGGGGGGGGTTAGGAAGAAAGACAACAAGAAATCTGACGATCAAGCCAGCTGAGCTTTAAATACACAAATCCAGGCTTCAGGTCTTCTCTTTCCTTTGATTGGACTTGTAAACCTGCCAAGGATTAAGTATTCGTCCGTCCAAATAACAGTGAGAGAAGATGGGGGGCATTGAAAATAACTAAGATGGAAAAGATCCTCCCTTTGTGTCCATAACTGAAGCTTACAGATCTGCAGGCGTCTTTCATAAACACAGCCAAAAGGTAGCTCCGTTTTGCTTTGGGGGTTTGTTTGGGCCTTATTTTTTTTGTATACCCTGGCCAGTACGTGTGAGTGTCTCAGAAGCATTTACTACAGTCAAAGGGGGAAGGTGGGGTGGTGGTGGTGAGATTCTGTGTTTCAAGTGTCTGGAGCCACAGTCTGTAATGAACCTCAGGTGCTGCCTCTTGGCTTAGGGACTCACTCTCCTCTTGAGGCCGCAGGCTTAGCGGGATCTCGCTTACAGGCTGTTCTCTCTTTCGCCATGTTAGGCTCCTTTCTGTTGGAAGAGGCCAGGCCAGCCGCTCCTGTCGGGAAGGTTCTTTTCGCCTCTGCACTGGAAACGACTGCAACACGATTGGGAGCTTCCTACTCCCACACTTTCCCTCTCGGGGACAAAAACCAGACAATTCAGTAACTGTTTGTAGTGAGTGGTGGTGGGAAATCTTTCAGGACAAAATTGAATCAAGGCAAGGAGAACGAATACTAAAATGAAGATTATGTAGTAGAATCATATTTGCTATGGATCGAATTCAAAACACATTTGTTTACAGGCAAAATTCAATTCATCATCCCAGTAATAAAGAAACAGATTCAGCAGTAATAAATCAGGCAGATTTGCAAAGAGATCTGACCCATTTCCTCGTGGTAGGAAAAGAGATGGTTCTTCTTTTATAGTCTTTATGGTACTGAGGCTCTCTGATCTAAGGTTTAAGAAATGGATGAGATTTTATCATTTGCACGTTTTGTTAATCTAATTTCCTTTCACACCACACTACCCTTCCCTTCTTTCTAGATTGGGTGGGGGAGGGGAGATGAGAACCCAATTTTTTTCAAGGAAAAATGATTTTTTTTCTTTTCCCGAAAACAATGTAGTCCTAAATAGCTTTTGATGTACCCCTAGAAAATTAATCCCAGACAAAGGCCTTCAGGCTTGTGCATGGAGCTGTGCTAAATAAGCCTCAGAATAAGGCAAATTCATGTACTGAAAGGGGGGGGGGTGTTTGTTCCCAGACAGAGAAAATAGCTATAATTTTAAGATCTGAGGTTTATCTGTTAATTTATATGTTTTGAATTCTAGGACTCAGAAAGTATATACGATTCTACCTTTTAAAAATGTAAAACAGATATTCTGTATTATTATTATTATTATTATTATTATTATTATCATTATCATTATTTCAAAAAAAATTGTCACCATGTTACCCCTCTTCTTTGAATTCTTGTCCATCTCGTCTTCTTTTTTAGTCTAAGGCTATTTCTTATTTCAGTTTCCAAAACTATTTTTCTCTATACACCCCCAAAAGCCAACTACTGAGCAAATATATATTATTCTGCATTTGTACATACCGTATCACAGCCTCAGTCATGGCAGTTCCATTTATGCTTACATCTGAGCGCTCCAGTCAGAACACAAACCTTTTAAAGCCTGAGAATGTTTAAAGGAGCCTTATGATGTGCAAAAAAAAATAAAAAAAATCAATTTGGAGTTCCGAGATGCAGGTTTTGGAGAAAGATGACACGAGAATAGCTGATGGTGGATATTTTTCTATTCAAAATTAATTGGAAAGTGGATACCTTCTATCAGTCAGTGATATAAATGGAGAATAACTGGCCGTCTGGGTACAGAAACTCTACTTTTAAGATAAATTGCGAAGAGAAGACAGCAGTTTCCCCATTCCCTTCTCATGTCAAAAGCATATATCTACGCCTTCCGTTCCTTGCAGCAAATATATTTATCCACATGTGTTTTTAAATGGTCACCTTTTTTTTTTAAATCGGCCACCGAAAAAAGTGCTTTGAGAGAAGCACAGAATGGGATTTTTTCTTTCTTTTTTGGATTAATTTTGTTGACCCAGCCACATAGAAAACTCTTTGTTCCAGGTGGTTTTTCTATTAGACTGCCCACCAAAAACGCTGGCCATTAGCCTCCCACACCCATCTGATTCACAAAGCTTTACTGAACTGCCCCAGCCTCCCCCCCCCTCCTTGCCTTTCCTCCTACTGGGGTCTTTCTTCCCTCCACCATTCCTTTCATTATCACCCCAATATTCTACAGGGAAATTAGAAAAAAAAAACAAATTTAGGATTGTAGTTGTCTTTAAGGCAATCCAAAGGACCAGAAGTTCCCACCCTTAATAGAATCCATTTGGGGGAAGGAGAAAAAAAGATATGAAACCTCCTTTTTCCTTGTTTACTTGCGTTTCTGGCTCTTTTTTCTTCTTTTCCCAGCCACATTTGATCTTGGAAAGAGGAAGAAGCTTTAAATGTGTTCTTAAGGGCCAGAAGCTGTCAAAGCGTTTGGCCGAGAAGATTGATCGCGCGCAGGCTTCAGCAGAGCTTTGTTTGGAGTAAAAGCAAGAAAATTAAAACTCCCTCTACATCTCCAACAGCATGTATATTTGTAAGGCACCTTCTTTTTTCTCACCACCTCGTCTCTTAAAGAAGTATTAAATAACAATCCCCGTTCTACATTTTACGGTACAAATTATTATACTGCTCCAGCCCCTCCCCCACCCTTTCTCAGCTCTTGATCCATATTGCTAGGGGTGGGGGGCTGTGTTTGCTTAAAATGAAGGGGTTGTGTGTTTCTCTCTCTCTCTCTTTTTTGCACAGCTTCAGTCAAGTTGGATATGTAATGTCCAGTTTATTGTTTTAACCACTCGCAAGCCATTTTCATGATCCAGCTCTGAAATCTAAATAGACTCAAGGTAGTGGTTGCACTTTGGAGCTTCATTGGAACATATAAATATAAACACAGAACGATTTCCATTTCCTCCCCCCCCCCTTTCAAAATGCTCCCTTCCAGAATCATCCCAGGCCTGGCCTTTTGCTCGGGAGAAAAAGAACCAGGCTGAGTCCTGTTTCCACCGCTTTCCCAGGAGCCTCCCCATCGCCTTCGCTGTTGTTGGTTGGTTCGTTTCACTTCTCCTCCTGCTCTTACCTTTTTGTTTGGGACGATTAAAAAGCTATTCTGCCCAAATCACCGTCATTTACTGAGTGAGTAAATCGAACGAAATAATCGCCTGCTCCAAACAATATGGTTGGGGGCAGCAGGGTACCATTCCTCAATTTTCTTGTCCTTACAACCACAGTATTTGGTTTGGTTTGCAGCATTCAGATCAATCAAACAAAAAGCAACGAAATACTGACATTGTCTTCTTCTGACATATTCCATTGGAATCGAAAATACTCACCGGAGTCAGTTTTAATTGGGCTATTGAAACAAACAAACAAACAAACAAACAAACAAAAGTGTCAGCAGATTCCAATGCAGTTTATAAGTGAATGCTCTGGATTTTGTTTTGTGATTTCCTCCCACCTTCTTGGGGCGGACGGACCGTGTTTTACAGTCCCGGTGTCTAATGGAAATATCTCTGTTTTGAACCTCCACTTCTACCAAGCCAACTGCAGGGGAAAGTCGCGACCAGGCTGCTGCGTTCTGTTACTCTTCCCATAGGAGCGAAGCTGCAGGAGAAATTCCTTCTACACAATGGAGGGATGCAGGCACCGGCGGTCAATTGTTCTCCATACTGTACACCCAATTGAAGGGGGGGGGGGGGGGAGAGAGATCGCGGAAAGATGCCAGATTGCCAGTAAGGGAGAAAGCAGCACCCTTTTTGTTGGTTTGTTTGTTTTTATTTTTAAGAGGAAGCAGGAAAAAAAAAAAGAAAACCATAGTTGCAGATATCAAAGCAAGACTCGTCTGCCTGGCATCCCTGACCGGGTGCAACTTCTTATGTGCTTGAGATGTGGGGGCCGGTGGTGGTGTCAAAACTTTGAAGATGAATGGATTACTTTGTTAATGACTCAAGGCGTCAGATTGAGGTGCTTAAATGATTTGTGAGGTGCAAGGCGCTTGCCTGACAGTCCCAAACAATGAGAGCGGAGTGCGCGGGAGGAGACAAGCAAACGGGGCAGAGAAGCCTCCAGGACTACCAAAGCAGCACCGCCAACAGCAGCCGCCGAAGCCGCCGCCGCCGCCGCCGCCGCACACAACCACACAGGCAACCACAGACACACTCACACCACCCAGATATCATTTCAGATGAGGAGGCAAGAGGGGAGAGAGCGCGCGCGGCAGAGATAGCCTTTCCCCCCTGTTAAAAAGTGTAAATAATGCCGTTCTGGCCCCCAATGAGGCGTTCCTTCTCGACTTTTTTGGATCAATCAAACAGACAGTGGCTTCTTTTGATTAAAGCCCAAATTGTCATTGGGCAGAGGCAATCATGTGACAGCCAATTCGGTCCAATTTCAACCTTGTCTCCATGAATTCAATAGTTTAATAGTAGCACGGTCCCCATACGGCTGTAATCAGTGAATTAGAAAAAAAACACCCCACCAGCGATCTTCTATGATATTTTTTTTCCTTTCTCTCTCTCTCTCCCTCTTTCTTTTCTCTCTCTCTCTCTCTCTCTCGCTTTTTTTTTCCTGGGCCTTGCTCCCCCCTCCCCCTCCCAGAAGCGCTAAATAAGAGGGAACTTTTTCTCCAAGGGGGCTGCGAGTTGAAGGCCATGAATTTCGAATTTGAGCGAGAGATTGGTTTTATCAATAGTCAGCCATCGCTCGCTGAGTGCCTGACATCTTTTCCCCCTGTCGGTGATACATTTCAAAGTTCATCAATCAAGAACTCGACGCTTTCACACTCGACACTGATTCCTCCTCCTTTTGAGCAGACCATCCCCAGCCTGAACCCAGGCAGCCACCCTCGCCACAGCAGCAGCAGCCGCCCCAAGCACAGCCCCAATGGCAGCAGCGGTAGCCCAGTGCCAGCCGGCGCCCTCCAGCCTCCGGAGTACCCCTGGATGAAAGAGAAAAAAGCTTCCAAGAAATCTGCCCTGCCGCCTGCTTCGGCCTCCGCCACGGGACCAGCTTGCCTGAGCCACAAAGGTCAGTTGAAAGACTTTGCTGCACATTCCGCCTCCTTAGAGGGCATTTCTCCCCCTGTTTTTTCTCTCTCTCCCACTCTCCCTCCACACCGCACCACCTCTCTCTGTCTTGGATCGTTGCCTTCCTGACTTAAGGCACCAAATTCTGGGTTCTTGGAGGCAGAAGAGCCAGAGGGTCCAAACTGGTGGGGTCCACAGGCAGAATTCATCAGAAACAACCCCCACCCACCCACCCCCACCACCCCAAGCAAAGTTTCTTTCCCCCCTAACTTGTTTAGTGTGGGATGATTTATTTGAGTTGGAGGTGACCTCCTCTTGTCTCGCTGTCCTAGAGTTGGGATATTTGACAGTAATGAAGAGTGATAGATTGCTCTTGCTCAGCTAAGCAGCTGATGCATTAATTATAAATTGTTGTATGGGTAATATCAAAGTTTGCTTGGGGATGGGCAGGTTTGGGAGATGGAAGCGAACCAGTTCCTGCAGCTATGGGGGGGAAAAAGGGGGTCCAAGAGACCGAGCTGACAAGAAGTGCAACACAATGGATTTACTGCATTCAAGGGCGGCCATTTTGTTGCAGTAGAGATTTTTATGCTTTATACAGAGAAAGAGAGAAATATATTTTTTTTCTCATCAACTTGCTTGGAGGATGTTCAAAATCTTGACCTATAGGCATGCCCTCTTTCTGGTATCTGTTATTGCTGTTGTTATTGTTGCTTTCTTTGAACAGAATCTCTTGAGATCCCCGAAAATGGGAACGGTGGCTCTAGGAGGCTGAGGACTGCTTATACCAACACGCAGCTTTTGGAGCTGGAAAAGGAATTTCATTTCAACAAGTACCTCTGTAGACCAAGGAGGGTGGAGATAGCCGCTCTCCTGGATCTGACGGAGAGGCAAGTCAAAGTCTGGTTCCAAAACAGAAGGATGAAGCACAAGAGACAGACCCAGTGTAAAGAAAATCAAAACAGTGAAGGGAAATTCAAAGGCTTAGAGGACCCGGAGAAAGCAGAAGAAGAAGACGAAGATGAGGAGGAGGAAGAGGAGGAGGAGAAATCCCTCTTTGAGCAAGCCCTCAACAATGTCTCAGGCGCTCTTTTGGAAAGGGAAGGCTACACTTTTCAACAGAATGCACTCACACAACAGCAGGCTCCCAGTGTCCACAATGGAGAGTCCCAAAGTTTCCCAGTTTCGCCTTTAACGAGCAATGAGAAAAATCTGAAACATTTTCAGCATCAGTCACCCACTGTTCCCAACTGCCTGTCAACAATGGCCCAGAACTGTGCAGCTGGCCTCAACAATGACAGTCCGGAGGCCCTGGAGGTCCCTTCTTTGCAGGACTTCAGCGTTTTCTCCACAGATTCCTGCCTACAGCTCTCCGATGCCGTCTCCCCCAGTTTGCCAGGATCCCTCGATAGTCCTGTAGATATTTCAGCTGACAGCTTTGACTTTTTTACAGACACACTCACCACAATTGACTTACAGCACCTGAATTACTGAGAAATGACAGACCTTCATTCGCCAAGGGTTATGCTTTCTTTCTCCCCTCCCCCTCTTTTTTTTCTTTTTTGGGGAAAAATTAAGTTCGTTTCCCTTTCCTGGTCAGTATTTTCTGTTTATTCGTTTCTTTTTAATGTGTTGGGACAGACATTTTGCCGTTTTCTTATGACATTTTAGTTGTGTTCAGTTTAACCTAGCCACATTCTAGGTCCTTCTCGGAAAGCAATATATAAGGCCTGTAAGAAAGTGATCATATCGAATTGTATCTTCACTTTCTTTTTATTTTTGTATTACATTAGGATGCGTTGTCATAAGTATTTTTGGTAGAATAAATTCTTGTTTGCTACAAGCATCTTGTTTATCTCAGGATTCTCTCTCTCATATACATAACACAAGAAGTTATCTCTCTCCACCCCTTTAATCAAAGTTCAGAAATAAAACCAAACGATTTGGCCACAATCTCTGTCCTTTGTCATTAGAAATATATTTATTAAAAGGAAACCAGCTTCAAACATTTATTTCCAAAGTATCAACATTCAAAAAAACAAAAACAAAACCACAACAACCCAAAACACTAATATGTCCCCAAACTTTAGACATTTTTCCCATTTAGTGAAAATACGTAACACATTAAGTTCAAAAGTGTGGAAATAAGTTAAGAGGTTTCTATGCTATAACAAGCATTATCATAATGGTATTATATTATATTGGTGTGTGTATATATACTGATATAGAATATTTATAGTTTTCTAACTAGTATTCTATTATAGGCAGAAAGAATATGTTGTATTTTAAGAAAAAAAACGGAGGCTTCTACAGAAAGGATTGCTGCATAAACAGGGGTAAATGTTACGTACAAACACTTTTTTCTTCCTATTATTGAAAAATAGCTTTTAGCTATTCCTTTTGAAAAACCTATTTTGAAGGGGTGGGGGTGGGGGCGGGAAACCAACACTTAAATGCCAACAAAGATATGCTTTCGATAGATTTCGATGTCCAGAGCGCCCCGAAAATAAACCTAAAAGAGAGGAAATCAGAAAAGAAAGGGAAAAAAGTTATTATCTGTGCAATATATGTTAAATAATCGCTTTAAATGATGGGGTTTCTGCTAGGTTTAGAGAACAACAACAAAAATACTGACAACAGTCATGGGAAAGGTACATGCTGAAACAGGATTAACAAGTGTACATTTCAGTAGATCATGGCAAAGCAAGCAATTAAAGCAACAGTTAAGTGGGCCATCTAAAAGTGGTGGTAGCTGGTGGTGTGTGTGTGTGTGTGTGTGTGTGTGTGTGTGCGTGTGTTCTCTAATTCAATTTCAATTCAGATTATTAGCACCATCCAATGTGCACTGTTTTGTGTGCTACAATCTATCCGAAGATGAAAGGGCAACATGTGTGTGTGTGTGTGTGTGTGTGTGTGTGTGTGTGTGTGTGTGTGTGTGTGTGTGTGTATACATAGAGATATAAGATAATCCCTTTCCTAGATCTTCCCATGATCTTTGCATGCCTAGATTTTCTAGCTCTTCTCTCAGTGTGTTTATTTTGGTGCTGTTTTGCAACTCTCTGTTTTTCAGGCCATTTAAGTAGGGTGGCGCTGAGCTGCGTTGGTAATAGCTGGAAGGATTGGATGCAATTCTTCCTAAACTCATAAATCAAACGCTTTCTGTGAATGAGAATGTCATCAAAGAGATCAATTGCAGGAACACATGCACAAATAAAAATCCTTTTACGTATTTGCTGGGGCTGGGGATCCCCGTCTAAAACCATTAAGCTAGAAGGCGGTTAGTCATAATTCATTTTTATTGCTCTGTTAAAACAACAGCTTGGCTAAGCTTCAGGTGCGGCAGGGAATCCCTTGCTTGCTTGCTTGCTTGCCTGCCTGCCTGCCTGCCTGCCTGCCTGCCTGCCTGCCTGCCTGCCTCTCTCTCTCTCTCTCTCTCTCTCTCTCTCTCTCTCTCTCCCCCCCCTTGCTCTGCTTTGCTTACTTTGAAACTCTCACACTTTCTTAACACATAAATTCCATTCAAGTCGTGCATTTTGGAACTTCTAGTTTCTAGAGAAAGAGAGCATCTGTGTTCGTTTAAGGGAGCATCAAATCCAAAGAACAAAAGGATCCTTCAATGCAAACCCACCCACGCCCCCAAACTGATTTTCCTTGATATTACAAGAATTCCAAGAGATATAGATTTCCTCTTTCAAAAGAGAGAACAAAATCGTAACAGATGTTTTGGACTTTAACGGGTACAGCGTGAGAAAAAGTCCAAAAATCTGAAACACACCAATGGCCTCACCACGTTCAGGAACACAAAATGAACAGATACAACAAAGGCGGATGTGGGGGGGGATAGTGGGGGATGGGAGGAGGAGCAGGCCTCCGTTCAAAAAGGCCCTGAGAGCTGACTGAGGGGTTCAGTGAGGCCTGTTCGTGTTTTAGTGTGCAGAGCTGGAGGGAAACTTTGGTGGCTCTCGACACCAAGAGGCAACCTCTTTCCTTTCCTCCCCCTTCCCATTTGTCCCCATCGTGTTCTGGTGAGCGGAGGGCTTGTGTAAGCCTCAGAATGCAAAGCATTGGGCCAGAGACAATATAACAAAAGGGGTTAGATTTTTTCAGAACAATAGGAGGAGAAAATGGGGTGGGGAGGAGAAATTTTTAAGAGAGAAGGAAACATGAGACAGGAACAGCCTAGGATAGATAGATAGATAGATAGATAGATAGATAGATAGATAGATAGATAGATAGATAGATAGATAGATAGATAGATGATAGATAGATAGATAGATAGATAGATAGATAGATAGATAGATAGATAGATAGATAGATAGATAGATACTGGGACTAGAGTATAGAGGCCCAGTGAAATTATCACCTTTTCAGATTCCTACATGAAAAACAAGGCCTTCTTTTAATCCAGGATGTATGTAAAATATTCACACTGTTATGCAATCATCCTATTTCTTTCAAATACTGTTAGATAAAAATTAAGTTGGTATTTATACATTTTTGGAGTGGGTTTTGGATTTTCTTTAGCACAAAAAACAGTAGTACTTCTTCTATCCACTTCTTCTAAATCCATTTACTTGGCTGTAACGTCCATTTCTATCATCGTAATTTATTTCCCAGTATCCCTGTTTAGGTTCTCAAGGTGCAATCCTGGACATGGTGGGATCTACTTGCCAGTAAATATGCAGAGGCTTGTACTGCACATAACTGTGGGTGCAATTGAGAACTATTAGTGAGAATTTGGTGAAAACTGAAGAATGTAGAAAATACACTTTTTAAAAAGAGAGATAAACTTGAGAGGTGACTGCAGGAAACATACCTTGGGGCATGATTCAGCCAAAGTTAAGTACTGTGTTTCCAAAAGTCCGCTTGGCTTCAAACACAAGCATAGCTGTTCCAATGAAATTAATGTGGTTTACTGCCAGATCCCACTCACGATTTCAGTGAGAGGTTCTTCCCGGTGAATATGGATGGGATGCCAAGTCTTAGGGCTTAATGTTGGCTGGATCCTGCATTTGATCATTGGTAGCAACTGAGTAACTACAGAGCTTCAACAGCTTGATCTGGATAGGCAAAATTTTACAAATGAGTGTAAATCGTGTCCTCCTTTAGTGGAGAATCGGATGCTGTAGATATGTTTAAGGTATGGCTGGGTGTACGAGTGTATCAGTAAGAACATAATACACTACAGTATACTATACATTCATATAAAATAGAAAACCCACAATTCCTTAAGGCAATATGTTAGTTAATTTTAACTCTCACAATTCGTGCAAACTGGAAGAAACTATTTCCGGTCTCCTTAGGGCAAAATTCACATTCATTTTTCTTTTCTGTGTTCTTCTTACTTCTGAGTAGCTTATCCTTTCTGCCTGTCTAGTCTTTCAGCACTGAACAAGCCTTTGAAGAAGAATCAAAATGCCCAGCGTCCCCCTGTCCCCTCGCCAAACTTTTCTGTAAGTAGACCCTGATATTCCTTTGGGTCTGTTTTAACGCTACTGAAAGTTGAGTGTTCCCTCCACTGTCTTTAGTACAATCCGGATTTACACCCCGAGAAGAGCGAAGTTGGAGCAGCGACCAAGGTGATGAGGCCGCTTCCAACACTGACCATTGGTTTCCCTCACTCCTCTACCCCCTCGGAAGGAGCGCAGCAGCTGAGTGATCAAGAAAACGAATCGCGCTGTGCCCCCCTCGCCCCCTTTTCTCAGTCTCCTCCCACTAACTCCTGGGCATGCCAGCCAGCGCTGGTAGTTTAAAGAAGAACATCCCCCAAGATCTCATGTTTTCAAACAGTGTATCCGCGTTTGAGTGCGGCGGGGGGGGGGGGCGACGACGACGACGAAACAGGCAAAGGCTGTGCTCGAGAGGCAGACAGAGAAATGGGGGGGGGGGAGAGAATAAGTGGGGCGAGGAGGGAGGAGAAAGAGCCAGCGAGTTTGCACAGGCGCTCTGATGGCTCAGCGAACGGGCTGCAGCAGCAGAGAACCTGAGACCGCTTCCTTGGCAACGTTTGCAAGCGCTTCTTCTCCTAGCCGCACCTAACAGCCTCTGATGTGATCTCCCGGAAAATCCAGTTCCCAGTCGCCCAGCAGAACGGCAACGGCCCCTCTCCCAGCCTGGGCGACAGGCTCCAGCCTGCGTTGTCTCTTCGAGACGCTCTCTCGCCATTCCTGTGCACATTACTGTATAATAGTCAATCCCTCTGCCTGCCTGCCTGCCTCCTGCCTGCCTGCTCGCCTCGCAGCAGCAACAATGGCGTTGTTGCCTTGCAAAGAAGCGCCTCATTTCCATGCAAATAACCGCGGGAGGCTGGACCAAGCTCCTTTAACTCTTGCCGGGTCGCATGCACGCCGGGCTTCTTCGAGGGGCAAGTTCGGCCCCTGGCAGAGCTCTCAGCCACCACTTCCCTCTTGCCACCCCCGCCCCATGCACCACCAAATCCTTCTTCTCTCTGCTCCCATCTTGATCCCCCCGCTCACGATCCTAAGCAGGCAGCCAGGGGGTGGGGGCGGGGGGGGGTGGCCAAAGCATACAATAGCGGCGCGTTTGGTTTCTCCCAGGAAAGCCAAAGGGGCTTTAGCCAAAGAGGGAGTTTGGGTAGCTGAGCTGGCGACCGCCCTGGAGAGCACAGGGGCAGCAGGAGCCGTCCAGCGGCTGGCTGGGGATAGCAGCACGTCCCTTTGCTTACCTGCTAAGCAAGGTTCTCCTAACGCTTTATATCCACGCTGGAGCAGCCCCCTCCGGCGGCTGCTCGGTGCCTGCTCTGCTCCTCCTGCTCGCTGCTTCAGGCTGAGCGCCTGGGCGCACACTGCCTCGCTAGTCCGGCTCTCAAACCCCAACGCACTGTCTGGGGACGGGGGAGGAGGAGAAGGGGGGGAGGGAGGGAGGGAGGGAGGTGGTGGTGGCTGCGCGTCACCTTGATGGAGGAGCGCTCGGAATTTAAATGCCACAGAAAGGGTGATCCATCACCAGGAAGGAACAGGGCAACTTTGGCAGGAGCAGCAGCCATTGGCTGCCGTCCTCACGTGGCCGCCGTCTCACTGTACATTCATATCATTTTTCTTCTGGCCCCCATGGAGGAAGTGAGAAAGTTGGCACGGTCACCCAGGACTCCGAAGAGCCGGTCAATCGGTGATAGATGGACACGGCGAGGATGAATTCCTTCCTCGATTATCCGCCCAACCTCAACGGCGAGTCCGCCACTTGCTCGTCCCGTGCCTACCACCACCATCACCACCACCATCACCACCACCCCGATCATGGGATTACAACAACCACTTTTCAGTCGTGCGCTGTCAGTGCCAACAACTGCAACGGGGACGATCGCTTCCTTGTGGGCAGGGGGGTCCAGATAAGCCCCCACCCCCACCACCCCCACCACCAGACTGGTGCCTACCAGCATCACCCCAATCTGGGGATGTCCTACTCGCACCCCAGCTGTGGGCCAGGCTATGGCGCTGGCGCCCAGAACTTCAGCGCAGGGGGCTACAGCCACCACTACCCACTCAGTCAAGAGGCAGAGATTAATGGGGGCTACCCCCAGTGTGCTCCTGCCCTTTACTCTGGAAACGCCTCGTCGTCCATGGTCCAGAACCCTCAAAGTTATTCTGGGGGCACAGTAAGCTCTGCTCAGTATATCCACCCCTCTTATGGAGAAGAACAGCAGAACTTAACCCTAACCAATTACGGTCACCCCCTCTCCCCTCTCCATTCAAACCACCAGGAAACTTGTGCCTCCCCTTCTTTGGAGACCTCTCCTCCTGCTCAGACCTTTGATTGGATGAAAGTGAAGAGAAACCCTCCTAAAACAGGTGAG
Source organism: Plestiodon gilberti rubricaudatus (assembly GCA_026170595.1). Classification (NCBI taxonomy): domain Eukaryota; kingdom Metazoa; phylum Chordata; class Lepidosauria; order Squamata; family Scincidae; genus Plestiodon; species Plestiodon gilberti. Next base: position 86,752,200 of record JANXHW010000006.1, read on the forward strand.
TCGCCTGCCTGATCTCTCTCACTCTGTGCTTTGAAAAGTTAAGCCTTGAAACTTTCTTCCTGTTAAGTAGGCGGCCATACAGCTATACACGATCCAGGTGTCGGGAGGAGAGGGAGTTTGAAAGCAACCGGTTATATCACTTGGAAAAGCCAGCCATGTTGTAATCTCGGACTCTCATTTAATGTTTCTCCGGTGTTTTTCTTGGGTCATACATCCTCCAGCCCCCGGGTCTCCTCTGATAGACATTAGCTGTTGTTGTTTTCAGGAGGACAGATTACCATCTTGCTTGCTGCACTCATGCTAAACGTTCTTCCTTCCCTGAGAATTCAATCGGTTTCCCTTCGGAATAAACATGCTTTGGGTTCGCCATAAGGTTCCTTTCACAGTAAAAACCTGTTTTCTATGGTTTTACCTGCGCGGGCGGGCCTGCTTATTGATTGCTCATCTCATTTAGGAATAATTGCTTCGCGTTAATAATGACTCCTATGTTCGGGTTGTGTGTATGTTTTTTCTTTCTTTTTTGCAGGAAAAGTAGGCGAGTACGGTTATGTAGGTCAGCCCAACACGGTTCGCACCAATTTCACCACCAAACAATTGACGGAGCTGGAAAAAGAATTCCACTTCAACAAGTACCTGACCCGGGCCCGCAGGGTGGAGATCGCGGCTTCCTTGCAACTGAACGAGACTCAGGTCAAGATCTGGTTCCAGAACCGCAGGATGAAGCAGAAGAAGAGGGAGAAAGAAGGCTTGTTACCCATTTCTCCTGCCACCCCAACAGGAAGTGAAGAAAAAGCAGAGGAATCCTCAGAAAAGTCCAGTTCCTCCCCGTGTACTCCTTCACCAGCTTCCTCTACCTCAGACACTCTTGCTACCTCGAACTGAACTTCTTCGGTCCCCCCCTCTTCCCTTGCACAATCTAAGTGTCATTTTGTTGTATTCAAATCGCTTAAACACACACACACACACACACACACACACACACACACACACACACACACACACACACACACACACACACACACACACCCCTTGGCAGAATGTTTGAGTCACGGTTGGTTGCAGGTATTTTATTTTCGGATGCCCACTCAGCTCACACAGAAACCCACACCCCAGTTCTCGACACTTTTCATTCACATCTGCGTGTACAATCCAGAAAGTCACACTTAAATCCCACCGAAAATGGATTGGGACTGTCAGAATGATCCTTTGCATGCTTATTAAGAAGCCGATCCTACTCTATTCAATGGGATTACTCCCAAGTAAGTCTGTACAGAGCTGCACTCACTACTAATTTAAGCTCCATTGATTTCAACTGGATTTAGCTACCACTTGTTTTGTCTGGATCGTGTTTAGGATTGCAGCCTTTAGGTCCTATTATCACATATATCACATCATCCTTTGCTCAACATCACTCTTCCTTCCTCAGTTTTAAGGACACAAATTTATTTCCTCTGTTTTCATCTCTAGACCATTTGTGGAAACAATCATAAGGATGTGTGGGACCACAAAGAAAGTTGCCAAGGATCTTTCTGTAGGGGTTTCCTCAAAGCAAAGACATAAAAAAACCAAAATAATAATCCATGAATAGATGCACTATTGAAAGCGTTTACACGAGTTCTAAAGCTATCATCCTTTAATTTAATGTCTGTTTTCTTGTGTGTATGAGTTTGTTGGTTGTAAATACTTTTGTCCAAGAGATTTATCTTTTTACGGATTTTCTAGAAAATGTTTAGATAGATTATGAAACAGGGTGGATACATTCTCAAGCATTTGATTCGATTTTATAGCGAAAACGTGAGGATGTCGAGAAGGGAAACTTGTTCACCTCAATCAGATACCTCAAAAATAACAGACTGGAAGTACGATGTCTTTGGACGAGCTAGAAAAGAACGTCGAAATTGCACTAGGTGTTTTTTTTTTTAACCTTGTTTAGTGTCTAGCCTCTCCCCTTAACCCTTCCCCTCCCCAAATACGTGCTGGATTATCATTGGAAAACAAAAATGACCGAAGACTACACCTCCCTCCTATTTTCACATTGATCCTTCCTTAGACTTGATATCTTTTCAGCCAAACTCCTGAATGTGATGAATGGCCAAACGAATGTATATTTTATGTGATTCGTGTATGGGATTTTGCATGATGCACAAAAGCTTTAATGTACTAAGTTAACACTGAGTTCTATCAGTTGTCATTTGTGATTGAGTACTTTTCTGATTTTTTCTGTACAATCATTCAAGGTTCTGAGATTCTGTGGAAAAGAGGATGGAATCCAGAGCAGAATTTTACGGGTCCTACAAATCTCTGTAATAAATATATTCATATCTCAGGTTCTCATTCGCTTCCATATCATTGGGGAAGGGGAACCTTTTGGAGCGCTTTTTAGCTGAGAGAGAGAGAGAGAGAGAGAGAGAGAGAGAGAGAGAGAGAGAGAGAGAGAGAGAGAGAGAGAGAGAGATCCTTGTTTATTCTTTGCTGCTAGAGAAGAGGAACCCGAGTTATTTTTGAACAACCGTTGAGGGAACTTCCTGGGTCAAGTGCTAACCTTTTCACCCCGAACTGAATATTGACCTATGTGTAAACAGAGTCCTCTTCAAAAGCAGAAGCTGTCTTCAGCCGGTCTTTCCTCACATCACAACCCACCAGTTAAGAGAGTCACATTTCATTATCCCTGGATATAAAGCTGTCCAAGGACCCCAGCATCACTCCCTCCCTCCTAAATCGCCAGTGACATCTTCAAGGCACAAAGCACAAGTTGTGCGTGTGCGTGTGCATGCGTGCGCGCTCCAGAGAGAGAGAGAGAGAGAGAGAGAGAGAGAGAGAGAGATCCTTGTTTACTCAACTCCGATTCCCGCCTAGTTTGGTGTTTCCTATATCACAGGTGTGAATCCAACGCTGCAACCCCAGCCAGTTTCCCCTTGATTTGGAAAACAAGTTCTGGCAGGTGAATTTCAGCTACTTCCTGAACTTTTTTTGCAAACAAGCTACTGCTACTACTTTTAATTAAAAATAATAACAAAAAAAATCTGCAGAAGCAAAGCGGACCTACTCACTCCCCCTATGTTTGACAGGATGGTGTATAAACCAGTTCTAGCCACGGCATTTAATCAAAACAAGGAGGTTATTGTTTGCATTTCACTGGTCAATTTGAACGTCGCTGCGTATTATTATTATTATTATTATTATTATTATTATTAGTAATAGTAGTAGTAGTAGTAGTAGTAGTAGTAGTAGTAGTAGTAGTAGTAGTAAGAAATGAAAAGACTCCTCCTTGCAACATGAGGCGTCAGGCCCAGTCATGATGAAGCTTTGGAGGCGCTGCGCAGAGCGCGCGTCCATGTCGTTGTCAGCACTGCAGTGAGTGTCAAAACAGCAGACAAGGCTTGATTTACAGCCGCGCATCATCGGCCATATCAAGAGGGCGAGGCGAGGCCTGCCTCAGCGATCGTGCAGGCTTCAGGGTAGTCTCCAAAGGGCTCCCGCGGCTGCCTCCAAACTTCAAAGCAGGAGCAGACCTTGTTTTCATTTCATCGTCTTCTCTCCCCTCCCTCGCCTCTCCTCTGCTGCTCTCGCTGTTGCCTGCCTGCCTTCTACTTTTACCCTTTGTTGATTAGGGTGTAAGGCCGGCCACAAAGGCAAACAGATGGCCTCTGTCCTGCCGGAGACCTCCAAGCCGCCCAAGTGGCATCTGCATGCCAATGGGACTTATTGGAATCTCTCACAAAACCTGCGCTAGCCAAAACAGGCTGGGGCCATCTAACGGCTCCTGGGTAGTCCCTCCGGGGCTGGCTCGATAATGGGAGAACATGAAAAATAAATGTAAAAAAGAGGCCAGCATCAATACATTTAAGGGCTCGATTTACCAACCCTACCCAGCGCGGTCTGTGCACGCGCTGGGAAAGGATGCTGCCTAATTTCACAGTTCAAAAACATTTCATTTTACCACCCTATTCTGATACCTCCATAAAGATAAACCTCGCCAAGTACGCTTGTATGCATAAATCAAGAGCAGTTTCCTTGGGGTTATTCAGGAGTAAATAACCCGGTTTAAGATTCTTCTGAAGAAGGCACCTGTTCCTGAATGCCGACACCATATGCATGCTTAATTTGGAATAAGTCCTGTCCTACAGAGTCCAATTGGGGCTTACGTGTGTGTTGGGGGAATTATAGTGAAAGTTTCCTTTCAGGATGGGACAAATAGAAATAAGTATGCCTCTAGGCTCTACAGTCCCCTCACTTTATTTCTTATTTATATTGGGGGGGGGGCACACTTGAAACGAAGTTGCTCTGCAGCCGCTGGAGGACACGTTGGAAGAAAGGTTTCAGAACCCACCCCCAAAAAACTAAGCCGGTTTCTTCAGAATGTTTTTGTTTTAGAGATCATTTAATAGGGTAGCTTAATAACATTGTTGACATAAGCACATTCAAAGGAAATCAGATTCATTCCAGGAATATTTACTTCCGGTAAAGCGCTTTAGAGTTTAGAAAGTTAGGTGTTAGTCCATTAACTTTTTAATATAACTGTGTACTGCCTATTTTGAGAATAAGAAATATGTGAGTTGCTCTAGAGTGAAAGACAAAACACGTTGCCTCAATGAGGACATCTGCACACGTTATAAACACCAGCTTCACTTTGGGTTGTTTCTTCCCTTTAAAAAAAATCTACATTTGTATTGCTGCAACTGAATGAATTAGTCGATTAATCACACTCAAGAATCGATTAATGCATCATGCCCTTTTTACTGACAAGGAAATTAGGGATCAATCTCCCTCTCTCCTTCCCTGAATCGTGCTAAAGGAAAGAGAGAAGGAGAATTAAAGCTGATAATAATATATATTTTTGAAAAAAAAAATCCGAACACAAGGTTTGGTTCGCCTCGCTGCTTTTCATTCCGGTTCCTTACAGCTGTGTATTTATGACTCTCCTTTCGGTCAAATGTCAAACGGAGTTTAGTCTCTTCCTCCAGTCCGAAGCTCATTTTTGATGTTCGTCTTTAAAGTTTACTTTTGGAGGCTACATTGAGATGCTTGGTGTTTTCCTCTGGGGCAATCAGATTGAAAGCGATCAATATTTACTCAGTCTGAAAAGGGTTGTTGAAAAGGCAGCTAACAACAAACTGCTTAGCTGCTCACCCCTGTTTAATCTCAGGTTCACCGAAAGTTCAAGCAGAAATGAATTCAGTGATGGGTCAGTTTAGAATGAGTCCCAGTGGTTTATCTCAGCTCTCTGCTAAAGGCAACAATTATTTACACACACACACACACACACACACACACACACACACACACACACACACACACACACACACACACACACACACACACACACACACACACACACACACACACACACACACACACACACCCTTCTTCCAGTGAAGCATCTTGCACATTATTTTAATGTTAATCTTGTTCCCTTTACTTAAAACTTTATTCAGCTTTACTTAAAACTTTATACGCTTAGGTCTGCAACCCTATACATAAAATACATTGACACCGGGTTCCTGATCCAGACTTGGGAGTAAGCCCCACTGAACACAGTGGGACTTACTTCTGCGTAAATATGTCCAGGATCGCGCTACAAGAGATTGCTTCCTTTTCTTGGAATTCCTCTTTGTTTTGCCCTTATTTTTAATGACAGTTAAAACCAGTAGGTACATTAAAAATGTGGATTCTTTGCTTGAAAGTCTTCTAATTTTAACAGAGCAAACTGTTGGCACTTCGTATCTTTTCTAAGAAACAACATACTGTTGGTTTCACAATAGAATTCCTTTTCCAGTCAATGCATTTTTTTGAGATCAAAAGTTTCAACCCGATCAGGAACCCGGGTAGATTGAAGGGGTGGTGGTGGTTTTAAGCCAAACCAGTGTGGAAGCAATTCTTGTTCACTGGTATGGCTTCGACTGAACCGGATTGAGGATTGGCTGGTCCAGAGCATCATTCAAGGAAAGAAGCGCGCAAAGAGGCTGACATCCGATCCCCTTCAGATGTTCCTTGAAATAAGTCCCACTGTGTGTCAATGTATTTTACTGCCAAGAAAAGCGCCTAGAAGACAACGAAGACGGAAGACCATGAATCAGTCAGGATTTTAGATTTTTTTTCTGAGCATGCTTCAGAATAAACCCCCCTCTCTCTGTGCGTGTGCGCGTGCGCGTGCGTGTGCGTGTGTGTGTGTGTGAGAGAGAGAGAGAGAGAGAGAGAATTATTTATCCGGGTTTATGCCGCTCCATTGCTCCATTTTCTTCACCACGCCGAAAGGGGACTGCGGGGACTCCACCAAAACCGAACATTTGAAGGTGCTGCACGTTATAGCTAATTGCAACAATTCTCCTGAGGTCAAAGTTCACCTAATCACTGCATAAATGCATTCTTAATAGGAATTTATTAGCTGTTTTCTAGTAGCAGATCACGTTTGAAGTACAATTTGATTTTCATTAGCATATTGGTTTGCCAGGAATGATCACGCAGAAACCCGGCTCTGTTGCATTTACTTTGACGATATTGGAAACATTTGATGTTTTCATAAAAGTTTTTTTCTACATATAGCGCGCACCGGAGTCCCGGGGAAAGTTACAGGGCCAAAGGCGACAGACAGACAGACAGCTCCTCTTTCTGTGAGAGTCAATTTCACTTCAGTCGCACCCCCCGAGCCTCCTAGGACTCTCTTTGGGTTATCCCAACTAAACATGCAGAATTTTCCCAGGAGCACAACTTTACGGTTTTTGCTGGTAGTGGTAGGTAGCCAACACATGTCTTGCTGTGGGCTGCATGGGGGCGGAGGGGAATGGCTGCGTTTATACCCAGTCATCACCTTTAATAAACCTGTTTTCTAATCAAGTATCTTAGAACATGGATAGGATTCGAATGAGAAAAGCCCGCATGTGATCAAAGAAAAAACGTGGAATCTAGGTATCCATCCCAAATTAAAAATAAAGCACAGGCACATGACTAACAGATGAAAGCCGATAGATGAAAGCCCACCTTCAGATACATAGTGAAATTAAACCAGGGCTCTGTAACCTTTCCCCCGTACAGACACCTACCCCCCCTCGCTTCCCCAGCATTCCAGTGGTCTCTCTAGGCATGTTCCTTGGCTGTCTTTCACGGTTGAAATTCCTTTTTTTATGGCTTGTGCATCATAAACTCTCCCAGGTTCTGTTTATCCTTGTTTTAAGCTCAGGAATGCAATGGGACAGTTTTTGACAGAGGGAGCTGGGATGGTCCGTAGGATAAGATGCTTCCAACCAACTGAGCCCAACTCATCCCAGTTGCCCAGTTTTGCCCTTGTGATTCTCAGGATACGCGGGTGGGGGGTGGAGGGAGAAAGACAGACAGACTTGCGTTTGGCTGCTCTTATTTTGATGCTTAGGAGAGCCGAGTGAGTGATTTCACGTCTGTCTTTTTTTTTTTTTTTCCCCACTACACTCTCACGGCGCAAGGCCGGCTATCTGTTTGCGAGTCTTTGATGACGCCGGGATGACTAGAAATAAGCATTTGCTCTTGAAGGCATTGGCAGCTCAACAATTCCCGGTTTGGAATACATCCGGAAAACATTAAATCAATATAAATGCAGACAATTGCACTGTCTGAACGTAAAAGACTGGGATGGGGTGGGAGGAGAGGGAGAGAGAGAGAGAGAGAGAGAGAGAGAGAGAGAGAGAGAGAGAGAGAGAGAGAGAGAGAGAGCGCAGCAGCAGCAGCAGCAGCAGCAGCAGCAGCAGCAGCAGCAGCAGCAGCATCTGGGCTGAGAAAACCAGAAAGGAAAAAAGACCCCATGTCCTCTAATGTTTTCCTTGTGGGGCATCCGCAAAAAGCACGGTTAGATCCGCAGCAAAACGTTTAAGCGGATGCACTTAGCTTTCAGACGCCATTAATTCACTGGAACGAAATCGGGTTGAGTCCTAATATAGCCGCGTAATTGACTTAGTTATCGAACTAGTTGTGGTCCAGTCGGCACTGGGGTGGACAAAAGCAGACGGCTCGGGCTACCTGTTTTTCAAAAGTTGGACCTTTGGCTATGAGAATGTTCTCTCGAATCTCCCGTCGCATCCATTATAAGCAACGGGGTCCCTTTTAGCAATCTGTCAACAAACCCCCTATTTTAAGGAAAGCTAGCCATTACTCCACGCACGCACATTTGACTTTTTGAAGTAAAAAAAATAAAAATATAAAGTCCAGAGGTTTTGTGGAGGAAAGGTGGAATGCGTACGCAAAAATAAATAAACGTAGATCCTTTCTTTAAAGAGTTTCTATCCCAGAAGGAAAATGACTCTAGCTATAAACACAGTTTGCTAGCGTAAACTACTAACTGTAATATCAGCCCTGCAAAGGTTATATACATAACGAAACGTCTCATTGTCTTTCCTCGCTCAGAATTATAACAAAATAAATGCTAAGATTTTTCCAGATAGGACGGCATTGACAACCAAAGAAGTGCAGCTGTTGAGTAGGGGTGAATTGAATATTTGGAATCTTTTTCTGTTTCTATTTTTTTAAAAAAAGGTATTTTTTTAAAACCCGTTTGAAGTTTAACGTTTGGCACAGATCACATCGTTAGCAATACAAGACTTTCAAAATCTGTTAAGATTAAGGTGTGGGGAGGAAACGGTTTAATTTTGTTTGTACTGGATTAGCTCTGTTGGCAGTGGAACTGCAAAAATAAAGCCAGCTGAGCTAACGAAATATTGCTAGAACTTAAAAAAAAATCCTTCAAAAACTACATAGTGATTGTTGTGAGCCTTGCTCCTGTTGTTGTTTTAAGTTAAGAAAAGGAGATCAACACACCCCAAAACAACAAATCACACCACACACACACACACACACACACACACACACACACACACACACACACGCACACACACACACACAGAGAGAGAGAGAGAGAGAGAGAGAGAGAGAGAGAGAGAGAGAGAGAGAGAGAGAGAGAGAGAGGGTACATTCTGTAATGTCTTTGTTGATTATTTAAAATAGAGTTAATCCAATTATTTCATCGCATTTATGGTAATTATTGCTCAATGAATGCAAGCAGTTTGGATTTAAGGAAATAAAAACTCAAGAGCACTGGGTCCCAAAACTCATTGGAACCAGTGCGCAGAAAGTTCTTTGAGAACCAGCTGTCATTCCCAGCTTCATGTTGAGTTTGCACCCAGTAGAACAGACACACGTGTGGTCTTCATACATTGCACTAGTGTGCAGATTTTCCCCTTCCTCCTGTACCTATGCAACGTGTATATTACCTGCCACAAATTTAGTACTCTTGCTTTAAATGTTAAAGAAACAATCCACATTCTGTTGAAATGAAAAGCAAATGCCTTGATAGATCTAATCCTGTCTAAAAGCACTGGGTTAAACTGCCCTCAAATGGATTGGGTGAGTACAATTTATGCCTAATGCATAAGGAAGGGTATGTATGTTGGCATACAATGAGGAAATACACTGTACCACAATCACTGCAAAGAGAACAGTTGCTTCAGTCCTACCAGATACAGCCATCTCCATGTTCTATTTGATACTCCCCGAATTCAGAGGATTTTATATTTCCACTCCTTCCCAATTGATGCCAATGGCAAAAGTCCATGGGATTTCAACAGTTGTGATTGAATGGTACTCTCACAATCTCCCTGTGTATTTTATTTTGCTGTTTCCCCATCATTTTCTCCTTAAGAAGATGTAATGTCCTTTTCAGTGCCGCTAATCATTCAAAGTGTTTTACAATATTGGCCGTGACAACAGTCTTATGCGCTAAATTGCTATTTTATTCCCATTTTACAGGGAGACACCTTCCTTGAAGCCACATAATGAATTCACAGCAGTGCTGTAAGCTCTCAGCCCAAATCCAGGCCTATATCCACTGAACCATATTGGTTCTCACTGGTATTTCAAACAGTGAAGAATGAACAGAATGGGGAGGTGGTCATCTGAACAGATGTCTACTTTTCGATCTCAATAGTGGGCAAAAACTATGGTGGCCATTTATAAGCCAGATAAACCAGTGGAAATGCTTTTCTTTACAAAACCTCAATCATGAGATTGCACTGGTTTAAAAACTTGACATAGAAGCTCAGACTTATCCCTTTGAAGCTGCAATCCTATGCACATTTTCCTGGGAGTAAGCCCCACTGAACACAATGGAACATATTTCTGAGTAAACAACATGCATAGGATTGTGCTGTTAAACATGAATTGAGATTGTATAGTGGAAAGGCCAAACATTGAGACAGAAGTTCAAGAGGGAAAAGTAAATTTGATGTATACAGTACTGCTAAGCCTACTAAAGGATAGAGCACATCTTATTTTTTTGTATAGGTTGTACTTGATGTCTCATGTGAAATTATTGCTGTTTCTCCTGCTTTTGAACAATGCAAACAGTTCTAGAGTAAAATGTAACTACTTTTGTCTTTCTTGGCAGGAGTAACTGCTATCTTGTCATTTTCAAAAGGACCAGCATCAACACAAGAGAATCTAGAGTAACCAGTAGCATAGCTGGCATTTTTCCAAGGGGGCCGTGGGTGGGATGATGTGTCTTCACCCCGCCCCCCACCACTGGAATGGAGCAGGACCGGAGCCAAAAGGTTCCGTTCCATTCCGGTGGCAGAGGGGGCGGGGCAAAGACGCATTGTCCCGCCCATGGCCCCATTGGAAAAACGCCAGCTACGTTACTGGTTACTCTAGATTCTCTTGTGTTGATGCTGATCCTTTTGAAAATGACAAGATAGCAATTACTCCTGCCAAGAAAGACAAAAGTAGTTACTATGCTACGATACTGAGAATAACCAACACTTTTCTTGTCAAACAAACCAGAAGAGAGGAACTGTAGCAACACTTTTCCCTGCACTTAAGCATCAGCCAGAATGAATAGAAATAATGTAAAGGTAAAGGTAAAGGTGACCCCTGACAATTAAGTCCAGTCATGTCCGACTCTAGGGTGTGGTGCTCATCTCCATTTCAAAGCCGAAGAGCCAGCATTGTCCGAAGACGCCTCTGTGGTCATGTGGCCGGCATGACTCTCCTTGCTGCAGTGCGTAGCATGTAGCTGGAACACGGAGCGTTCCATAATGTACACCTATTTGAATCCTTGTGGGAGTAAATTATTGCTGTTTGAAACAGTAGGTGGAAAAAAGTCCTTTACAATTTATACTCAGATATCAGTTTTCACCCATGTTTAGCTTTTTAAAAACCTTGGCACATTAATAAAGCATTTCATTTGATTATCTTTGATCCCATTTCCTTATTCTATTAATACACTCATTACCTAAACTGGATAAGTTTCCCTTTGTCTCTTTCATCGCTGCTTCAGCCAACAGTGGACTCTAGGGAAGAGGTATTGGAGATGCCATCAGAATCTCGTGATAGCCGGGTAACCCCTTCTGGGGTCCCTTGGTGACAGATTCTGGCATTTGCAGAGAGTTCGGTAAACAGAGACCTGGACTGGACATTTCCAGAGCCCCCAGATGTTTTTCATCATTTCCTCTCAAGCAAAGACCAAAGGAAGATGCATCTCTCCTCACACAGTTCATCTTCCCTCATCATCTTCAGCAGTCGTCCAGCTCTGGTGACATGAATTTAAGAGCAGAGAAAACACAGGAGGCCAGATTCTTCAGCTGGTGGCCAGCCAGGTGGAGAAACGCAGCAAGTTCATTTAAAAAATTTCCTGAGAAAAAGGTCAAATCTACTGTAAAACAGGGAAGAAGCCTAGTTTGTGAAGACATTACCTGACACTCTCATTCTCTCCCAACCCCTGCTCTACCGCTTGGTACTGAAGTTGGGGATTCAAAAAGAGGACAACAAGTGGGCGGGACACAATGGACAATGAAGAGACCAAGAGTTGTAAGTGCAGCAGGCACTGGGCAATAAGCAGGAGTAACCCTTTGTGTCTCAAGGGCACATCCTTGGTGAATGGTCTACAGGAGTGTACTAAGATGGGGCTACAGTAGTTGGGCAGTATGGCCATGCTTAAAGGCACAGGGTCAGGCAGGGGGAGTGTGAAGGGATCTCAGACCCATGACCCCCAGGTTCAAAGGCAGGTGCATTGGGGAGTCATTTTAATGTTGTACCTAGAATGCCAAATGTCAAAAGCTGGCTCTCCTCTGACCACTTTGTTTCAATGCTTTTGTATACAAATATGCAGAATTTTTGCAAAATTTTCCAATATTAGTGGGAGAAGGATTCTTGTCATCATTGTTTTTTACTACATAGTATATGGGGACAAAAGTCTTGCACTCTTCCAGTCTTTAAATACCCATTTGAGAACTATGTGAACTTTCTGTATTACTGTTACACAGGTGATCCCTCAATCCTAAACATGTTTACTTGATTTCAGTGGAATTTACCTTTCAAGTAAATGAGCTCAGGATCACAACTGTGGAAAAGCAAAATAAAGCCAAATTGCTTTTAATAACATATGGAAGTATCGCACATTGTCCTACATACACGGTTTTCGATAATGCTAAACGTTCCCCGGTGCTGTCAATGACAACCACACTCCCATTGACTTCAAATGCTGGGAATTGCACTTGGTGACATCTGAGCCTTCACCCTAATCTAACCAGAAATTAGAAATTGTTGTCTAGAGAGTCTACATACACCAGCCTCACTATGTGACTAGCGGTAACCAGCTGTGACTAGGAAGTCTCTTTGTGTAAATATATGTGTACCTCAGGGAAGGCCGGCTAATAAGCAATTAATAGATCTGGACATGGATCTCCAGATCTTTGCCACCCCACCCCCACACCAGGGCACGACACCTTGATTTGTCTCCTAGGAGACTACATGCTCTGCATCTTTGGGGACTTCAGCATAAAAAAGAAATACTTCCTCGGCATGTTAACAGATTACAGGGCTTGATTTCTGTTTGGGGGACAAACCCTAGAGACATGCTTGCGCCGGCAGAGGTCAAGACACAGACATACAGATGCTGATTCTGGAATGAGAGCTGACAGGCAAAGAGATCAGAAGCAAGCTGAAAACCCAGTAGGGGAAAACGGAGGCACGCGCATCTTTTTGTTCCTTTGATTGCTTGGTCCAGAGACCTCATAACACTAGTTAATGTTAGGAATGTAGTGTTTATTTACACTGTATTTTCAGATGCACTTCTGATCCGCATTGTGTTTTCCTTTTCCATCACTCCTTGATGCAAAGCAGGATGTATGATTTTGGTTTCACAGCAGTGGCGTCATAGAATGGGGTGCGGTGGTGCAGTGGGCACTAGGGCATAGGGTGCTGAAGCTAATTAGGGGGCGCAGGCCCCCTTAAGTTTCGGTTTTATTTTCCTGGTTTTTTCAGCTTTTTCCTTTTTTTTTCTTTTTCGCGGCAGCTGCCGCCCCCTGCTGCTTCCCAGGGCACTTGTGTGCCCCTTGTGTGCCTCTTATGTGCCCCACAGGGCGTGTGTGTGCTTTTTGGGTAATTACCTTGTCTCGGGGCGGCCCAGGCATCATGTTCTCACTCCGGACAGGAACTTCCGGCGCCGCCATCTTGGATGGGTGGGACACTGTAGGGACTCTCTAGAACTCTCTCTCCGTCTCGTTGGTCTCCTCCAGAGTGCTAGAGAGTACTGCCCATTCAAGATGGCGGCGCCGGAAGTTCCTGTCCGGAGTGAGAACATGATGCCTGCGCCCCGCCGAGACAAGCTAAGTACCCCAAAAGCACACACACACCCTGGGGGCACAGAAGAGGCACCCGGGGGGCACACGACCCTTAAATCCCCCTAAAAACCCCAGAAAACCCAAAAACTAAACCGAAACCGAAACTGTGAAATTCACAGTTCCAAGAAGGTTTAACAACATGGGGTGTTGCTTGTGGTGCCTGGCTAACCACCCGGAAAGGTTCCTGGAAAGAAATAGGGAACTCTATAGAGTTGTATGAAGTTTGAAAATTCTTTGTGCAATCCCTACTTTTTCAATTCGCCACTATAAAAAGAGTGATTTTGGGGTGGTAGGAGCAGTGCTTCTGTCCAAGTTCCAAGTGGAGAACCTGGTTCTCACATTATGTTGTGCTTAAAGGTGACTATATTCATCACTTGTAAGGAATGCAGCACTGGAGAGATGTTCTGTAGGTGTTGGCTCCTCCATTATATTTACTGTACATGTGGTTAATTATGTTTTAGCCCTAAGTCACAGATGGAGTTATGATTTACAATGCAGGAGGGCATTGGATATACATAATAAATAACTGATTTACACACACACACACACACACACACACACACACACACACACACACACACACACACACACATGCACTCATGCACGCACGCACGCACGCACGCACACAATTATACTTAGATACAGATAATGTACCTATGATGGGTTGCATACAAAGAGTCCCTTCCCCTGGAGGAAGACTCCATGATCCAGAGAAAGGGAACCTTTGGATGCAACCCAATATATCTAAAGTTTAATATGCAATGGTTGTTCCTATTCAGTGTATATAATAATTCTCTCCTGTCTTCTTGAAACCCCAATCTGTATTGCATTGTGCTTTACATGTCTGAACCTCTGACACTGATGGGCTGAACTAATTTGGTGGTATGAAATATCCTGTTGCTGAGGGAACAAAGCATTTTTGAAGCCCAGCTTCTGTGAGGAACGGAAAACACCACACAAAGGCAGCATGATGAGGACTGGGAAAAAGTTCCTCGGGGCATAGGGAAGCTAAGGGGCAGGATTTGGAAACCATGAGGCAAGAAGGTTGCAGAATAAGCAATAAACTAAAAAAGGGGGGACTCTAAAAGAAAAGGATGGTGGAGAATGAGACAAAGAAAGAGACAGTGGAGATGGGGAATGGAGGCAAGAAGGAGCTAGTGGGATAGGGACTCAGAGAATGCTTCATAGCATTTAAAGTTTAGAAGGGCTGCACGCTTTGGAGAAGGGAAGGAGGAGTGCTAGGAGGCTGGTCAAAAGAAAAGGGTGGTTAAAGAAAATGCAGATAAAGAAGCAGAGGAGGAGCCAGACCATTTTTGATCCGGGGCCCAAACCCTTGACGCCCCCCCATAAAAACGCGCGGCCGTAACCCTTCACGCCCCACGGCGCAGGCGCGCCGCAAATTTTTGGGATTTTTGATTTCAGTTTGGAAGCCTAAAAGAAGTTTAAAAGAAGTGAATGGTTGTGTTAAAATGTACAACTAGGTTCAGAAATTAGCTTCTCCATTTTGAAAACACCAAACTATTATGAGACAAGTCCAAACCTTCCCGGAAGTATGAGACTAGCTTGTAATGGGTTCATCCTGGGACCAGAATTTCCCATTGCTCAAAATCCTCTTCCACTGTCAGTCCACTGTCTTACTCTTGAGAACAAGGGGGAATCTAACAGCAGTGACAGCATGAAGTAGAAGTAGAAGCATCATTTTAAAGTCCTGGATGCTTGTTCAAAGCATCCATGGCTGCCAGGGAACCTAATTCCTCCCTGCTCAATGGACTGAGTGGGCAGATGCTGGAAATTCCACTTCCCAATCTTATTGGTGGCAATGGACACTCCACACAGGTATCCCAAAGGTGAGCAAACCTTACTGCTACTGTCATGTTTGCAAGGGTGTTTGCATTTTTGGAAAAGGGGACTGGAGGACTAGCTGAAAGCTTTCCTTGCTACTCTAAAACGGCAAACTCTTGGGAAAACCAAGAACCTGTGGAACCAATAGGTAGTGGAGACATGGAAAAGGGGAGGATACAAGGAGAAAGTAAGACTGGAGGAAACATCTGGAAAGTTAAGATTGGGTTCTACATTATTGGCAGGAAGGAAGTAGGCAAACAAGGGAGGCTTGGAGGGCTGGGAACCATAAGCCAGGGAACCAAGGGGAAATTGGGTTGCTATGTCTAGACTCTACACATACCAGGGGAATTTGGCTAATTGATTCATGGAGTCTCTATGGAGTCTCAGTGCAGCATTATGACCTGGTAACCCTAATGGGCAATGATGCAGTGTGTGTGTGCATGGAGGGGTGCAGGGGTTGAATTTAACATATTGATTTGAACCACTTGTTTCTTGGGTTGTAGCCTTCTTATATATTGCAATGTGATTGGGCTGAAGATTCAAGGCAATATATGTGTGGTAGGTACATGTCAGAATAAATGTCGCTAACCAGAATAACAGGTCAGAGAAATGTCTTGCTGTCAATAAAGCTAGTATCTCCAGTCTACCATCCAGACATATGAAAAACATTGAGAAGTTGGCAAGACCAGGCACATGGAGCGAAAGAGAGAGCATTTATCACAATAAAAACATCAGGTGACACAGTCCTGCGATTATAATGTCTTCTGTTGCCATTACTCTTTCTACTGCATACGTTTGTCTGAATAATAATTAGCTTTCCACTTTAAAAAGATGGATTCCACTCATTGTTCCCTCTTGAAATCATCTTTACCATTTGTAATGTAGCTGGAAACCATAATGGTCTCTTTGGCATATTGCAAATACTATAGCTGTTTTGTTAATGATAGACGGGCTTAGATTATCATGGCTTCGCCCTTACATTAGCTATGCTGGACTTTGCATAAACATACTACACCAGGAGAGGTTTTCAGTAGTTCCACAAAACGTTCTTGAAATTGCATCTTGATGTTATGGTTATGGCTACAGTCATCACTGGAAACCATCAATGCTTTAAGTGAGATAAAGGTGATTTAAAGTGCATTTGTGATTCTGGCAATGAGTTGACAGCCATCTTTAACCAGCCTGACCTGGGAATGACCCTGAGCTCAGCTGGTTGTGAGATAGTTCGGTCTATTATGGGACAACGTATTATATGTCTGACAGGAGGCAGAGAACACATTCGAAGATCACAGCTGAGTGACACCACAAGACAGAACCTCATCTTATTTGACACACAAACTGTATACAAACGTTAAAACTCTTTTTTTTTAAAGGAAGTATCCTTTGTCCCAAATGTAAATTCACATTTGTTAACTTCTTGTTCTTATCCTTAGGCTAAAACAAATGATCTTCGTCTCAGATCATATATAAGCAAATTAATGCACGATGATAAATTAAAATGGGCATACATCTTTCATTTGGCTTTTCCTTTCCCATGTGGCTTTGACTAGTTATCGGGATCTATTCATGCTGACATTCCTAAGAGTTTTGCCCAGAACAGCATATCTAATTTTTGTCATACACAATGGCTTTGGAGGTAGCATAAAGGTGCTGTCTTGAAACAAATATTAGCAAAAACAGCATTTGATTTAATTCCTGGCTTTTACAAGTGCTGTTATGAAAAGTAACCATATGAATCATGGGGCCTGGGTGAACGGGGTCTGTATAAATTACTGCTACTACATCGGTCCGTCCAAACTATGCAGCAAAGGCCTTTTGGAAGCAAGGTAATATATGAATTGGTGCCTCCCATCTGTTTTAACTCACTATTACCTACAATAAAGCTTTTTGGAGGGGGCTATGCATTGAAATAAATTTAAAAATGGTAACCCATTCATGGTGAATATGTAAATATGCACATACATTAATCTAAATTTAAATCTGGGTTTACACAACAGCTTCATCTTTCTAGAAGTATTATGTGTTGGGACCTCTTTTCTATATATTGCTGGTTCTGTTTCGATCGAATTGCTTCCAAAGGGAAAATGACAAGATGTGAATCAGTGTGACCTCATTAACTAGGCTCACACTGTTAAATGAATGAGAGCCATTAGGACTGCTCCAAGGTGGCAACATTTCTATCATATAACCTGGTGGGTAGTATCATAATCTTGCCATAACCTGCTGCAAAGATTTATCCGCTACGCTAACTTGCATAACTGGAACAGCATTCTGTCTTATAAATATTGACTTGTGCCAGAAACAACAGCTCAGTGCAAGAGGACTTCATCTTCTGCCCAGCTGACATATCTTCACAGGCCACTGGATTTTAGCAGGAAACAGACCTCAGGAGAGTTTTATGATTGAGAAAAATACTTCATAAGTTGCTCTAAAATATAGCCTAAGAGAAGCAAAGGTATCATTAAAGTGGCCAGGAGGGTTATATTTTGCCATCCAGTTTTTCATAGGTGTGCCTTTCATAGTGCAATTAGGTTCATAGTGCAATGATGACAAATGTTAAGGAAACTGTTTAGCTTTATATCCTAAATTTTGGGGGATTGGATGGGTGGCTTGTGTGTAAAATAGCAATTTAGAATGGCCCTATAATCTCATCAAAATGGGTTTACTTCATTCAGTTATCTTATTCAGAATGTTTCCTGCATGCATTCCACTTGTCAAAATGATTTCATAGACATTTTTCTGTAATACAATATCCTGTGCTTTTGGACAGCACATCCAAGATGGCGATTCTCAGTTTGTTGTTTTGCAGATCACCGTTCTGGTTAATTTGTCTTTGTTGAACACCATATTTTCTTATTTTATGACTGCCATGGAGTAGGCTGCACGAAAAGCGTCTAGACTGAAACTCAGCTCCTTTTGTACTTTGATACAGCTAGACCACGCACATTCCAGTCAAAAGAAATAATGCATGGGGTGATGGAATTGAGGTTGCTTGGGCTGGTAGGTAGTATGTAGGTGTTGCTAGGCTTATGCAAGGCCCAGTCATTTAGATGAGAGGTGTACAAGAAAAAAACCCGTTTCCTGACTCCATTAATTTTTATGTCTAAAGAGCTGGCTCATGTCTGTGTCTGCTCATGAGAATAATGCTTATGCCATCGCAAAAACCACCTGGTTTCATTTGCTGATTCATTTCATTCCCACTGTTTTCAATGGAGAAACTTCCTCAGTTTTTCCTACACATAACTTCACTGTTTTCCAGATAATTTGTGGGAAATGTGCAGACATTTCAGGACCCCTCTAAGGAATCATGCCTACCAGATTTACGAGAGATAGCACTAAGGAGACCAATTTTAGACAATATTGAAAGTGGCATATATACATAACCTCACTGCTGTCTAATAATAATAATAATAATAATAATAATAATAATAATAAAAATAATAATAAAAACTAGAGGCACAGCAGAGATGTACTCAGGAAGCCATGAGAAATAAAATAGTTTGTTTTGGAAGTGGTATTTTTTTTAATAAACAACTGCAAGGCAAGCACAAACAATAATGCATATACGCCCCTCATATCCTGGGACAGATTGAAAAACATGGTGTGCAGTGGTGAATCAGTGAACAGCAAATTTCAAATTCAAATAAACTGCTTTCAATTAAATCAAGGCAACATCCAGCCCTATATTCAGGCCTCCAACATGCTGAGAAAAATAGAAGTATTTGAAAACAATTGGAAGTTTTCTTCATGGCTTGTTACAATGTAAAGAGATCTCAGATATCCGGATTTTAAACCTGGATATCCGAGATCTCTTAAGAAGTATTTGAGGTGGGGTGGTAGATACTGAAGGGTAAACTTAATTTCTAATAGTTTATTAGTAATAAACTACTGCAACTAAAACCAGGCAAGTCTGCTTAAAATGCCCCTCCATGAAAAGCTCACAGCTATAAAGAAGATAGAATTGGATTGGGTGGGGTTAAATTAGGAGGAGCTGTAGCTTAGTAGAAGAGCACTTGCTTTGAATGCAGAAGTTCCTTGGTTCAATCATCAGCATCTCCAGATAGGGCAGATAAAGATTTTGTCTGAAACCCTAAGAGCCGTTGACAGTCAGCGTCAACAGTACTGAGCTAGATGGACCATGGTCTGATACTTGGTGCAAGGCAGCTTTCTGTGTAAAATTGAATAAAAATAAAATAGATCCCAAACACACATAAAGAAACAACACAGGAGAGAATTAAATTGATTCTAAATGAACATGAAAATACTTAGGTTTCACACAAGGCAAAAGCTGCCAAATATACTCACAGCCTGACTAAGATTTGGCCGGCGGCCCCCGGACTGCCCACCGGATCCTGAGCACCGGCAGCAACGTTGCCGCCGGAGCGGAGGTCTCCGCGGGGAAGGAGACGCTTGTCTCCTTCCCCGAGTGTAACCGGGGCCAGGCCCTATTGGACTCCTCGGATTTCCACCAGCTATTTTGCTGGCGGAAGTAGAGGAGGCTGTGTACAGGCTCTGGAGCCCAGGGGGTCAGGATGCCACCCCCTCCCGGGCCGCCTGGGCCAATGGCCACCCTCCCTGCCCCGGCAATCCGCCCCCCTGCCCGCTGGATCCGAACCTACTGGGTCCGTTGGCGGCAGGGTCAGGTCCGTCGCCAGAGCTGGGGAGACTGGCGTTGCGCCGGCCTTTCCTGCTCCCGAGGAGGCTCAAACGTGCCTTACAGCATTTTTGTGACCTCTTCTGGAGCCGTAACGCTTCTTCTGGTGCCGGAGTTTATGTGTGGATTGCGCAGATAAGCTGCAATCCTAAACACTTACCTGGAAGTAAGTGAACTCACTAGGACTTACGTTTGAGTAGACATGTACAGGATTGTGCTACCAGAAATGGAATTAGCAGCAAAATTGAACTGAATATATTCATGACTAGCAGCCCAATCCTGTGTAACTCTTGCACCGGTGTAACAGTAGATCCACCGGTGTAAGTGACTAATGCCAGTGTAACTTGCTGTACGCTGATGGACACAGGGTGTATACCGGCGTAACCACCTCGGACGCCACACATGCGTAGTTTGAACGTGGGACGGATGCCAGTGCAACTCCACCAGCACAGGGAGCATTTGGGGGGTGTCCAAATGCCCGTGGAATGCCCCCTGCGCCGGCGGAGTTGCAGCTGCATCCATCCCATGTCCGAACTGCACATGTGCGGCATCCGAGGGGGGTTACGCCAGTGTCCGTCCTGCGTTCGTCAGTGTATGGCAAGTTACACTGGCATTAGTCACTTACACCGGTGGATGTACTGTTACACCAGTGCAAGAGTTAAACAAGATTTGGCTGTAGGAGACCTTAGTTTATGATATCCATGAGGAGCAGTCAGCAATGGTGGAAAGCTCCACATCCTGATCATTTCTTCTTATTTTCACTGTGGTCTCACAGACCACCTGTAAGCACATCAGTGGCGTCACCATGTGGCCCCCATGATGTCACTACTGGAGGTGACATCACTGCCGCTGCACATCCTGACGGAGATGCAGGGTGGGAGGGTGGGTGAACCCCATCGCCGCTGCTCCCACCGCCAAAATGGAGCAGTTGTTGCCGCCACCCACTTTGTCACCCCCCCTACATGTTACCCAGGGGTGGACTGCCCCCCACTCCCTGGCAACGCCTCTGAAGCACATTGCATACCACTGATGGTCCACAGAGCATCAATACACTGAGATGAAGTCACATTATTTCAGGACTCCAAACCAAAGGGGGGGGGGATGCAGTGCAGAGTTGATGAGGAGATTGAAAGACAGAATATTTGAGTATTGTATGGAAGGCCCTAGTAAATTTAATTTAATAATGCATCTCATAGAGACTATAATAGGGTAATCACAATGTACATATTACTTGAATTAAATTAGTTCCATGAGGTCCTCTTCAGGTCTATTGTACTATTCACAGCAATAGCCTATCACATGACCAGGTTGGCATGCTGAGAACATGAGCTGAGTGTTTCCATGCAATATTCGGTACGTGGAAGAACCTGTCATGCAATTTCTTGACCACTCTTTACCCAGCCTGCAACTTGAATCCCAGAAACTGCTCCATGTGAACATCACTTTCAGCAGCTGTGCAGTGATGATATGGGCATATGCTTAACAATTCCACCATCATGTCATTACATGCTGTATGCAACCTGGATCCACACAGCTCACAATTTCACCATGCCATTTTGATCAAGCAAATCCAACTTAAAAACTACAAATAGATTATCTGATACGTAGAAGCACTAGACTGATTAACACTACATTGTGTCATTTGAAGTGCCCAAACCAGCATTTGAAAGCCAAATCTGACATAGATCGTTACGCTGTTTGATCATAAATCTGTGGGAAATGCTTTGTTTAATCAAAAACTGTATAATCTGTAAAAAAATATGTGATAGACGGTTTTGTTGCAGCTTAAATATTGTAAATGATTGGGTTGAAGTCATGTCAATTGGAGATCATTCTGCTTTATGTTTTTGGTTTATCACTTCAGTATTTCCAGAGGTTAACCACCTTTTACAAGAAGCTGCTGTCAGCATTATACCATAAACATAAAACTTCAAACATGATCTGTGCTATGATATAATATGAAAGGTTTATATAATAAAGCCCCACAGAAGTAGTTTCTAAACATCAAGGCATAGAAGGCTTTTCAAAGCAAAGATTTGATTCCAGCGAGTGTTTAAAATGGATTTTCTTTTAGTGCCTTTATCGTACTTATAGGGGGACACATTTCTAACTGGCATATAATGGTAGTCCCCATTGAGAGTAATATGCCCATTGTTGTCATAATGGATCTCCATTCACACATTTAACAGCTTGAAGGTACACATTTTAGGCACTATAACTTACGTAATTAATCTTTATTACACCATTACTGCCATGTACTCATAAAACGCAGAACCCATGTAGGAATTTATCACTTATATTAATGAACATGCCACAGGCCTCCTAAAATTGCAGTTGAACTTGTTTTTAGAGACACCACACACAAACAATGTGCTAGGGAAGTCAGCTGCATGTGTCTACTGCTCTGTTATAGTAATATGCATCCGTGTAATAAGCCTACATGAAAAGCTGTTGCCTTCTGTTTGAAAATTCATTAGCTCCCTAATAAGACAATATTAGATCTGCCAATCATACTGAGATCTTGGAAATGCAGAATTTCATTATAGTCTGCAGTCAAGTATCTTTTTACTAATAAGCAGCATATCTGTTAGGTCCACCAACCTCTTAATTATGTCTCAGGAATAATAACTCTCTTACCACGGCAAGAAAAGACTGAAAGGATTTCCAGTTGCAAAGTAGAGGTCATCAGGCCACAAATCTTCATTGGAAACAATATGGAACCTTAGGGTCTTCCTGGACCTTCCATAGGTTTCTAAGAGCACAGAATCCCAGCAGGATGGAAATAAAAACAACGAACCAGAAACAAAAATAAGACCATAGGAAGCTACCATATACCAAGTCAGACCTCTGGTCCATTCAGTTCAGCATTGTCTTTACTAACTGGTAACAACTCTTCAGGGTTTCAGATGCGGTGTGTGTGTGGGGTTTCATTCCTACTTGGAGATGCCCAGAGGCGTTTCTACAGTAGGGGCGATACCGTAAGTTGCACCCTGTCCTAGTCCCTGTTTACAAACCAGAACAAGGAGGCCCGCCTCCTCGCCGTCGGAGCCATTCCGTGCGGCAAAGGCGATGGACAGGGAGTCTCCTGGCAGGGAGTCTCCTGGCAGGGAGTCTGCCAGGGCTTGGACCTTGGACCTTCTGCATGCAATGCATATGATCTGCCATTGAGCTACAACCCCTCCCTGTAACAAATGAGAAGGGGTGAAAAAGTTACTCCTAGAGACTTGGGTTGTTTGTGTCCTATTTAGAAATCTTCACTGAAGATAAGAGAGTGGGGTGCAAATATACACATGCGTACTAACAGCCCAATCCAACCTAAATCCCTGCGCGACAATGCAGTGGCACCAGCGCGGCTTCCACTGCATCCTGTAAGGGGACAACATTTGTTCCCTTACACCAGGGTAAGCCCCAGCAACTACCATGGGGCAACTTGGACCTGCACCAGCGATATCACTGGCACAAATCCGTGTTGTTCCATGCGGGTAGATCAGGCCCAGGAATGGGGTTTGGATTTGGTGCGTAACGCTGCTGAATCCACCCCCCTCTTGGACCCAATCTGCCTATTTCCCTCCCCATCTCCTCCCTGTTCCACCCCCTCCCTGTCCTCCCTTCACCCTGTTCCACCCCTAGCACCTGGCTTACTTGCTCCGGCAGGCCTCCCGAGGGCCACTGGCATGCGTGGGAAGGCTCTGGCCTTCCCACCAATGCTCTGGCTGCTAGCACTGCTGCAAAGTGCTTTAAGGGTGCTTTGCGACAGCCTGCACTAGTAGAATGCACATTTTGTGGGTGCTTCCTTTATTTACACGGGTTGGGCCATGTCTACACTGTTTTGAGAACCTGTCTATATTTCTATATAATGCTTAACTCCTCCATTTGGGTGCCTCTCTGGCACTTCTGTGTCTAAGTAGGAATCTTATGGCAACTGAATCTTGTCGATCCCTGGGGTAGTGAACTTAATTTTGTCTGGGATCTCTCGTATTTAATCCTGTGGAGATGCGGGACCTGGCACAAGCCAGCCCCTCGATTCCATGAGAACCCGAGTGGCAGCAGCATTCGCTCGTAGACGTCAACCCTGCACCTGAAGGGGGGAGCGCCAATGCTGTGCCAACTGGACAGCCCTCTTACATCCATGGAGGGGAACAGGCTACCTCCTTGCAACTGGAGTACCCTGGCGGTTGACTCCGGTGGTACGCTGACTAGAGGACGGGCACTATATGGGCATGGAGTGTCCTCACCCCCAGGAGCGAAAGAGTTGAGGGAGCGGAAGGCAAGGGAAGTACAGAAAACCAGTAATGACAGGGGTAAGGTGGTGCTGGAACAGGCTCACAGGGACAACATGGGAGTAAGTAATGATGGGGATAAGGTGGTGTAGGATCGGGCTCACAGAACTGTTATGGGAGAAACCCTGGGTAATGGACAGGCTGATGAGGGGCGGGTTTCTCAAAGACGGGCAAGAGCAGGTCTGGCTATATATAAACTCCTTCATTTGGCTGATGAGGAGGCTGGCAGCTGGACAGGCCCAGGCTCTCTGCTGGAGCATGGCTAGTAACCCTGGAAGCCAGGCTGGAGAGAAGGGTTGAGGATGAAGCAAGCCCCTTCCCCCAGCAGCATCTGAGGTCCTTATAAGTAGGCTTACCAGATCGTCGACCGCAACGGAGCGATCTGCCCTTAAGGGGCGTGGCGTGGGGGGGCCAGAACGTGTCGCGTTCTGGCCCCCCGCGCCCCGCCCCTTAAGGGTAGATTGCTCCGTCCCGGTCGATGATCTGGTAAGCCTACTTATAAAGGAAAAACCAATGCCAGTGCGGCTAAGGCAGGACTTTGCTCAAGGCCTGGAGCTCGAGAGCCCCAACCTTGTCAACCACAATATTGGGATCACCCTGGGCCTGGTCACTCCCCTGCCAGGGTCCCCTGAGAAACCCTGCGGACAATTTTTTTTAGTTTTATATGCAGCCAGAAACCAGCTTCAAACCAGAGTAGTGCACCAGACTGTGCTGTGTCATACACCAAATACATGGTAGCTCTTTGTAGAAATCTGAAGTGAGTTTACTTTTGCCATTCAAACATCATTTTGACTTAAGGTTGATGTGAATTTGTCGCAAACACATGGCATGACATCAACCCTGGCCTCTCCAATGTTGGTTCAAGAAAAGTCTGGTGGGTTTGTAGAAAAACTTCAATAATAAGGAGCTAGGCACCTAGAAGGATACTTTTTAAGTCTTATCTTGTCATTGTGAGCTTTGGAATGAAACCGAAGTAGAAAAAAGGTTTCTAAGTGCTCTCCAGGTATTTTTCTGTCTTGCCTGAACTGGTTGCTTTCTATTCATCTTGACCTCTGTCTGTACTGAAATGTACAGACACAGAGATAGCTCAGTGATGTCATGTACTGGATTGCATCAATAGAGAAATGATAGATAAGTGTTGTCTTGTCTCCTCCTTTCATGCATGCTTGTTGTATTACCATCTCCAACAGAAGATGAAAAATTCAACATAAATCTAATAACAAAGGAAGAGTTCTTTTTCATTTTGTACACAGTATTTTTTCCCCCAGTAGGTACTATGAGAAGTGAAAGAAATATAAGAAAATTCCCTGGATTTGCTTGGACAAAGGAACGGAACTGAAATGGCTAAAACTGGACTGTAATTTGAATCAAATCTGCTAAGGTAACTTAAAGGGAAATTAGGGTTGGCATCAGGTAGTGGAGGTAATGTATAATGGTAATGATAATCTGAGTGGAGGGCCCTTGGTCAAAGCCCTGCCCTGAGCTCCCTGTGGTGCACTCTGACACCACCTGGAGTACCCTGTACTCCAGTTGCCAGGGCATGCGTGCGCGCACACACGTCCCCCAACCGAGCATGAACCAGAATTAGCATGGACCTACTATTCTCAGTGGCCAAGAACTGTGAAAGGGGTATCGGACTGATGCTCATTTCCCTCAGTACCAGTGAAGGAAAAGGGCACCCAACCATGTCCCTTTCGACCATTCTTGGCTGTCCAGAAGAGAAAGAAGGGTCAGGTGATCATTCTTTTCCCACAATGATGATAAGGGGGAAAAGTGGCCATCCACCTCCCTTTCACACTGTCCTTGGTGGCTGAGACTGGTGAGAGAAGAGACCGTCCATCCACTCCCCGGCCAGTTGAGCAAGTAATTCTGTTGTCATCTCCTCCTTTGGTCTTTCACATTTGTGAATGGGCTTTCAGTTGATTAATTGGATAATGGGGCTTACAATCAATTAAATTTGAGTAAATGACTGTTCATATTACCAAACTTCAACAAAGGTGTATGTTTGAGATGGTGAAGATAACCTAATAAGATAAGATAACCTAATATTTAACAAAGAAAAGCTCATAGCCATTACAAAGAAAGGGCATCTTGTCTTTTGTTTTTCATTCCCTACTACAATAACATGCCAGTACAAAAATAACCTTAGGCCAATTTAAATTTGATCTTACCAATTAAAATTGGTCTCTTTCAATTAATCAATTAAAGCTTTAGTTGATTGATCTACCAATTCAATAGATTAAAGATCACAGCCCTAATTGCTCTCATATACTAAGAATGATATTCAGTCCTCTTTGCCCATGGTACAGAAAGTAACTCTTTGCCTGCTGTTGCTTTTTTAAAATGAGACTTTAAAAATGAGAATGAAATCAAACATTATTTTACTTCAATCTAGCATTGTCAGCCCATTTTTTCCATAATGTAAGATTCTGAAATCAAGTGTTGATTAAAGGAGCATTTTTTGCCATCAATGTTGTGCTAAGACAGTCTATTAACACCAACATTCTCTTGAAAGTAATTTTATAGTAATTGTATTCGGGAATGTTTAGATTAAAATTGTAATGCAAGTTTCTCTTCTGAATACACAGCTTCCAGTCTACCACCCATACACTCCTGAGTAGTTATTAGGACTAGTATGAGTAGGCTTACCAGATCTCCAACCGGGACAGAGTGCTAGACCTTTAGGAGAAGGAATGTGGGCAAGTGTAGCTTGTTAAACCTTAGAGCACAATCCTAGGCATGTCTAGTCAGAAGCAAGCCCCATTGTGTTCAGTGGGGGTTGTTTCTGAGTAGACATGCCTAGGATTGTGCTCTAGGACTTAAACTACACCTACCCACATTCCTTCTCCTAAAGGTCTAGCACTCTGTCCCAGTTGGAGATCTGGTAAGCCTAAGTATGAGGATTGACTCAAACTATGGGGTATAATTGTGAACGTACTTTTCTATATAATTCAGAACAAAATTGAAATATATAGAAGTAACACTGTACCAGTATTTAAATTTCATTGTCCATACTTCTGTTTTGTATTCTCCTTTCATACATGGCAGTTATATGAACAAAGAAGCTTGCTTTGAACATTTCGCTCTATTGGTCATTTTAGTTAAAAGAACAATGTACTGTATATTCCTAATTTCAAAAAGCTTTATATTATCTGTAGCCAGGATGGTGTAGTGGTTTGGGAGTCGAACTTAGACCTGGAAGATCCAGGTTCAAATCCCCGCTCAGCCACGAAGCTTCCTGGGTGACCTTGGGCCAGTCACTATCTCTCAGCCCCACCTACCTCACAGGGTTGTTGTGAGGACAAAAAGGAGGGGAGGAAATATGTACACCACTCTGAGCTCCTTGGAGGAAGGGCGGTATAAAAATGTGAAAAATAAATAAATAAATAAATTTGTAGCTTGGTTGTAACACTATTCATTTATGGATTCACAGGTTCCTAAGGCTGCAATCCTATACACACTCATGTGATAGTATCTTCCATTAAACTCAGTGGGATTTATTTCTGAGCATAAGATTGAGCTGTAATATATTTAAAAATCAGCAATGAAATCCTATTGTGTTTTTATTTCAGGTTAGATTACAGCAAATTAGTGGCAAGTGATATTGTGCACATTTTATAGTGAAATGATACACACATCAAAGCATTGCCTGCTCGATGAAATCACAGCGCCTTAAAAAATAAAATGGTACAAATTGGTAATTTACCAGCATGCAGCAAGTAAATTTTCAGCTTCCCCTGCTGCATATCAAGCCTTACAGCTTCACATCTTAATCAGGTTTTTATTTAAATAGTTTTCACCATAGTACAATAGACAAAATAGACAAGCTGTTCTTCAGTAATGAGCCACATTGTCATCGTGTCATAATTTCTCAAAATGATGAACCATAATATGAACACAGAACACATGTTGTGAAAGAGAAGCCTATGCAAAGAGAATGCAAACTGTCCTCTTATATGTCTCTTTCTGTTGCCTCTTGAAGCTGAGAGACTACAGAGCCAACTACCGTATTTTTCGCTTCATAAGACGCACCCCCCAAAATAGGGGAAAATGTCTGTGCGTCTTATGGACTGAATGTAACTTACCGGGGCTTGTGGGGGCTTCGGGGAGGCCTGCGTGACCCTCTGCAGGCCTCCCCGATCTTCAGTTCGGCGATAAATGGCTATTTTCGGCCATTTCCAGTTTTCGTGAATTTTACATGATTTCACCAATCATGTAAATACTATCTCTAGAATGAGAACTTGCTTCTCCTTTTAAGCTCTGCTTAATATCATGGAGTGTGTCCATCCATGGCCAGGAAAGAAAGGTTGTGAGTGCACATTGGCCCTGTCCAGTCATTAACTGGAAAAATACAGATTGCTTCGGATGTCTAAAATTATGTAGCTAGAGATCTGGCATTGCTAAACCCTGCCAATCGTTTAGTGCAGGAGTGGCCAACCTTCCACCATTAGGGTCTCTGTGTCATTAAGAGTTGTGTAGAAAACAGAATCTTGGCAGCTGCAAGTGCTGATGGTGCTGCTAAAGCAGCTGCACCTGCTGAAAGGCCTTCACCTATACACCCGTTAAAGGGTCAGGAGCATTCATGTTGACAGGTTGGCCACCCCTGGTTTAGTGCATGGGATACCAGAAAGACTGCAAAAGGAGAACAGTGACATCCAGTTCCCTTGATATTTCTTGTATGTGTATGTTTTGATATGCTCCTCATTGAAGGGGATCTCAAAAGTCCCATCTTTCCTCAAGCACTAGTGTTGCCAGGTCCAAACCTGAGATTTCCAAGGTGGGGCCTGGAAAAATACAATAGGGGGGAAATTTGGTACTGCAGGAGCCCAGTAGTAAAGGGATGTGATCCAATAAAAATGGTCTGAGATTAATCTTTGCTGTACATCCACTTGACTGACAAACAAACAAACAAAAAACAAACAAACGCAAAAGCAACAAGCTGGAGAAACTAGTTGACGGACTAGTTTATATATAGCAAAGGATTAAGGAGAGGGAATTCCCAGAAAATGAGAGCAGATCAGGCATCTTCCATTCCTAAGGATGCCTGCCTGCCTGCCTGCCTGCCTGCCTCCCTCCCCAGAAGTCAATGAGCCGTACTAATGCATTTAGCATCATATCATGTGTAGCATCGCCTTTAGTGAGGTGTAAAAGGAAAATACCCACAGACAGAACTGCTCTCCTCCTCAGCCTTTTCTTCATACAACTTTTACAAGTCCCTAACCTATTGATCCTTGTATCACTCAGAAAAGCCTTATAAAGCCTAATAAGCCACACCAGCTGTGCTTCCGGTGACATGCTCATTTTGGCTAGGCCTCTACTCATCTAAAGCAGTCTTTGTTTCTAAGCAAGGCTCAGGGGTGGTTAGTTACTGCTGCTGGTTTCCTAAATGTCAATAATTCTTGTAAGAGGCTGTAGATCTTGCAGAATCTCTCCTTGCTCTTGGCAAGGAGCTGCTATTGCTCTTTGCTTCAAAGAAAACAGCAAGTACTGTACGTCTCTCCTGTTCCACATGCATTTGTTTCCTGCACACGTGTGCTTTGTTTCAGTTCTGGATATAATCAGCAATAGGATAGGGTGTTTTTTTAAAAAACAAATTCTGTAAATATTATTTGTGAGAAATCACTGAACAGCATAATACGGCATTTTGTGTGATGAGATGGCACCAGATGGCCATTAACCAATAACATGTCTTGTCATGTCTCATTGTTTGTGCTACAAGCTGAAGTTTCTTGAGATCAGTGAATGGCAGGTGGTGGCTGGTATCATAAGAACATAAGAAGAGCCCTGCTGGATCAGGCCAAAAGCCCATCTAGTCCAGCTTCCTGTATCACACAGTGGCCCCACCAGATGCCTCAGGGAGCACAAGACAACAAGATAACCTGTTTCCCTTTGACACTCCCTTGCACCTGGCACAGAGAAAACCCACTTCTAAAACCAGGAGGTTGCTTATGGCTTGTAACCTGTGATGGTCTTTTCCTCCATGAATCTGTCCAAACCCCTTTTAAAGGCATCTCGGCCAGGTGCCATCACCACATCTTGTGGCAAGGAGTTCCACAGATGAATTACACGCTGGGTAAAGAAATATTTTCTTTTGTCCGTTCTAACTCTCCCTCCACTCAATTTTAGTGCATGTCGCCTGGTTCTGGTGTTGTGTGAGAGGGAGAAGAATTTCCCTCTATCCACTCTCTCCATCCCATGCATAATTTTATATGTCTCAATCATGTCCCCCCTCAGGCACCTTTTTTCTAGGCTGAAAAGCCCCAGACATTGTAGCCTTTCCTCATAAGGGAGGTGCTCCAGCCCACGAATCATTCTGGTCGCTCTTTTCTGCACCTTTTCCAATTCAACTATATCCTTTT
The DNA here is from genome assembly GCA_026170595.1 of Plestiodon gilberti rubricaudatus. Classification (NCBI taxonomy): domain Eukaryota; kingdom Metazoa; phylum Chordata; class Lepidosauria; order Squamata; family Scincidae; genus Plestiodon; species Plestiodon gilberti. Next base: position 86,782,972 of record JANXHW010000006.1, read on the forward strand.
TGAGGTGTGGTGACCAGAATTGGACGTAATACTCCAGATGTGGCCTTACCATCGATTTGTACAAAGGCATAATGATATTGGCCGTTTTATTCTCAATCCCTTTTTTAATGATCCCGAGCATGGAATTGGCCTTCTTCACAGCCGCCGCACACTGGGTCGACACTTTCATCGACCTGTCCACCAGTACCCCAAGATCTCTCTCTTGATCCGTCACAGACAACTCAGAACCCATTAGCGTATATGTGAAATTTTGGTTTCTTGCCCCAATGTGCATCACTCTGCACTTACTTACATTGAAGCGCATCTGCCATTTTGCTGACCATTCTCCCAGTTTTGAGAGATCCTTCTGGAGCTCTTCACAATCCCTGCTGGTCTTCACCACCCGGAAAAGTTTAGTGTCATCTGCAAACTTGGCCACCTCACTGCCTATCCCCGACTCCAGGTCATTTATGAATAAGTTGAAAAGCACCGGTCCCAAGACCGATCCTTGGGGCACACCGCTTTTCACCTCTCGCCATTGTGAAAATTGCCCATTGACTCCCACTCGCTGTTTCCTGGTCTTCAACCAGTTCCTAATCCACAAGAGGACCTGCCCTCTTATTCCCTGACTGTGGAGTTTTCTCAGGAGCCTTTCATGAGGGACTGTGTCAAACGCCTTCTGAAAATCCAGATATATAATATCCATGGGTTCGCTCGCATCCACATGCCTGTTGACCTTTTCAAAAAATTCTAACAGGTTTGTGAGGCAAGACTTCCCCTTGCAGAAGCCATGCTGACTCTCCCTCAGCAGAGCTTGTTCTTCTATGTATTTTAAGATTTTATCCTTAATGAGACTTTCCACCATCTTCCCTGGAACAGATGTTAGGCTGACCGGCCTGTAGTTTCCCGGGTCCCCCCTCCTTCCTTTTTTAAAGATTGGCGTGACATTAGCTATCCTCCAATCCTCTGGCACAGTGGCCGTTTTAAGGGACAAGTTGCATATTTTGGTCAATAAGTCAGCAACTTCATTCTTGAGTTCCTTCAGAACTCTTGGGTGGATGCCATCCGGGCCAGGTGATTTATTGATCTTTATTTTGTCAATTAAGTCTGAGATGTCTTCTCTTTTATCCTCTATTTGACTTAATTCTTTAGTCAGGGGAGACCGTTCCGGCAGCAGTATTTGCCCGAGGTCTTCTGCCGTGAAGACAGATGCAAAGAACTCATTTAATTTATCTGCAGTCTCCAAGTCCCCTTTTATCACCCCTTTCTCTCCCTCACCATCCAGCGGACCCACCGTTTCCCTGGCAGGTTTCCTGCTTCTAACATATTTGAAGAAGCTTTTATTATTCCCTTTTATGTTGCCTGCCATACTTTCCTCAAAGTCTTTCTTGGCCTCCCGTATCATCTTTTTACATTTCTTTTGCCACAGTTTGTGCTCCTGTTTATTTTCCTCATTAGGGCAAGACTTCCATTTACGGAAGGAAGCTTCCTTGCCTTTTATAGCCTCCTTAACTGTGCTTGTTAGCCATGCGGGCACCCTCCTGGACTTGGTCGAGCCCTTCCTCCTTTGTGGGATACACTCCCGCTGGGCCTCTATGACTGTTGTTTTAAACAGCCTCCATGCACTCTGGAGTGATTGGACTCTTTTTACCTTCCCTTTCAGCTTTTTTTTAACTAGTCTCCTCATTTTGGGGAAGTCTGCCCTTCGGAAGTCAAGGGTTTTCGTGTCAGATTTGCTCGGCACTCTCCCTCCGACATGCATGGCGAAACAGATCGCAGCATGGTCACTGTTCCCCAATGGTTCGGTAACATTTACCTCCCTGACCAGATCTTGAGTGCCACACAATATCAAATCCAGAGTCACCTGTCCTCTGGTCGGTTCCGTGACAAGCTGCTCTAAGGCACAGTCATTTAACATATCCAGAAATCCAGTCTCTCTTTCATGACCTGAGCATGAATTGACCCAGTCGATGTGAGGATAATTGAAGTCCCCCATGACTACAACCCTGTCTCTCGTTGACACCTCCCTGATTTGCTTCCTCATTTCAAGATCCCCTTCAGGTTTTTGATCTAGAGGATGGTAGCATGCCCCTACTATTACATCACTCTTTGAGCCTGGTAATCTAACCCACAGTGATTCTACGGAGGAGTCAGAGCCCCCCTCCAGCTTTACTCTGGTGGATTCTACCCCCTCTTTGACATAGATGGCCACCCCACCTCCAACACGCCCCTCTCTGTCCCTCCTATAGAGTTTATATCCTGGAATTGCAGTATCCCACTGGTTCTCCGCATTCCACCAGGTTTCTGTTATACCTACTATGTCAATGTTATCCCTAGCCACCAAACATTCCAGTTCTCCCATCTTTGCCCATAGACTTCGGGTATTTGCATAAAGGCACTTATATACCTGGTCCCCCAAGAAGGGCTGCATGTTTGCACCTTTATTCCTGCAGCCTTCTGTCCTGCTAGACTGGCTGTCATGTCCCATCACGCTACCACTCCCAATTCTTACTCTGTTATTACTTGACTGTTCCCCATCCTCTGCACCCTCATTCCCTAGGGATGAGGAGTCCTGAACCGGAAGCCCCTCGGCTCCTGTCGGCTTTCCCCCAGGAGTCAGTTTAAAAGCTGCTCTGCCACCTTCTTAATGTTACACGCCAGCAGTCTGGTTCCGTTTTGGTTCAAGTGAAGCCCGTCCCTCTTGTACAGGCCCGGCTTGTCCCAAAACGTTCCCCAGTGCCTAACAAACCTAAACCCCTCCTCCTGACACCAGTGTCTCATCCACGCATTGAGACCCCTGAGCTCCGCCTGCCTAGCTGGCCCTGCGCGTGGAACAGGTAGCACTTCTGAGAACGCTATCTTTGGGGTCCTGGATTTGAGCTTCCTACCAAGCAACCTAAATTTGGCCTCCAGGACCGCCCGGCTACATTTCCCCACGTCGTTGGTGCCAACATGCACCACAACCGCTACCTCCTCCCCAGCACTCTCTACCAGCCTATCTAGACGAGAGGTGATGTCCGCAACCTTCGCACCAGGCAGACAAGTCACCATGCGGTCCTCACATCCGTCACAGACCCCCCTCTCTATGTTCCTGACTATAGAGTCACCCACGACAAGAAGCCCCCTTCCCCCCTCCCCAGAGGAGTATCCATAGTGCGACTGGATACGGGCCCATCACCTGAAGAAGGGGTCCCCACTGTGGGATTGTTTCCCTCTTTTCCAGAGCGATGTTCTCCAGCCCTGAGACTCCCTTTCCTGGCAGCTGAGGAGCTGGCCAACTGAGGGTGGGACAATGCCTCCACGTCCCTAGAAGTCTCACCCTGATTCCTCTCTACCTGTCTCTGCTTCTCCAGGTCAGCAACCGTGGCTTCAAGGGAGCGAACCCATTTCCTGAGAGCCTGGAGCTCTTTGCACCGAGCACACACCCATGACTTGTGCCCAAGAGGCAGATAGTCATACATGTGACACTCCGTGCAAAACACTGGGTAGCCCCCACCCCTCTGCTGGCTGTCTGACTGCATAGCTTTTGAGTGTAAGTTATGGATTTATCAAAGTTTGGGTACCTTAATGTTGTTGGAGCTCTCCTCTCTTCAAGGTTGTTGGAGCTCTCCTCTCTTCCGCTCTCCTCTCTTCAAGGGAAGTGCCGGGCAGTGTGTGGGGCCTGGCTTCCTCGCCCCGCTGCTGAACTCGCCCAGCTGTTTAATTCGCTGTGTCTTTTTTACCTTGCCACTTTGTCCCAGTGAGCCACTTGGTCCCAGTGAGGCCACTCGCTGCTCCTGAAAGTGCTTCAATGAGGAAATAACCTATGTGCTTCAAGGAGCAAATAACCTTCCAAGCATGCTCGGGTATCCTTTGCATTTCAGCTATTCATTTAGCTGAAGGCAGATAATTTATGATATCTTCAGTCAGTGGTCAACTCCCTTAAGACCAAATAAACATGAAAAATCTGGAATGTTAATTGAACCTTTTGTAAATCCTGAATGAGAGTACGTTCCTATAAAAAAGGCTGCTGACCTATAAAAAAACAAAGGGCAAGACAGCAAGTCTAGTAAAGGTACGTACACCATAATTCATAATAACCCTCCCCAAAAAACAATTTTGCAAATATTATAAACATATTTTATATATTACCTATATTCCTACCTATATTCTGCTCAAAATGGGATGTCATCAAAAAGGCATCGAGATGGATGTTTTTGTCATGAGTATGAACACAGTAAAGAATGTAATTTAGATCAGTAACTTTCAAGGCCCGCTATTAGACAACAATGTTCAACAGATACGGGAATCGATGCCATGTAGTAAGAAAGCTTGAAATTTAATGATTTCTAATACCGTTAGCGGGTTTCCCGTTCAGACAGCCGCACACAGAACAAAAATTACAATAAAATCCAAGGTAAAGCAGCCCAACATTTCGTTCTAATAACTTAGAACCTCTTCAAAGGAACAATCAAAGAAGATTGCAGGTGGAGTTGTCCTCAATTCACCTTCTATCCGTATAAATCACCAAAAGCGTGGGAAAGCGCAGTTCCGTGTGCGGCTGCCTGAACGGGAAACCCGCTAACGGTATTAGAAATCATTAAATTTCAAGCTTTCTTACTACATGGCATCGATTCCTGTATCTGTTGAACATTGTTGTCTAAAGAATGTAATATTTGTTGCAAATGTGTAGCCTGATCCTAGCCATATTTATTCTGAAGTAGCACCAGATGCAGATGATGATGGTATTTACTTACAAGAAAGTGTGCCTAGGATGGTAACCTTATAGTGCGAGTCTATGTAGATCTACTCAGAAGTAAGTTCAATAGGACTTTCTTCTAGGTAGGTATGTATAGAATTGTAGCCTCTACACACTAGTAGGCCAAACTACATGTTTAATGTAATGTTATTCCTTGGCTCTAAGGAAATTCAACATCGATCAAATGTGATACCAATGACAATGAATAGGCTTACCAGATCGCCGACCAGGACGGAGCAACCTTCCCTTAAGGGGCAGGACGTGGGGGGGGGGCCCAGAACGCGTCGCATTCTGCCCCCCCTGCGTCCCGCCCCTTAAGGGCAGGTCGCTCCGTCCCGGTCGGTGATCTGGTAAGCCTAACAATGAAGGTTCTATTTGGTCCATAATTTTGGCCTGTGAACTATGGCAATTAAAGAATGAGGACATGGGCCATATTGATTTCAGGGCTGGTTTTTGTGTGTCTTTTAGCAGTCTAAACTTCCTCTAGCCATTTGCTTCCAGTTTCTGCTCTCACCCTTTCTCACACTAGTTTTATTGCCTTGTACTCAGCCTGCCCTTTATCATTAGTGTCCATCAAGTCAAGAACAAACAGAGATTGCACAAGCCAGAATTCTCCAAGGGTTTGCCCTGCATGCTCATTGCAATTGCTGTTAAATGAGAGCTTGAGGAACAGATCTGTCCCTGATGGATTCCTTCAATGGCCTGGGTCTCGTATCTCTGAAAATGGGTTGGAAGCAGCAGGAACAGCCCTAATATAAGGTAGAGTCAGGCAGCCATTCGCCTTGGGTACAGATTCTGACTGCCATTAAAGGGCAGGAAAGGATCAGCTTTTAAAAGCACTTTTACATTTTTATGAAAAGGGAGATGCCTTTTGGATTTCTTTTGTTGGGCACCACACTGGACCAGGCCTACGGTGGGAGTGGGGAAGAAAGGCCTTCCTGTACTTCAGACTTGCTGAGTTTTTGTTAGCAGCAAGCCATAGACAAGGGCCTGTCCTGATGATCATAGGTAGGCTTACCATATCGCCGACCAGGACGCTCCGTTTTGCGGGCAAAACGGAGCGTCCCGGTCGGCGATATGGTAAGCCTAATCATAGGACATGTAGGTTCATATGGAAGAAGATGGTCCTTAAGTAAACCTGTTCTCAGGCTGTTTAGGGCTTTATTTTATTTTTATTTTTCACATTTTTATACCGCCCTTCCTCCAAGGAGCTCAGAGTGGTGTACATATTTCCTCCCCTCCTTTTTGTCCTCACAACAACCCTGTGAGGTAGGTGGGGCTGAGAGATAGTGACTGGCCCAAGGTCACCCAGGAAGCTTCGTGGCTGAGCGGGGATTTGAACCTGGATCTTCCAGGTCTAAGTCCGACTCCCAAACCACTACACCATCCTGGCTTTGATTTGGACATGGAACTTTGATTTGGACATGGAAGCCAGACATTGGCAGCCAGTGGAACTACTGTACTCTCAAGATAGTAACCTGGCTGCCACATTCTCAACCAATTAAAGCTTCTGAATTGTCTTCAGAGTTTAAAACAATGCCTTATGATGATGTTTGTAGTAGGGCATGTGGTGCAAAATAAAGAAAAAGGAACACATGAGGCAGTGGGGAAAGGAGGCTAAGCAGATACAGGATCAAACTTTTGCATATAATAACACAGTATTTCCCAAACGTTTTTGACCTGCCGTTCCCTTGACCATTGGCAATCATTGGCTGCGGCTCCCCACATTATGTTGATGCCTGCCAATTGGCATTGCACTGCTTTCTGAGAGGATTCCGTGGTACTTTGCGGCTCTCCTGGCCGGTTTCTGCGGCTCCCCTGGGAGCCACGCCTCCCAGTTTGGGAACCACTGCTATAACATAATAAAGTTACACAATGGCGGCACTTCTGAGAGATGAAGAACCAAATGACATCCCAATGGGGTCAATGGAGGGTGCCTGACTGTCTCACCTCTCCTTCAGATGCAACTAGGTGAGGTGCTGGCACCTAGCATGGCTGTTGGTGTGTTGGTGTGGTCCGGAAATTTCTTGTGAACTTCTGGGGCTTCAGTTCTGCTCGCAAAGTCTAATACTAGCCGATCCTGAGTTTAGATTGTGGATTGAGGGTGCCTCTACTGTCAAGATGCCTAATAACTCCCTGAAACGTCTGCTATGGTAATGTGGTCTGCGTTTCTCCACATCTGCAGTGCTGGAGGGTCACTCTTTAGGCTATCCTTGATTTGACTGGAAAGACACAGAAAATGTCTCTGTCTTTCTTGCTACAATAATAACATTCCTCAGTTTGGTTTACAGTAAATACTCAAGAGTGAGGACAGATTGACAGCCACTGTACTGTGTGAGCTGCCCAAAGGTAGATTCTGTTAATATAGAAGTTAGACAGTATGACAGATAGAAATGAGATAAGTGGGAGGGTATTATCCCAAGGTAAAGATATTTCAACATGTTGCTATTCACTCCCATATGTTTTCTGACATGAGGGAGAAAAAAATGTTCAGCTTTCTAAATCTTTATGTTAAGTTTTGTCACTTTATCAAAGGGGGGGGGGAGTAAAACCCAATCTTTGAGCTAATGCCAAATAAGAAACTTGGGTGAAAGATTAAAGTCTAGCAAAAATACAACATACCTGATACATTTTGTAATATATGCTAGGATGTTCTTTTATTTTATTTTAAAGTAGTGCTAATTATGAGCAAACTCCTCAAGCAATCAGGTTGATTGCTAAGGGAGGTGGTGAAGAATGAAGTTTGGAATTTTGCATGATGTAAAGAGGTCTAGGATCTGACTTGACCTTAGAAATGTTGTGAGCACCTGGTGTACAGTGTGTGTGTGTGTGTGTGTGTGTGTGTGTGTGTGTGTGTGTGTGTGTGTGTGTGTGTGTGAGAAAATTCTCATTAGCAGAATTAATTCCTGTCCATGATAGCAAAAAACATTTCTCTGCTCCTGTTAAATTTTGTGGATGTAATACATTGCATATACTTGCTTTTATTGGCTTTTGAAGTTTGATTCTATTATACTGTGGACTAGTGTTTTTTAATAGCGATCTGCCTCTTTGGTTGCCCATGAACAGATAATATGTCTTACAAATATGGTAGATAAGTATTTATATATTACATTTATATTGCACCTTTCTTCCACCTTGGAATGCAGGGCAGCCAATGTGGGCTTCCTGGGTGATCCTCCCATCAAGGCATTGACCACGGTTAGCGCTGCTTAGCTTCAACAATGTAGCTGTATCATGTGTCTCAGACCATGCCCTGGGGCTCCAATCATTTGGGACATACCCAATTGTAATACATTTTTTAAAAAATGGATTGATATATGCATGAAGCCTGCCAGAGCCTTAATGTATTTATTTGCACACCACTTTTCAATAAAATAGCACTCTCGGGCCTTACAATAAAATTAAAATAACAGAAAGAAACCATAAAGTCATAGAATTTCTTTAAGAAAATTTATATCCCACTTTTTCTTCTGGGCTTACAATAATAAAAATTTGTACATATATTAAAAATAGACAATAACAAAATATAATATTAAGAAAACAATTATAAGAGCAGCACTAAAGACACTCAACACCACTATAAAACCAATAGGCATATAAAACCAAACACATGTGAGGTTTTTTCATGCCTTATAAATTGCCCTATCTAAGATCTAGAAAATATCTGTGTCTTCCTTTTGCCAGTATGTGAAAAACTTATTTTTCTTACTATCAATTCCCAGCTGATGATTGATATGGTTTTAAAAATGCTATTTTTATCTGAATTTAGTTCTATAAAGATAGGGGGTAGCACCTAAAATTACTCTTCCTCCAGAGTAAGAGCCATTCTCTCTAAAGCAAGAAACTTGGGGTGCTACCTGTTTCAATTATTTAATGTTCTTTTAAAAGATTTGTATTTTTGTATTTGTTTGTCTTTTGCCTTTATAAGTTCCTTAGGCTGTAATCCTATACACACTTTCTTGAGAGTTATTCCCATTGAACACATTAGGATTTACAGTACTTCTGAGTAAGCCTGTATAGGATTGTGCTTTTTGTGTATAGAACTTTCTATAGAAAGGCAATTAATAATCCTAATAAAAATATATACCTCCTCAACCATAGTCCCTCTAGTAAGCTTTTGGAGGAAACACAGAGTTCTGAAATTGAAATGGGTTGTACCCTAAGAAAATTAGTGGTGATGACCAAGCACCACTGACATCAATGAGACAGGTTAGTTATGTGATGGGCACTCCAATACTGTCTAGGGCCGCCATAGCATGCAAAGCACACTGAACCGGATCCTGGGCCCACACAGGCGGAGCTGGAGCACTCCTCAGGAGAAAGGGGCATTTGTCCCTTTCCCCTGGGGAGAGCCCAAGCAGGCCCAATGGGCCTCCTCGGATGTGCGCCAGCAAAATGGCCAGTGCAAATCCAAGGAGCCGGTGTAAGTCTGGCCAGGATTGGGACGGGAGATAAGATTTGGTGGAGCACGACGCCGATGATCCCTCCCCAGTCCCTGGCCTGACTGGCCAATCCCACCCACCCCAGAACGTCCAGTCCGCCCTCCTCCCGCCCTTCTGCCAACCGGCGGGGATGTACCTGCTCAGTGTGATGGACAGCCTGGATGTGAGGCAGGTAGACCTTCACCAGCTTCAGCGCCGGCAGGGTCTACTTGCCAGGCGTCGAAAATATGCACGTTTACAACACCCAGTGCCAGCAGAATCATCGCTCCGCCAGTGGTTCTTTAGACAGGATTGAGATGTAACTTAAGTCCCATTAATTTCAATGGGACCTAGAAATTTGTCACATCGGGTTGTATCCAAAGAATGTATCTAGGATTAGCTAGCATAATAGTTTTACAGACAAAGCCTTTGATTTCCATAGACAGCGAAACACAGGTGCTATTACAGCATAACTTGTGCCTGGAGGTATATGGGCAGATAACTTCATTTTTCATCTGTCCCCACCACCCAACTCCTGCCTTGTTCAAAATAACATAGTCACATGATATGATCCTTCCTTATTGTATCTCTACTACTAGTCTTTCGATGAAATTATGTTAAACATTTTGCCCACTATGCTCATTTAGAACAGCCGTGACCCTTTAGGAGATGGTTAGATTATTTTGTCAATCAGCTAAAAGTAGTGACCAGGAACGCCTCCTTTTACCCCTATAATTAACTGTGTTTAAACAGCCGAGTTTACATACGTGCTCCTTCAAGGCATTCTTGTTGATCTACCCTTCAGGTTATCTGCTGTTGTGTGCAGCTGGGACTCTGACGTTTCATTGACCTACCAGAGGAATGCTGTGCTTGTGCTCTACCTGCAGAAGACAGCCACGTAAGGGTTACCTGGCCCATTAAGCGGAGGAGGAAAGTAGTCACGCAAGTCTGTACAATGAAGTATGACCCTCTGACAGATGTGGATGAGGTAGAGGCTTCTACAGGCCCAAAGAAATGTTCAGTTTTTGCTCTGAAAAACAAGCATCCTTATCCATTGCAGTGCTAAGGGGATATAGTTTACCATGTTACTTTGCAACCTTAAAATAAAATTACTGTTTTTAAAATGTATTATTGACTCTCACTAGATCCCACAAAGATATCTCCAATGGCTCTGTTTCTGAAGTTCCACTCACCCACCCAACTCACTGCCATCAGATGACAGATTCTGCTACATGTCAAGGTAGGATATCCTAATTCATGGAGTCACTTGGGGCAAGTTCACATGTAGAAGGAGCAAGTTCAACATCAACACTATTTTTTTTGTTCAACATCAACACACTCAGCAGGTCTGACTCCTGTTTTGTCTAAGCATATGCACAAAGTGTTTTTTTTAAAAAAAAAAATCCTTGAATACCCATCTAGTTTCTGCAGTATGTTTGGACTTCGGGCTAGCTTTACTTTTGGTGTGACTGAATTAAAGATGTACTCAAGAGAACGCCTTTCCCACCTGCTAGAATACCTGGATTTTTTTAATGGGGCTGGACTATTTTCAGGTTTCATGGGGCCCTCAGCAATCTACCTTCCATGGACCCCTTCCTACCTGGGTGGGACTCCTTAAGGTCTGTTGGTGGGGCTTTATTTGGTGGATGAGATGTGAGAGAGGAGTTAGTGACAGAGTGACACTCTCAGTTGCGAGAGTTAGATAGGCTCTGCCCCCACTGCACAGAGGTTATGGGCACAGAATAGTCTCTGAAGTCAGTAGCGAGCCCTTCTGAAGGCCCTAAGCAGCTGCTCAGTGAATTCCGTCCCTTAACACTAGCCCTGGTGGATGGTAGTGGAAGGATGTTTCTGATTTGGCATTAAAGCATTGCAATAAAAGCATAAAAAGAAACTGCAATGCATATATGCCCCAATAATTTGAATATACACTATTGGGCAATCATCATAATGACTGACAGAAGGATCACTTTCCCTCTCGTACCAATCATGGGTGTGTGCACGCGTGCTACTTTGCTCCATCCCACCTTTCAAATAAGGCACAAGAAAAGTTTGGTGCGATTATCCCCCATGGGGCTCTTTGAACATTGGTGCTTTTGCCTCTCTCTTCCCTTAGAGGAAGCAGTCGCCCACCAAACTCCCGTAGTAGCACAGGAGGATGGGATTAGCTGGTTCCCCCTTGACTGGGAGGGAGCTGAGTAGGAACGTTCTGCTCTTCTATCCAAATTGGTCAGGAAATGGGGTGTTTTTCCCATCTGTTTCACACTGTGTCAGACCTGGTGGGTTCATTTTGGTCACAGCTGGAAGGTTCAGTACAGGTAGGGTTGTTAAATGTTAGTTTAAGGTTGGTGAGCACCCTGAGCCATCTGATTGTTGAAGGGTAATAACACCTCCAAGGCAGCGGAATGGTGTGAGGGAATCAAGAATGAAGACATTCCTTGGATAGTGGTAGAATTGCTGATCTCAAAGGCTTTATGACTTGGGTGAAGAGATGCTGACAGGAGTCCCCCCCCCCAGCCCAGACCCTTCAGCACCTCAGGGTGCTGGTTATGATGGACAGGGACTGGATAGTCACCGATCTGATGCTTTGAGCTAGGATGGGGTTGCCCATTAAGGCCAAAGGCAAAATGAAGCATCCTAACCCTTTCCTTAGCATAAGGACCTGCACTGTGGGGTTGAGTAATAGTGTAGGTCTACCACTGCAGATTTTTAATTGATTAATACAGTTGTGGCCCTGTTTAATTCCAGTTATTGTCACCTCTTTAGGTTGTGCGGCAATGGTTTGTCTGCAATGAAAAGTTTTCGGTTACACAGAAACCTTTATTACCCAGAGTGGCAGAGTACCTAATTCTCAATTACAGGAGAGCAATTAAGTGTCAGTACAAATATTTTATGCAACTTTAACCTTGCATAGTCTTAAAATCTACAAAACGTTGTTCCAATAATCCCATTATGCATCTATGACTTTCTAGGAACCAACTGGCAACTGTCTATTCCAAACTTCTTGAAAAAGCAAAAGTATATGTTATATTTACAGCAGGGACTTCAGAATTAGATCTTTTCTTCCTGCAAGGCATAGATAGATACAACTGCTGAGAGCTACTGACTGTGGCTGATGAACCCTCAGCAAGGAATAAACTGCAAATCCCATCAGTGTGTCATGGCTTATGTTATTGATGCCGATGGGAGAGTCTTGTAATCCCAACCCCTGCTGCTCCTTTAGAAACCCAGTGGATTGTTAACATGGTTAGGAAGAGTTCGTGAACTCTTCTCTGTAGGTATGCAAAGTATCTGGAACATTGGTATGGAAGTGGGGACTCTCTATGCTTTTGTTCCTATTCACGTTCCTTCAAATAATATTTTAATGATTAAGGGGCACATTGTTTTCAATTATACCCTTTGACTTGAAAGAATTTGCTTAACACTAACCAAGGGGAAGGTAAACAGCGCTCCGTGTTCCAACTGCATGCTACGCACTGTGGCAAGGAGAGTCATGCCGGCCACATGACCACGGAGGCGTCTTCGGACAACACTGGCTCTTCGGCTTTGAAATGGGGATGAGCACCACACCGTAGAGTCGGACACGACTGGACTTAATTGTCAGGGGTCACCTTTACCTTTACCTTAACCAAGGGGCAGCATTGGATCCTACATGGAAATGAAGACGATGATGAGTGGGGATCTTCTATATATATAATATACTGTATATTAATGGGTATTTTTCATTATAACTTTTTATTCTATACAACTTTCAAAGGCACGTGAGCCTTCTCCATGGTTAAACCCTAGTTTGCAGATCAGCAGACTTCATAAGGCAATTTGTGCTTCAGGCTCTACGAAAGGCAAAAGTTATAGCCAAGGTGCTCTTTGCATCTGACTCAATAAGCATGCTGTAAGCAATAGACAGTATAGCAGCCACTACAATAGAATGCAGTCCCTCAGGAATACTGAAACCAGGGTATGGTTGATAAAATGTCTGCAAGTTCACAGGTTAAGGGGGAAATAGAAAAGGAGTGAAAGTGGCATTCAGTGGGAGATTTACAGTTAGTCTAGGAGAAATTTTTGCCTCTTATGTTTACAGATCATATAATTTTACCTTAGGATTTTGGTCACAAGAATTTACTTTTAGTAGTTGCTTAAATCTCAGTAGTTGCTGGACAGCCCAATCCTGTCTAGTTAGGGTGCAACGAGGGCGTAGAGCCTGTGCTGCATCCTAGCCAGAGAGGACCCAGCACCTGCATGGCTGGAGCACTCCTTGGGGGAAGGGGATGTTTGTCCTCTTACCCTGAGTAAGCTGCCTCAGGGTCATCTACTACATCTACTACTGGGTCATCTACTACAAGACCCAGTAGTAGATGGGTCTACTACTCGAATGTGCGCCAGCTATTTTGCTGGTGCACATTCAAGTGGGTCTTGTAAAGCAACCAGGCCTGGGAAGAGGGGATAGGATTTTGATGGAGCTGCTGCCGCAGATTCCTACCCCTCCCCCCACCCCTCAGCCACCTGGCAGGGAACCTACCTTCCCTGGCGGGCATTTTACTTGATCTGGGGTGAGTAGAGCGGCACCAGCACTGCCTACTCACCAGGTGCCGCAAATGTGCTTTTCTAGGACACCCTAGACCAGCAGTGCTGCTCCGCCTGTCTATATTCTAGACAGGATTGCACTGTAAATCTGCTTTTTGGATGTGAGAATTACTGAAAAATTGGTGCTGCAAAATCCCTTTAAAAACTAACATGATCTTCAGTCATTAAGAAGATTTAACTCCAGGGAAAGAGAAAACTACATAATGTCTTCTCAGTACAAATTATTGTATTGGGTTTTTTTTTCAGGGTTTTTTTTTTTTTACAAAGACAGTGTTTCAATATATTAAACAGGCTTCCTTGATGATAGAGCTCCTATCTTGGTGTCTCCCAACAATGTCCCAGATGTAACTAGAAGCATCCTGGGCAAGGAATGGGCTGCCAACACAAAAACCTGGCACTCCCCACTGGGGAAAAGTCACATTTTTCCTACAATGCCCTAGAATGACACGACCTTCAAGACATTATGGGAAATGTGGCAGCCACCAGGACAGGAGCTCAGTCACAAGAAAGAAAGAACAAAGGAAAGAAAAGCTGTTGTACAAGGTTAAATCCCCTTGAAAACAAATTAGAGTTATGGAAACAAATGAAATTTTAATGAATGAGATTTTGGTGTGATAATGAGAATGAGTGACATCACAAAATGAAAACAAAAACATCTATAGTATATTCTGTCTAAGAACACTGCAAATTAGCCAATAGACCTTGAGTGAATTTAGGATAGGATCAGATAGGATTGAGTCTGATAGGACTTCTTTGGCACTACCGGTATAGCAAATCCTGTTGATTTCAGTGTGTTGTATCCTAACTAGCATTCCAGAAGTACTACATGCCTTCTGGCTGTTGCAAATGGCAACACACCATTTTGCACAGCTGGGTTGCCGCCGTGGCAGCATGCCAACAACCTTCCCACGAGCCCCAGCACTGGTAAGTCAGTAGAGGAGGCGGGTGAAAGACAGGGTGGGCAGAATGGGGCAGGAAGGAGGCAGAACGAGGTGGTGATCAGGGAGGCGCAACTGATATATTCCCCTTCCGAGCCATAATCTGTCTTCTGGTTTCCTCTTGGAAGTGAAAATCACTGGCGCAGATCCAAGTAGACCCATTCAGGCAGTGGAGGGTTAGCCCCGGGTAAAGGAACAAATGTTCCATTACCCAGAAGAGACCTCAGGGACTTCTCCCCCCTCCCTAAGATACAACATGCGCTTCAGTGGTGCAGCTGCATTGGTGGGTTTTTTTTTTTTTGATAGGATTGGGCTGTTAGTTTAAGCTTAGTTTCAGTTAGTTATGACTTAGACTTAGTTATGACTAACTACAACTCAGTGTGCATTAAACACTTTAAGTACAGCTAACCCGATTTGTACATAGCTTTGGAAAGCAGGATGAAGTTTAAAGTTCCTAATTTTAACCTATCTCTAAATCTAGTCATTTCAGAATACTTATGGCTAATAAACATGTTACAGAACAATCAGTACATTTATATTAAAAAAGGCTATGAAACAGTCCAGCTTATGTTAGAATCAAATGTGACTGAATGTTATTTCCTTTTTTTGCTTCCGTAAAGGATCTGAGCGGATAAATTGCCTGATACTCTTCTTGTTTCTACCTATGCCAACCAACAATTGAGGCAGAGAGTCTTTTCCTAAAATGCTCATTCTTGCTGAACATTTACTTTTCAACGGAAAACACTCTGCCAGTGTAAACATAATTGCAAGCAACAGAAGCTCAGCAGAGCTTAAACATTTTTCAGCGATGTTTACATGAAGTATTGTCTGGTTATAAAAAAATGTGACTGTTTTTGGTTTTAATGGTGGTAATGTTGACAATCTGTTTCTGAAAGAGTGTGCAGTGGTATTGTGTTTCTGGGTCCAAGTTGTACAAAGTGACCTAAGAGTGACCTATGTGGCTCTGTCACTGATGGCCATATTGATCTGGAGATGATGGCTGAGGGCAATGTATACTGATGACATGACAGTCTGCTGAGGTGATGATAACCATCCCTGATACCTTTGTAGCGATCTTACTGTTTCTGTGTCCTTTTTAGCAACACAACCCTTGGGCAGAAGGCATTGGTAACCTAGTTCTAGAAAGTTCAGTCCTGGGTCAGAAAATACATATACCAATGTTTGAGTGGATCTTTTCTAAATGCTCCTTTTCTTATTATTTACACTTTCACTCTCAGTGTACAAAGTAGTTTATAATCCTTTTATTCCCCCAACAGCCATTCAGTGTAGATTTTTCAGATTATAACTTTCTCTTCCTTCCACTTAAAATATAATGTTCTAGAATATATGATCTGTTACTGGTATACACTTGATCTGTGTAGAATTGACTCTTCCTTGGCGATTTTCCACTCCTCTACTGTAACATGTTGTGCTGTTTCTCATAGGAAAATTTACCACAAAGTTCTTGTGCTGGTGATGGATGGATGCCTCTTCACAGTATTTGGAACTCAGCTCTCCAACTCATTGGTTGTTTCCATGTGAAATGTGGTGCCACACATTACAACAGGGGAGTGGAAAATTGCCATAGGGAAGTGACAGCCACTCTGATCAAGTAATGTGAAGTCAGTTCTCTTGTCCTCTTACCGTGCAATGTTTCCACAGCTTACGTGCCCCAAAATTCTGTACAGACAATTATTTGATGTGTAGTCAGAATCAATTTCATTTAAGCAGACAGATAGCAAATATTTCAAACAATAGATTTACGGGTAATAAGTAATGTTTTAGGTGATTTTGCAGCCCCCCCCCCCCGCTGCAGGATGCAATGCATGCCATTTTGGCGTGGCTGCATCGGCAGGGAGAAAGGATAGGATTGGGCCCTTACTGAACTTTTTTTTCCTTTCATTATGTACAATTCTTCCACCTACTGCATATTTACCCAAAGAAGCATGAATAAAAAAAACAACCTGATAATTATGCAAGGATTTATATTAAGTTAGTAACTAGGAGTAGCACTATATTATAGTGATGGGGAACATGTAAAAGACGTTGCCTCAAACACAGCCGAAGTGAGAATGTGTGTTTTCACTATGTGATGTAGGTAACGTGTGTCCTTTGTTGTGTTACAAGTGCCTGTCATTCATGTTCCAGTCTGGCAGAATTATTGGTGAAAGTATGACTAATAAAATTGGTTGTGAACCAAAATTCAATAGTCACAAAGTTAATTACAGGTTTGCAAGAGTATAAACTTACAGTTTGATCAATATGTAAATTCTGACCTTCAATGGTCTTTTCAGCTTTCTTTTAAGCCTTTAGTCTCACAAAGATGAACTTAACTGCCTGAAACTTCCTTTTATGAAGTTACAGGACTATCACAATAATACATCTATCTCACTGTCAGCCCAATTCTAACTCAATCCTTGTGCAGTGATGCAGCAGTGCCAGCATGGCTTCTGCTGCATCCCGTGGGGGATTTTCAGTGGCTGGAGTTCTCCTCGGGGTAATGGGACATTTACCCTAGCCCTAGCCCAGCAACCGCTATGGGGCAACTCGGTCCCTCACCAGCTCAATCACTGGTGCAAGTCTGCATTGCTCCATGCAGGCAGATCAGACCCAGGAAGGGGTTCGGGATTTGGCATGTGCCACCACCACCAATCCTGCCCCCCTCCCAGGCCTGACCCTCCCTCCTCCCCACCCCTGTTCTGTCCACCCCTCCATTCCACCCTGACCTGTCCAATCCCCTCCCTGTCTCCCTCCAACCCCCCTGTGTGGCTTACCTAGTCTGGCGGGTGTTCATGGGTCCCCCAACATGTGGGAGACCACTGCGGCCTCCTCACTGCACTTGTTGGTAGAGGTTGCTTTACGACAGCCATAAAGCAGCCTCCACTAGCGCAACAATAGTTATGCCGAAGGGGGAGGCGGTTAGGATTGGGGCATGTCTCTTTCTATAGTAGGGATTACTACACAAGTATTCATTTTATATTGCTAATCTATTAGAAACATCTCTTGATATCTTTCTGATTATATTTTTTAAATTTGTAAAATGCAACAGTAATGAAACTGGATCCTGTTACTGATATGACAATACAGGATGCTAATAAAGTATTCCATCTCACATCATTCAATTACTACCTTATAAGGTGAAGATCTAGAGATACTGCAGTATTTTTTAAAATCACTTTAACTAAGAATTGTTGCTCTTCTTATCTGACAGGCTGGTGTCTTTGGAAGAGCCAACTGCACGCACTCAAATAACAAATGACTATGAGTTTTGAGCAATGTTTCATTTTCCTGGCTGCCACACTAATTTTTCCAGTATTAGGGTGGGTTGGACTATTAGATAGGAGTCCATGTAATTGCATGTAATGTATGTAAGAATATCCCTTTGCTAGTCTCTCCTTTGGTGAAACGATGGTTAAGGCAGCATGATTTCAGACAAATCAGAATCTTCCAGTTACTTCTCATTAGCAATTATCTGCGCCCCTTTCTAGTTCACATTAAGTACCCTCCTGAGGTTCATTATATCAGCATATATATATGACTGAAATGGGTCATTTTGGTTGGTACCAACTGATTCACCCTTAACATGAACAGTATTTTCAAGGAAGGCCTTGTAGGACACATCACCATCTGATGAACTGCAGTTCACAAGGAAGGATGATGTTCTTCCTGGCATTCATCTTTTTAACAGAATCGGTGTGTTTGCTTGGGTGGTTTTGTGTGTTGTGTTAATGACTGTAGCTTCAATGGGGAATTGTCAATAGCTCAAAAGGGAAGTGCCAGAGGATCATATATCTGGAATAAAGTATACCCCAAAGAGCACGTCAAGGTTGTATTTTTCTTTAACGGTCTTGGTGACGTTGAAAACCACAGGAGTGAAGCAAATGAGCTATCAGAAGGTTGTTTAGATTGAATGGCTTGTAGAAGGCAACATCTGGATTCTTGTTCATGTCTCAGACCCTCGCGTAGAAAATGGGTGAGGATGAGAACGAAAGTGAAAGAAAAATTGAACTGACATTAAAAAAAAATGATCTTTAGGACTTTACCTCAAGGGTAAAAATCTCTTTATTGTTCCCTAGAAGCTATTTAATTTCTCAGATTGGAGACAAAGAAGGGAGCCATGAAAGACATCAGGAATATTCTACTTTCCGCCAGGCTGGTTCCCTAAGTAGCAATACTTCATGAAGACAACTGAAACTGCAAGAGTTGCAACAATTTGGCAAATGTGAAACCTAAATACTCTGATTATGCTAGATTAGTGAACATCTCAGGACTCCTAGGGCCATACCTAGAGCCAATCACACATTTCTTTTTGAGATGGAATAAATACAGACAACTATTTTACTATACAGTAAATTAACTGTGAGGAGACACAACCTCAGAAGGAGCAGAGGGCCAGCCCATGATCTTCTGGAAGCTGAGACACTATGCCAAATTCTGCCCCCCCCTTACCCAGCCACTGCCTATGCTGCTGCTACTCCTCCTTAGATGTGACTTCTAGCCCACTATTCTCTGTCCTCCACACTTCCTTTCTTTTTCACTCTTCCTTTTCAAATCCAGAAAGTGGGAGGAGGAGGACCAGTGGAGGTGGCTGCCCCAGCCAATACACTGCCTGAAGAAACTGCCTCATAGCCCAATTCTATGCATGTCTGTTCAGAATTAAGCTCCCATTGTGTTCAATGGAACCTACTCCCGGGAAAATATGGGTAGGATTGCAGCCGGGCAGGCCGATCCTGCCTAAGGTGCGGCGGCCAGTCGAAATGACCGGCCACTGCATCCTAGGCAGGAAGTGGCCCATGCTGCCGCGGCCAGGGCTCACCTTGGGGGAAGGGGACATACCCTTTCCCCGTGTAAGTGTCGGAGGCCCCAATGGGCCTCCTTCGATGTGCGCCAGCTCTTACCAGTGTAAGGCCGGCCTGGCCCGGGTAGAGGACGGGGATATCGGTGCAGCCCAATGCCGATATCCCCGCCCCCCTCCCAGGCTGGGCCGGCCAATGGCCCCTTCCCCACCACCCCAGCCCTCCCTCCCCACACCTTCAACCCCCCCCCCCCAGCACAGGGCTTATCTCTGCCTGGTGGCGTGGAGTTCAGAGGGTGGCCTAGTAAGTAGTGCCGGCCTCCGTGCCAGTGCCACTTACTTGCTGGGTGCCACAAGAGTGTTTTACGGCACTTTTGCGACACCCAATGCCAGTGGAGGGGAAGCAGCGCTGGTGCAACATTAGGTAGGATTGCACCCTCATTACGTTTCATGGGCAGGTCAGCCCTGAATATGCTAGAGGCAAAGTGAAATTTTCTACATGAACAATTAATACAGATGACAGGTCTGTATTCCTGTCATCAATTAATTAATGGCATGTCTGTATTCATCCACAATACGGTCATTGCCAGATAATTTTACTGTGCCAATTTCACATAGTAAATATTTCTTGTGAATACATCCTTGCGGTGACAGCTGGTATATATCACTTGGGAGGAACGCTTGGGAACTAGCAAACATTCTGATGTGGGAAAATGCTAGTTGTCACAATTTGGAGGTGGATATACAAGAAATATGCATCACATGAATTTGCTGAGGTAATATGTTGCCCTGCCTTTTGTGTGTTTATACAGCGATACTGTAAACCCTAATTTTGTTCTATATCACACTAATCCAGTTTTTGATCCCTGAAGGGAGATAACTGTATATCCCAGTTTCAGTATTTACAACCCGTCATGTTACCTTAACCAGGTTGTAGCTGAGGTTGAGAAAAGGCAAGCAGAGCTCCAGGCTTCTGTTGGTGATGTCATCTGCAGGAGCGTTCAGGTGTTGCCTTTTAAGTTTTCAAAGGCCCTTCACTGAGAAAAAGCATCAGTCCCAGCAGGAGGCAAATTGAGGCAATTGCCTAGAGCAGGGGCTCTCAACTCTTGTTATGATGAGTACAGTGGGATTTACTTCTGATGCATGCATAGGCTAGCACTCTAATAGACCTTTTGCATTTATCTGAGACTTTTTTTTTATTTTTATACACTTGTTTCAAAACTATTGCAACCCATTTCAAGATTTTGGGATGACATGAGCTAGATCTTTAAATGTACAAGTATATTATTATTTATTATTTATTGAATTTCTATCCCGCCTTTCTCCCCCATAGGGGGGACCCAATGAGTTTCAAAGTAGGAACAAGTGACAGAAGAAGACATTTAAAGTCAATATTTGTTGTTGTATAGTTGGGCAGCCCAATCCTGTGTAAGATACAGCGGCCAGCCTAAAGGGCTGGCTGCCATATCCTATCCAGGTCCCGGGGAGGGAAGGGGACAATTTTCCCTTCCCCGGGTGTAAGCGGCTGGAGGCCCTATGAGCCTACTCAAATGTATGGGAGCTCTGGGGCTCACATACATTCTAGCCCTCCATGTAAGGCTGTGCTGGGCCTGGAGAAGGTTTTAGATATCGGCGTATCTCGCTGCCGATATCCCTACCCTCTCCAGGCCTGGGGCGGCCAATGGCTATTCCCCCTCACCGCCCAGTTTGTCCTCCCCCGCCCCTGCCCCAGCCGGTGTAGGACTTACCTGCTCCCGTGGGTGCAGGGCCGGGTAGGAGCCAGGGTAAGGGCCGCCGGCCGCTGCGCCAGTGACCCTTACTCACCGGGTGCTGTGAAAGCGCTTTACGGCACTTTCACAACACCCTGCACCAGGGAAGCACGTGCTCCCCCGGCGCACTCCTACACAGAACTGCACCGTTAGTGGGGTATGGCTGTGCTGGGGTGTCATATTGAACTTCTGCACTTCAAAATTTATTACTACACCACCGATCTTAACACTTCAACCCTGATGAGCAGGTGCTTTTTATTCCCTTTCCTCCTTGCAGTCAGTGGCCACAATCCAATGCACTGGTGCAATTAAATCCCATTGAAATCAACTGAGTTTAAACATGAATATCTCTATACTGGATTGTGGCCAGTGTATATATTCTAGTGAACAAGCATTGTTGCCTTGTGAGAACTTTCTCCGAGGCTGCTTGGTTCATTGGAGGGAGAAGTGGTACAAAGAGATGTCTGAGGTCTGTTAATAGTTTATATTTCAGGGTAAAGAAAACTTAACAATGTGACTTTTTAGAGGCACTGCTATGGGCTACCCTGTCAGAAGGTGGATAGACCCAGCAGGAGGGCACAAACTAACCTCTTCTAGCTAGGATAAATGGAAATGTAAATCAAGTTGTCTCTTCCATTATTCGAAGGCAACAAAAATCACCAGGGCTTTGGAAATGTCAGCCTAGGAGACACATTTTGTCACATCCCTGATTATAAAGCTATCCAAAGCTTATTTGGCAGTGAATAATCTTGCGAATGCACTATGTTCAACTGTGCTTAAAGTCCAAAACCTTTGTCACCTTTGTCACTGCCTCTTCAATCTCCCATTCTTTTTGTGCAGTACTATTCCTCTGCATTGCGCTGGCAGGATGAAAGGGGATGTTTCTTATGGGGCTGCGTACAGTTAGTAAAACTGTTTGGACATTTTCTGTTTTATTTTCCATGCTATTGATTATAATGGAAAGAATTATAGGTTGCATCAGGGCTAAGTGCCAGCTCTGGAGGAACTGTAATACTTTTAGCTTTCAGGAAGTTCAAGAGTTCAGCATCACTTAAATTGAGATCATTTTTCTTTTAGTGGGCAAATATGGACACAGGATGGATCTTAATTAAGTAGTGGAGATTTTCCATTTTTGATTCATTTGTTTTCCTTAGGCTATGATTCACTGGCCACTTACCCCAGAGTAGCTGCCTTGGTTTAAAATGAATTCTTCAGATTAAGTGGCTTGAAGTTTTTCCTTAAGCTGAATATAATAGAATAATAAAAAAAAGATTAACTCTTAGGTCCATATTAATTTTTTGACCAGTTCTTAAAGTACCATCTTAAGCTAAGAAGAAATGTGAGGCTTTGACTATTTTAGCCCTAACCTGTCATTCCCATCTGTCACGATGATTCTGCTTATTGTAGGAATTCATGAAAGTTGCCAAAATCTAGAAATTCTTAAGAGCAACAGATCATTCATTCATTCCCTTAGAAGCAAAGCTTCAACATTCAATCTTTGAAATGGGATTTCTTCCAATAACCCTAATACTGTTCAATACTTTGTTTTAAAAGAAATATTAAAGCAATATGACTTCCAGATATGTGTGTTTTTTTTAAGCGGCAGCAGCCACAAATCCATACTTGCTTCAACAGCCTTGGGACCGTTCATTCCTACAAAGCTGTGCTATTAAGAAATCAAGCTGTTACTGACAATTCATTTCATACCAGTGACCGTTTTAAACATTATAATATATGCTGCACAACATTAGAATATTATGCTTCTTGCAGAAGGTCAATCCATAACAACACTGACAGTTTATTCCAGGGCATCAAAAGATGCTCTTTAGAATCATGTGCCTGATCCAAAATGGTACTGAGCATTGATCTGAGCAGAAGAGCATCCTTGTCAGGGATGTGCCATACTCTGCCGAGCTGACTTGGTTTGTACGACGCTAAGACAAGGTTATGAAAGATGAAGAATCAGAAGTCCATTTACTGTTCAAACTGATACAAGTTTCCACCTTTGCAATGCTTCAACTCTACCACAGACTATATCTTCGCAATTGCTTGCAGGAGATGTTATTGTCATTTTTGGCGGGACTTCGGCTTAAAGAAGGAGATGCTAATATTCATTGCAACCAAACCTAGTGAGCTTTCCATGGTCACGGAAATCTAAAAGTCAGGAAGGTTTCGATCTTTGGGCTCACCTATAATTTGTGCACCATAAATGTAGAGTGAAGTCGTTAGGGACTTTGTAATGACAGTGCTGTCTATAACGGTATCATCAAGCAAGACATTGGCATAAATCATTGGCACTTTGCAAAGTGTCACTTCTGTCAACATCCTAGTGATGTGATCTTTAGTCTTTCAAATCTATAGACTGGCATTTGGATCCGCTAAGCATCCCACAACCTGCCTTGCATATTAAAGTTGCTTTAGCCAATATCTACATGCTGAAGTGGTGCCTGTTTCAAAATATTTTTAAACCATTTGCATAATATAATCCTGATACTTTCAAGCTTTTCTTTAGGGCATTACTGTGCAGCCTGAATCTGCAACTAGCTTAATCAATAAAAAGAAACCTTGCTATTAATTTAAGCAAGGAACATAGTGAAATGACTAAACACTTGCTAATTAAAATCAGATACAAAGTAATCACAGTTAAAAACCACACTTTAATGAAATTTTACACAAACTTTTTGGGTTTATTGTTCAATCAAGATCTTTACAGAGAATATGCATCATTTTACAGAGTCTGAATGATTTTTTAAAAACATATAGAATACATAATATGGGAAATAATAAATATGTTCATACCAGCCTAACTGGACTGAACTATGCAATTTATTTATGTTGCACTGCCATTGCTTATTATAGGCCAAGATAAAGAGGCAAATGATGTATTTTATTTTTAAGGCTGTTGCTTATTAAACAGGCATAGAAAATTTTATTTCCTGGAGAGTGTTTTCAATTTGAATCTTTGAAAACTTCCCAATTTGTTGCACTTGTATAGGCATAGTTGCGGACACAGCTGTGTCACCACCAGCATCAGATGACAACAATGCATGTCTGACATCGTACTTGGCGGTAAGCAGCAGCTGTAGTGTAGCTACCCAACTGTAACCTCAGGAAGGAGGGTCAGCAATGAAAAGGAAGTTGTCATAAAAATCATGCTGATAGTTAAAGTGAACTAAAGTAAAGTGGCTTGAACTCCCATTAAAGATATCAGCACTGCATCCAAATGAAAAATGAGCTTGTTAGTGTGCAGGAGAGATGCTATAAAAGCTTAACACTAACATAGTGGAAAAGAATTGACTATTGACCAGGGAATATTTACAAATCTGCTTAATGCAGATTTCTGCTTCTTTTGAGATGCCGGCTGCAGAACAAAGCAAAAGTTAGATGTTCCTAGCAGGGCCTATGCATATCCCATCTTTCCTGCAAGTAGTTCAAGACAGCAGAGCTAGTTTTCCCAACCCCTTTATCCTTAGAACAGCCTTGTGAGGTAGATCTAGCAGAGAAAGAGCCTTATACCCCCTAAGTTAGAGTTTCCCAAACCTTTTTGACTTGCGGCTCCCTTGAACATTGGCGACCATTGGCCGCAGCTCCCCATTACATGATGTTGATGCCTGCCAATTGGCATTGCACTGTTTTCTGAAAGGATTCCGTGGCACTTCGCCACTCCCCTGGCTGGTTTCTGCGGTGTCCCTGGGAGCCACGCCTCCCAGTTTGGAAACCACTGTCCTAAGTTGTTGGCCCCTGCTGGGAACTTGAATAATGAGTCAAGAAAGGCAAGGGTCAAGAGTATAAATGGTTGATCTCACTCTTCCATGTTTTTAGGTTGCACACAGTGAAAAGTATCTAAAACAACAAGATAAGGCAGAGCCCTAGGTATTTTAGTGTTATCTCTCTAACTGTGGAGTTCAAGCAGGAATGGATGCATGAAACAACGTTATCTGAAAAGTGCACAGCAAACCGGCCAAAGGACTCCACTACCTTCCCACGGGGGCCAGAACGCATAGACCCCTCCTCATGACTTGGAACAGCTTCCTAGTGTGGAAGACACTATACAGGCGCAATGGCACAAGAAGTATGATTTCTGCCAGGACAGTCCTGGAGGAATCTCGACAATGGGCTCTTGCCCGTTTTCAGTCAGATTCATCAGGCATTTCCTCCATCATTACTCCAGCCATTGCCTCATAAGAACATAAGAAGAGCCCTGCTGGATCAGGCCAAAAGCCCATCTAGTCCAGCTTCCTGTGTCACACAGTGGCCCCACCAGATGCCTCAGGGGGCACACAAGACAACAAGATACCTGTGTCCAGTCACCACTCCCTTGCACCTGGCACAGAGAAAACCCACTTCTAAAACCAGGAGGTTGCTTATGGCTTGTAACCTGTGATGGTCTTTTCCTCCATGAATCTGTCCAAACCCCTTTTAAAGGCATCTAGGCCAGATGCCATCACCACATCCTGTGGCAAGGAGTTCCACAGATGAATTACACGCTGGGTAAAGAAATATTTTCTTTTGTCTGTTCTAACTCTCCCTCCACTCAATTTTAGTGCATGTCCCCTGGTTCTGGTGACATGCACTAAAATTGAGTGGAGGGAGAGTTAGAACAGACAAAAGAAAATATTTCTCAATGGTACCAGAGCCCCCAACTCCCCAATAAACCAAGGAGGTGAATGGCTGTGCTTGGAAGAGCCACATTTGTCCAACAGGTGATAAGGATCGCATGAAAGTACTTTCTGCTGACCTCCACGTGGCAGTTGCTATGCATAACGTGGCTCTACTCCCCCCCCCCCCCCAGTTTCAGCCTTCTTCTCACAGTCCAGCATTGCTGCCTCTGGTGACTCCCACTGAGGCAGTACTGTAAGTTGGGGGCAGTACTGTAAGTTGCGCCCCATCCTAGTCCCTGTTTACTACAACCCAGAACGAGGAGGCCCCGCCCCCTCGTCGGCGGATCCATTCCATGAGGTGAAGGCAACGGGCAGGGAGCCTGCTCGTTCAGGGGTGGAAACGGGGACTAGGACGGGGCACAACTTACGGTACTGTCCCCACCGTAAAAATGCCTCTGAGCATTGCCAGCTGAGAGAACCCATGGAACTGACCAGTACTAATGACTACCATTCTGCAAAGACTTTTGGCCCAGGTCAGCAATTTGGTCCCTTGGTAACATTCTTCGTGTGGTGGGGTCCAGGGCCAGCCTTTGGAAACATATGCAACTTTTGGGATATGACAGGAGCCTTACATCTACACCTCCCAATAAGATGCAAGACAAGCAAGATTGAGTTTGAATGGGTAACTATTAATTAAATATAAAGACTTGCAGTGGTTCTAACAAAACCAGAACTCTGATTCCCCCCGACCATTTGCTGAATATCTTCGCCCTGGCACCAGTTTTTCTTTGGTTATTCAATGGAGAATATAGGACTGTCTGAAATCAACAGGCCCCAACACCAGAATCTCAGGTGCCTCTGACCTGGCAATCTTGGTTGTGTATAGTGTTTGGATTGAGGGGCGGGAAGGTAGGGAGGCCCTTATTATTATTATTATTATTTATTATTAATTAACTGAATTTATATCCTGCTTTTCCCCCCATAGGGGGTCCTTAATGAAATACACATGTGTAGAGGTGTTTGTTTTTGTTGAATACGAGAGGATTACAGTCGTAAATCTTACTGAACACAATGGACTTACTTCTGAGTAAAATAACACCATTTTCAAACACCTCTACATATGCGTCATCTCCTTACTTCATTCAATTTTAGCCAAATCATGCCTAACCTAAAAACAGTAGCCAAGGAGATCAGGATAAAAGGTGAAGGTGATTCTCCTGAAATTCAGTCACGTTTTGTATGATTTTCTTTTCATATACATTTGATTCCAGCCCACCCATAGAAGCAATTTTGGCCTGGGATAGCACAGGTACGTGTGCCATTGGGCTTCCGATGTTCTTGGAAGGTCCAAATCCACCTTCTTTTGCTAACCTACTCTTCTGCCATGTGCTTCTGGGTCTCTTCTGTGGCATACAGATTGCTGCTTTTATTGAAAACATTCTTCTCAGGAAATTTGTCCCAATTAGCTAATACAGGATACTTCTGAAAAAATTCGCCCACGATCTTTCCTTTTCATCATTTCCTTTTAACTCGAGCAATACGTAATATCCCCAGCCATATTCAGCTTTCTCCTACATCAATGGATTCAAACCGGACGGCACAAATTATAAACGAAAACATAATGTTGTTATCCACAGTGCGGTTTTTATACAAGGCTGCCAGACATTCTTTACCGAAGTAAAACTTCTGTTGAACCCAATGGGATTTGTCACATTGGCTGCTTTATGAAGAGCGTGCAATTTGAGCCCTGGCGTTGTCAGCAACAGTAAGGTGATCAAAGTACAGTAACAGCTGTAATTGTGGGGGGAATGAAAGCAGATGGAGATTTTTTAAAAGAAAAAACCTCACAACAGCAATGTTTCCAGGTTGCCATGCTGAACTTCATGAAACATAATTATAATATCCGTCATAATTGGAGATCCTAAGCCTGCAATATGCCTTATTGTACAAACGAGCCCTTATAAATCTCTGTATAGGAGGGAACTGAGGTGAGAAGCCCTGGCAGGATGTTGTTTTCCCCCCACTCATTTGGCTGAACAAAAGGTTCACATTTACTTCTGTTTGATCATGCACACCTCAAAGACTCTCCCGGCAGGCTCTGTCAGTTGGCACTTTTACATGGCTTCAAGAATGCTCTCTAGACCATTCTTGCAGTGAGAAAGTGGAAAGGCCACCATGCAAATTCAAACAAAACCTCTAAAGCTTTTGATCTGCTGAGGGACTTGACAAAATTGATAGAGCAAACAGAGGGATTACATGTAATACCAGATACATACAACATATTACCACTAATGGTAACTGCTGCAATTAAACATAAAACACAAGTCAGAGTGAGTCTGGTCTTACAATAGAGTAGTTCAACACACTGTTGGCAAACGGAAAAAGTTATTTAAGAGAAAATGATAAATTGCCATTGACTAGATGCATGCATTCATATGCAAAAGATCTCTGCTCCAGAGGTGCCTTTTCTTTCATCTCTCCATCTTGATTTTAGCGCATCCTTCTAACATTGCTGCATTAGAAAAAAAAACCCTGCAAAATTCAAGTTGCCACTCCCCCAAGGATTTTCTGCTTAAACAAGAACCACCAGGGAGACAGTTTCCTAAAGGTCTTTTGTTGTTGTCTGTGTAAAGAACAGAGAGAGCAGGCATTCTGTGTAAAGTACATGAAGAGTTTTGCATGGAAAGACAAAACCACTTTGAAAGACGGCAGGATTACCATATCTTCCATGTACTAATTGTCATTCAAAGAGGTGACCTCTGAATTTTCCTCAGCTGTAAGCAGGGGTGGAGTGATGACCTGGTCAATCCAGGTTCAAGTGTCATTGACTGGATGATGATGGACAAGAAAGAGTCCTTTGCAAGACATGAATCTACGTGACATTTCATTCAGGAAGGCCCCTTTAGGTCTATTTCTTGTTGCAAACTTTCCTCCCAGTTTAGCAATGACAACAAGTGTGGGCACATCTCTCTCTGTTTGCATCTGGTAGCAACTCACTGAAAAAAAACAAACCCAACAACCCACAATACTTTATACAGTTTTCACATTCCACAACTATTATCCAGGCTGGCTGAGTTACAGCAGGAAGGGAAACCATGAAACAAATGCAATTAAGTACTTCAAAGGAAGACGTGGGGAGTGTTTCTGTTACAGCACTGCCAATTGTCTTATCACTCTGCTGGGAATAGCCCTGTGCAGTACAGAAAGAAACAGATGATCCTCCTCACAAAATGTAAAAAATAAATAAAGAAGAGAATTAACCTTAAAGTGGACCCACTGAAAGCAGTAGCAATATATTCAATGAAGGAAACTGACATTAAATGGGGTTCGTTAGTGAAGTTGAACTGGCTGGTTACATTTAATTGTATTTCATTTATATTCGATTTTGAGCATCTTGGAAGTAATCATATCGGGCAAACTCACAGTTTCAGGCTGCAATCCAATGCACATGTACTTGAGAGTCAACACTATTGGCCTCAGTGGGCCTTACTTCTGAGTAGGCATGTATGATATTGAGCTGCTGCACATCATCAGACACTGCCAGGTTTTTCACAGAAACACACTGTCAAGAACGTAGATTAATCAAAAGGACTTGAGATGCACCAGACTTGGACACCAAGGAGCCCTGAAAGGGCTATGTTTTCTTTATCAAACAGTAACTCATATCAGGGCCCTGAAACCTTTGAAGGACAAAGGTCTACCGCACTGCTTACCATAATCAAAGAGACAGGTTTATCTCAAACCCTACCACCCTTCATTAGAAGAGATAGCAGGGCTGAACCATTTCAGCCACTGTCTTCCATCCAAGCGATTGTGCTCCCAAATCAAAACCTGCTGTTTATAAGGTGCATAAAGTTACAGTGCCTCCTTTAGCCTCGTTACAAATGAGATGCAGAAGGGATAACGGTTGTAAGCCACTCTGGGTGCCCCATGTTTGGAGGTGTCATCTCCACCTCCTCCTCCTGGGGGCAGCTCCACCTCCAGGGGCCTCGTGAATGTCACCAATAAGCCTTCCAGTCCTCTCTCTTCCTTCCTTCGCCTCTACAGGCCTCCACACCAGTTCTCCTCTTCCTTCCTCCTCCCTACCCTGCTTCAAGGGGATCCCTTTAATGGGTCAGCCCAGGCCCACCCTACTGCAGCCAGCTGCTGCTTATCCAGCTATCTGTCTGACAGCTGGGAGAAGCCAGCACCTGATGAAGTCACCAGCCATCGATCCACCAACCAGTTGATTGGCAGGACTGTGTGTCCATATGCCCGGCTGACCAGTAGAGTCACACTATCTCTCCCCTGGCTTGTTGTGCCTCATGGAGGCTCACAGGAAGAAAGAGCAGGATACAAATATTTTAAATAAATAAATGAGTTGCCATAAATACAAGAAATACTTACTGGACAACAAACCAGCATTCTAGCTCTAGTTGATTTCCCTTTCCAGAAACACTTGGGTGCATGACCCAAACAGAAAGGAGTGGAAGAAAGATGATGGACAATGACTACTGGGAAGAGGCAAGGACAAGCCAGTTTGTGAGCAAATTATTTGCAGCAGGAGGGTGTGTGTAAGGAATCAACATGCAA
Source organism: Plestiodon gilberti rubricaudatus (assembly GCA_026170595.1). Lineage (NCBI taxonomy): Eukaryota > Metazoa > Chordata > Lepidosauria > Squamata > Scincidae > Plestiodon > Plestiodon gilberti. The sequence continues at coordinate 86,813,366 of JANXHW010000006.1, forward strand.
GGGACAGGGTAGAAGCCACTCTTTAGGGCCCAGAGATCATAACTCATTGTGAGGTACAAAATGAGGGGACGAGAAGCACAGGCTCCCAAGAAAACACCTTATGTCAGTGTTTCCCAAACATTTTTGACCTACAGCTCCCCTTGACCATTGGTGACCATTGGCCATGGCTCCCCATTACATTATATTGATACCTGCCAATTGGCATTGCACTGTTTTCCAACAGGATTCCATGGCACTCTGCGGCTCCCGCCACACCTGTCAGTTAGGGAACCACTGCCTTATGTGGATGTCAGAATGGAAAGCATGAGTATAGGTGACAAAGTAGGATGCCCTCCAAGCAGCGTGAAGGAACTCTAGCATGATGATGGAGGGAACAGTGTATCATTCAATATTTACTTCAGTATTTACAGCGAAATGCCTAATTGCAGAGGTGCTTAGCCAAATTTGGGCATTTGGTAACTGTCATCATCTATATCACTGGTGAAAGGGTGGGGAAGGATGGGAAAGAGAAAAGAATAAGCTTGGTTCTTATTTAGAAAAGGCACAAGAATAGCTACAATCTACACTATGCACAAATGTGGAATTGCAGAATTCCACATTTTGCACCACAGGCCTGAGCTATACAATTCTGATTCCTCACTAGTCTATGCACAAACATGAAAATAATGTAGCCTGAGAATCTTAGCAATTTCTAAAAGCAAGCTTATAATACCTACAGATAAAAACTTGAGAAAATAACCCTGTTAGCCATCTAACCTCCGTTTCCTAATGGTGAGATAAAGGACTAGAATTGTCCTCCTCTACGGCTATAAATGAAACAAATACCCCTTTATCATGCCTAGCAGCTGGTCTTCTGGCATGTGGCTCATCAGAATTGCGTTTTAGAGGGTAAATACAAGAAAAGAGAAGTTGTCTCTTGTCAGCTGTAGTTTGGTATAGCCTCCTCTTTTTTTTAACTTCAACTGTATCCATTTTTGCCGCCGAAGGTTCTGAACCTGCATAATTGTGGAAAGATGCTGAGGCAGAAACTGAAACAATGACTTGTGAAGGTAACTTTCTAGTCAGTGTTCACTCTCTTCCGAGGTGGTTCTTCCTCTTTACTGTGAAAAGCCTGCCAAATGCAATGATCTTAGATGAATATTACCATGGAAACCTTAGCACATCAATCTGATTACTTAACATCTTGGGGTCTTGTTTTATCCATTGCTAAAATTACCAGAGAGAAGCTATAGGAGCCCAGATTCCACACTGCTCCTGGAGAGTCCCTTGTAAGTTGTTCCATTACTTTGGTTGAAATATTCTTGAGAATGAAAACAGCAGTCAGAGAAATGGTCTACTTACTTCTTCACTCATACTTCAAATACTAGGCCTTTCTTGATTAAAGGAGCTATGTATATCAATACTTGAGGGCACATCTATTATACAGTCATTCCCTCTCTCCAGGATGTTGTTGCTGGAAACAGGATACTGGATTAGCTAGACATTAATGCATCTGATCCAATAGGACTCATGTTGTGGTCCTACGTCTCACATAGGAAGCTGTGCTGACCCAGTCTCTGTCTTTGAGTTTCAGAAGCAGCTTCGAACAGGAGTTGCTGTTTCAAGAACACTCTAAAATGCTATACAAGTTCCTGTGGTTACATGAAACAAGTTTGCAGAAGCAGGCCCAAGGGGTACAATTTGATAGTGAGTCCTGGATGGGTAAATTGTGTTGATTTCAATAGGACTTTTACAATCTTTTTCAATCTTTTACAGTGAGAATAAGGGAACCACAGTCCCCAATTCAAGAGTTATTGTTACAGTCCGTGCAGTGTCAAATATTCTTTGTGGCTTAACATATACATCAAGCACCACAATCTTAAATAAACATTCATGTGGAAAAGGTCTCTCTATTATATACTCTGTGTCGTATATCACCACTTGCTTTCTGCAGTATTTCCTTTTGTGTATGACCAACAAAACATGTTTTGTCTTGAGTGGTGAAGGAGTAGTTTCTTTTTCCTGGAACCCTGAGTCAATCCAAGGCCAGTATCACTGATTAAAGTCAACAAATCAAGTTAAAACACATGGTGTGTTCCATGTGTATTCCATGAGTTGTGTGAGAGATGAGTAGGCTTACCAGATCGTCGACCGGGACGGAGCGATCTACCCTTAAGGGGTGGGGCGCGGGGCCCCCCAGAACGCGACGCGTTCTGCCCCCCCCCCGCGCCCCACCCCTTAAGGGTAGATTGCTCCATCCCGGTCGACGATCTGGTAAGCCTAGAGATGAGCACACAAGCTTCTATTCCTTAGCATGGATAATGCAGTAGGAAGCCTTAACTTATGGTTCGCATAGCATATACATGCAGCAAAATAGGAATGTGTGCAATCGTTGTACATGACAGGGTTTAGTTTCCTACATGGAAATGTAAAACATATTGGAAATGAATCTATTGCAGAGTGGCTGCAATCATATACACATTCACCGGAGAGTAAGTCCCATTTAACTTAATGGGACTTACTTCTGAGTAAACATGCATAGGATTGTGTTATAAGACAGGTCACCTGCACCAAGCAACTCACAATCTTCTTTTGCTACATAAATATTAGAACCGTTTTAATACAAACTGTTACTGCTAGCTAGATACAGTACTTTACCTTTCCTCCAAAGGGAAAGAGTTTTACAGCTCAATCGTAACCAATTTTCCAGTGCTGATGCATCCTCAATGCAGCCCTATGGTAAGGGAACAAACATTTCCTTACCTTGGGGAGGCCTCCATGACTGCTCCCCCACCACAGAACGTAATGCACAACCTGTTGGCACAGCTGCATCGGTGCTGGAAAGTTAATTAGGATTGGGCTGTCAATATATTATCTTTTTATAAAAGAATTTAGTGACACATATTGGGAGGAGCAAGAAAGACAGCTGGCTGAGCTTTTGTGGAATAAAGTCAAGATGAAAGCAAGTCTGTTGATCTGGTATGATGTGGATTTACATGAAATGCTGCTCTTTGATATGTATGCTTTAAATCCATATTATAATGATAGGAAAATGTACCAAAGTGCAGTACAGTATGGAGTCATTAATATAAGTGATACAAAATGAAAACATTAGTTACAGACAGAGCTCTGTGTATTCTTTAATGGAAGTAGCTCATGTTATAGAAATACTTCTAAAGAAAAGTCTGATTTTTTTCTTTTGAGTTAAACAAGAGAATGTTCCCATTAGATTTGAACTGCAGTAAACTGAATAGATCCATTTTCATTTGCATCTTCATTCCAATCTCTTGGCTAAAGCTGAAGATACAGTCAATTAAATATCCAATAAACTAAGCCCAAACTGATATCTGACATTCTGTGTTGTCACAAACATATCAAAGCTACTTACTCACTAGATACATAAAGGAAGCACCTTAAAAAGCTACTGTAAGGTAAAGGTATCCCTTGACATTTAAGTCTAGTCATGTCCAGCTCTAGGGTGTAGTGCTCATCCCCGTTACAAAGCCGAAGAGCCAGCGCTGTCCGAAGATGCTTCTGTGGTCATGTGACCGGCATGACTCTCCTTAGTGATGGTGAGCATCTATCTTCTGTTGGCATGTGGAGTTGGCTGCTTGCTGCTAACAGCGACATTCAGGCCGCCTGCTCCAGTGTGTCGCCGTTCGTGACAGCCGGAAAGCATCGAACGCCGCTGGAATGCTTGTTCCAGCAGCGTTAGGGGCCCATTAGATTGGACCATGAGCTAAAGATCAGGATCCAGAAACAAGCAAAAAATGATGTTTCTAATCTCTTTGAAGAAAACGTCACATTGTTTAGTCTGTTTTTACCTTTGCCAAGTTCGTGCTGAATATTTCTTTAAGTCCATGAAGTGGACAGAAACAGCATCCACTTGTCTGCATTCATACAGTCATACAGCATTCATACAGTCTGAGTCAAGACAGCTTTGTCAGCATTAAACAAAAACACTCAAATCCACCTTGGAGACTTCTACAGACTTGGCTTAATGGCCGACTGACTTGAGATAATAATAATATGCTATATTACATATTTATATTAGACACTGTTCACTGCTTGTTTGAACTGGCACATACTGTTCATGAGATGCACCACTTAACAGGAATGTTGATACCACAGTCAACAGGCTTATCAGAATCTACACCACAGCGTAAACACCCTTTCGCCATATCTTATCTCTTAAGTAGGAATAACAATATTACATGTGAGAGTGAAGTGTTTAGATACAGTTTTCGAGTAGTGATATACAAAGAATTATCCCATTTTTTTAGTCTTCTCATTTTGTCTTTTCATTACTGACATATGAGATATACACATGGTTTTTACATTAATAGTCACTTTTCATTTAATGCTCAGAACACCCCTGTTATTCAGAGTTAAAATGGAGCCATCAGAGTAGCCACCAGGTGGCCGTGAGGATGTCCCGGCAGCGGAGTTAGGACGGCTGGCCCTTACTCCCGAGTTGTCGTGAACATTCTTTACTGCACGTTCGTGATGGTCTTGGCCAGCGGAAAGCTCATTCCGCCGCCTGTTCACTCTGGAGGATTGCGCTGTTAAGCTAGGCAAGAGAAAGAACTTCTTAACCATAACAGCTGTCTGGCACAGAGTGCCTTATGCAGTAGTGGACTCTTCCTCATTTAAGTTTTCAAGCAGAGGATGGACGGCCACCTGTCAGGGATGCTGTAGTTCTTGCTTCCACTGAACAAGGGGTTGAACGGGATGTCCTACAAGGACCCATCCAGCTCTAACATTTTATGAGTATTCAAATACGAGACTAGCAGCTCTTAAAAAAAAAAAGCACACAATGTTTGGAAGAAAAAGGGCCTACTTCCAGAAATAATCTATCATCAATTGCTACAGTGTAATCCTTTGTCGTTTCAGTGATGCTTCAGCAGAGGTTGCATTGAAATAAAGAGAGGTTGTAGAGCAGCAAAGGTTGGTTTGCTCTTCCAAGTGTTCCTCAGCTAACCTTTTTCAACAGAGCTTATGGTACCCTTTCCAGCGACTTCAGTGATGGGATGGGGAGAAGGGGCCTTCAGCTGACTAACCTTTAAATCCCTCTGAAGAAGATGGCTAACAGCGCAATCCGACCTAACTTTTGTGCCGGTTTAACCAGCGGCGCAGTGAGAACGGGAGGCCCCAGAACGGAAAAGGGATTCAAATCCCCTTTGAATTCCTCTTTTGGAGGGGATTTGAATCCCTTTTCCATTCTGGGGCCTCCCATTCTCGCTGCGCCGCTGGTTAAACCGGCACAAACGTTAAGTCGGATTGTGCTGTATGGTTAAAACTTCTTTCGACCCGAGGCCATATTTCCCCAGAACTTCCAAATGCCAGTTTTTGTCACATGTTTAAGGTACCCCCAAATAGAGAAAACCACCTGCACAAAAATTCCCAGGTGTGCCATATACCTGTAGCATGGATGTTGCAAACGTCACTCATTGGGGTTTAAGGCATAACAAATTTGTCCATTCATTCCTATGTAAAGCATAGACCTGACAACACAAGATCTCAAACACACAAATAGTTGTGTTGTGCATACAGCTTCTGTGCCTTAGGATTGTGTAGGGGGATGTCCCAGCACAGTGTACCCCAAGTTACAAGTCACTACCTGCCAGGGTTTTTATGGCAATTTGAACCCTTTAATTGCTGCAGCTGAAGTTGTGAGTTCACCACTACAATGCTAAAAAAAAAATAGTTGTGTTCTGCACACAACTTCTGTGCTTTAGGGGTCTGCAGGGGTATGTCTCAGCACAGTGCACCCCAAGTTACAAGTCACTACCTGCCAGGTTTTTTTTATAGCTCTTAGAGTTAGTTTTTGCAAGATCGTCTTGGTTTTTGTCCCTTTAATTTTTTAAACAGACATTTAAATGCCTTGGCCATCAAACGTAATGACAGCTATTAGTTATACAAAGAGGCAGCTGCTCCCTATTTAGCTGCAGGCTAGTTCCTGACCTAAGAAGTGCATAAATAAGAATGCACTTCTTAGTAGAAGAATGTCAGTTGAAAATTACTATGTTTTACAATGATATATATCTTAGCAATGAGCTCACCGAAGCTGTGTTGCTCAAAAGCAACATCATCATCATCATCAACAGTATTTATATACCGCTTTTCAACAAATGTTCTCAACAGGCACCTTGCAGTAGTTGCATGAGGCTGGAGACAGAATTCTGATTACTCCAACCTTCACCCCCTGTCCTCAGCATGCCTTGGGCTCAGCCTGGGGGGGAAAGACCCCCCCCCAGAAATAAACAGCTAAACTGAGCTCCCTGCAACAATCCAGCTAAAAATCAGTATATAACGACAGCTACCTGCAAGGTACTTGCAAACACTCAGTTGAGACTGGAGACATAATTCTGAGTAGCCCAGCCTTCAACCCTGCCCTGATAGGCTCAGCCTGATGAGGGGGGAAGGAAAAAAACCCTAGAAATAAACATCTACATTGAGCTGCCTGCAAAAATCCTGCTGAAAATCAGTATAACACAGCCACCCGGCAGATCCCTGCAAACAGTCGGTTTTGAGGCTGGAGATAGAATTCTTAGTACCCCAACCTTCACCCCCTGCTAGGCTCAGCCTGAGGGGCGAATAGAAAAAAACCCCCAGAAACAAACAGCCAACTTACAGGAACAACATTAGACTACTCTCTAAGGACCAATGAGTGTTTTTAGCAACGTCTTGTGTTGCTCCTACTTACAGCTCTGTAAAACTGATCACCTGCACCTGAGGTGTTGGAAACAAAGTGGATTCAAAAACCAGGGCCCTGGCCATGAGAAAAAAGCCAGAAATCCACTCACAAAGTATAGGAAATGATGCAATATGATGAAAATGGCTGCATAGGTCTATTTTGTTACCCATAAAACCCCAATGAGGGCTTTGAGCCTGGTGCTGCTCCTGCTTACAGGAGCAGCACCAGGCTCAAAGCCCTCATTACAGCTGTGTACAGCTGCTCACCTGCACCTGAGGTGCTCAAAACAAAGTGGATTCAAAAACCAGGGCCCTGGCCATGAAACAAAAAGCCAAAGTTTCATTTCTAATTTCATTGAGGAGGGGGTACCCTGCAACCAATTCCTGCACCTCATTTTCCCTAAAAACAGTGATCTTTGCTCTTCTGGGGGAGGGTCAGTGGGGTGACCCTAGAACTCTGAAAATTGTTTTTAAAAATAGTTTCACCTGTCTAATTTCCACAAAAAAAAATCCAGAAAAATTGGGGGAAGCCCTTTTCTTCTAAACTATTTTCTTTCAAGTGTTGCTCAAAGCACTCATTGTGGAAAAATTTAATTTCAATTTCAATTACTCTTGTGCAAGAGCAATTGTCAATTTCTGAATGAGGAATCCTGGAAGATAAAATATACAGAAATATGAATGTCAGTTTCTTGAAATTCTGCAAAGAATGTTGAAGCTCTTGAATCAAGCAAATATATATATATATCTTTGCATTCTTGATACTAAGAAGCCACACACACACCCAGTTCAGGATAAAAATCTAATGTAAACAGAAAGAATCCTTTGGGGACTAACAGTTCCTTATCTCAGAAATATATTGCGCATGTGAAGCTGGCCAAGATAAGTGAAATCTTGGCTTATTTGCCCCTTGAGAGTGACATAAAACTATGACTAGTTAGAGGCCTCTAAATCTTGCACAGCAAGTTTTTCAAAATATTCTGTCTCCTAAGGGATTCTTTTTGCTTGAATTGTGCTCTTCAGCCCCTTTTTCCTCATTCTTCACAGCCGCTTCATTTTGTAGATGCTTCGACCCTCCCATCTATATTTATTGTGTATTGCTCAGAGGATACTGTTACTTTTCATCAAAGAAAAAGACAATCTAAGTTCAAATCTTGGAGAGGGCGGGGGATGAGGAATAACATGCACATAACGTGCACATGCCTCCAAGCCCTCTTTTATGGCGTTGTGGGTGATTATTTAGACTCACTGGATACAGGCAATGTGTGGAATATGAAAACATATAGGAAATGATGGAAGGAGAAAAATAAATGCTTCAATAGTCAGATGCAAATCCCAGGCATTTGGCATGACATTACAGATGCCAGGGTTTGGGGAGGCATCCTGTATTGGAGACACTTGCAAATTCTGAGTATTGCATAACTTCCTATTCAGACTTTTATGAGGAATGGCATCAGAGGTTGGTCGCTTGGGGGACTGGCTGAGGGTCCACATGCATCAATTGGCCCACCACGCAAGTTGACCCCTGAATCCTCTGCACTAGTGATTGTGGTAGTGTCCCACATGTCATCAGGGACTGGGCAGAGGGAACCTTGGGATGCCCAGAGTGGGGCTTTGCCCCAGCAACCTGGCAGCGGCACTGGACATTATCAACCAGCACTCAAATACTGTATTTCTTCGAATCTAAGACGCATGTTTTTTCCCAATTAAGCATTTCAAAAAATGGGGTGCGTCTTAGAATCGGTCTCCAAAAAGCACCCCAAAATGCCATCTTATTACTTACCGGGGCTTGGGGGAGCTTCAGGGAGGCCTGCATGACCCTCTGCAGGCCTCCCCAATCTTCAGTTCGGCAAAAAACGGTGAAAATCACCGTTTTTTGCTGAAATGAAGATCAGGGAGGGCTGCAGAGGGTCGCGCAGGCCTCCCCAAAGCCCAGATAAGTAAAGAAATTGAATTTTCTGGCGGACCGCAAAGGCACTGCTCAAAGGCAGCAAGGTGATCGTCAGCTGCAGCGCGTGGGGCATGCTGGGGCGAGGTCTCAGGTTCAGGGAGAGCTCGCCGCTGAGCAGAGGGGGCAAAATGGCATGGTAATAATCGGATTGGTGAAATGGAGCGGCAGGCAAGCTGAGGAGAGTTGGAGCTGAGCAGACAAATTGAAGGAAGGAGGTGCGTCTTGCAATCGATGGTTTTTGTTTTTTTTTTTCTGCTGGTGTTCCTGAAATTAAGATGCGCCTTAGAATTGATGGCGCCTTAGACTCGAAGAAATACGGTATGCATGTCCTTGTAAAAAAGGAGAGGAGAACCCCAAGGGTGTCACTAGGGTTGGTCACACCCAGGGCGAGATCTCATGGTGTCACCCCCATGGACCTCCTCCCATACATGATGTAAAGGGGATCGAGAAAAACCTATTTTCTACCAGTGGTAGAAAGTCATTTTGGTGGCAACACCCTGGGCGGTTCACCCCAACCCACCCCCCAAGTGACGCCACTGGAGAACCCTCCATTCCTACCTACTAGTAAGAACAATGAAGATTCTTACAGTTGAAGGAAAATCCACAATGCAAGGTCCGGTAATGCTTTATTTAGGACCAACCCAAACTAACAAAAATGAAAAAAAGAAAAGAAAAAAGAGTAAGCTTTTGAATTCTACATAAATCTTCATCAGGCAGATGGTAAGCAAAATGACAGTGGGGGACAGGGAGAAAATGGGGAGTTTGTTGAAAGAGCCCCAACAGTCTGCAGCGTGTATGTTCTAAAGTTTGAATTCTGAAATAAGCTTCTGAAAAGTGTGAGTTTCAATACACACACAGGACTGCTTAGAAAAAGGAAACAAAAACTGACCAAACCCCTCATATTCTAGAAGTAACAGGAGGGATAATCCTATCCATGTACTCAGAAGTACCGGTAAGTTCCATATATTTCAATGGGACTTACTCCCAGGTGTGTATAGGATTGAGCCTTTGTATAGGATTGGGACTTACTCTGAGATAAGTGTGTAGACAGTATAAGATTGCATTGCAGCCTCAGTTTAGCCTCCGGTGCTCACTTGAAAGTCACATTTAGATTCCTTCTAAGACAGAGATCAGGATAAAAGTAGCACAACAAGATGGACTTTATACTTCCAAGGCAGAGGTTAAACGTACGTGTTGCGATAGGCTCTAAAGTCAATTGTAGCTAAATTGGATGCGTCCCTTGGTTACAAATTGAATGTGTTACCCATATACCTAGGAAGGCATAAGGGAGGAATATGTTCCATGCTACAGAAGAGTGAGTGCTGACTCAGTCGGACCGTTGCTTCGGCGGCTACACTGGCTGCCGGTTCATTTCTGGGCACAATTCAAAGTGCTAGTTTTGACTCTTAAAGCCCTTAACGGCTCGGGTCCAGGGTATTTGAGGGACCGCCTCCTTCCTTATAATCCGACCCGTACTCTGAGGTCATCAGGGGGCCCCCTGTTAACTGTGCCGCCATTGTCGGAAGTGAGGGGGATGGCGGCACAGAATAATAGGGCCTTCTCGGCTGTGGCACCCCAACTATGGAATTCCCTCCCCCTGGAATTAAGAACGGCTCCCTCTTTAGAGACCTTTCGGCGGGGCCTTCAGACGTTTTTATTTAGGATAGCTTTTGATGTCTGACATGGTGGGCTGACTTTTTAACAAATGGCTTTTAACAAATGTAAATTCAGGTGACCCACTGGGGTTGTTTATTTTAAATTGTTTTAATTAATTGTTTAATTATTTTAATGTGTATACATGTATTTTAATGTTTGTGTTGTAGCCGCCTTGAGTGCCCTTGTTGGGAGAAAGATGGGGTATAAATTCTTTAAATAAATAAATAAATAAATAAAATATTTATAACACCTTAAGAGCAAAATAAGCTTTAAAATACCTTTTGTTTTATAATATCTTTATTAGAGTTTTAAAATGTGTCAGACCATTCACAATAGATTGAAATATTCACAGGCATCCTCTATATGAGACACAGATGTATAACCTAATATATAAAACACCAGCCTTCAATTTAGGCAATCCCCCCCCCCAAGTCCCTCTCTGGTCTTAAATACCCTGGATGGCACCCAAAGAAAGTTGGTCATGATGACTAAGCCCCATTGAAATCCACAAAACAAGTTGTGACTAACTGAAGTCCCATTTAGCTTCAGTGAGACTTGGTCATGGCTAATTTTCTTTGGATACAATCTTCTTAAATTAGAAATGACATTCTTGATGACTTCATGCTTCTGGAACATCTGTAAGATACAGATGCAGATCACTTTCCTGGAGTCCAGTGTGATCGCAATCCAGGGCTTGTACTCCAGGTTCTGATAGCTGTGAACCATTACAGCAGGACAAAATGATGTGACTATAGGATGATGGAGGAGAAGGAAACTCACCATTTGGCATTAGCAAAAAGGCAGCTCAGCTAACTTCAAATGTTGTTGACCTATCTGTGGGAAGACCGACTTCCAGAATTGCACAGTTCTATCAAAATCCCATGTTTAATGATCAGCATAATAAATGGTTGGCCATGACACTCTCTAGGTAGCCTCTTGGGCATATTTCTTCTCAGCCTAATGTATCTCTCAGAGTTATGATGAGGATAAATGAGAAGAATTGTAATGCAATTGGCACAGTGAAATTAGATAGAGATATTGCCATTATTTTAATTCTGTTATTTACACCTGCTTTAAGGAATGAGGAATGAAGCTTAAGAATTTGTCTGTCACCCAAAGCTAAAACAAGAACCATCACCTTAGGGTGTTGCTATTGGGCCATTCTGGTATAATTGACAAATAGTTGTTTCTAGATGGCATGCTAGCCACACATGTCATTTATTATTATTTTTACATAGCAAAACTTGCTGTGTTGACAGTTTCTGATGAGCCATCTCAAATCAAAAAGATGTCCTGTGCAGTGACATTGCCTGAACCAAGGGTCCAATAATCAGTTTCCGACCCCCAAGGTCACCTGGTCAGCTTGTGATTACAGCAGCAGCTTTAGTGCTGTTATTGTCCTACATCTGTGGCAGGTCAATGGAAAAAAATGTGCTTTAAACACCACCAGCATCTGATCGTGCAATTCCTAAATCAGCGTCATTGATTATTCACACTGCTGGACCGCTCAAAGCTGGGGAAGTAATTAGGGCTTTTTGTGTGGATTATCCACTGAGAAAAGGTCAAATAACTACAAACAGTGCCAGAAAACAAGAGCCACCAAGGACCTCGGCATCCGTGATCGGTTAAGAAATGCTCAAGCAGGGGCTTGATAATGATGTGCTTATGCCAGGTTCTACAGAATTTGATCATTCTGTCATAGAAATCCAATGAAGCATGAGTGATGGTTCCTTTTCCCCAGGAAGCTCGCTCCAGGTCCCTGATGCCCATCAAATAAGTTTGTCACACCAACTTGACTGAGAAGAATTTAAAAGGCAGTTTTTGTTCCAAAGGGAAATACAGATATATCTCCACGTGTGTACATTAAAGTCATTCATTGCTGATTATAATTTCTAATTTAGAGAAAGGCATTCGGGTTCCTTCCCTTTTATGCAGACAGCTATAGCCATCTTCTTCCTGCTCCTCCTGCCTTTTTCTTCTCATGCTGCACAGTAGCACAAAAGCTGCTTTCTTCTAAATATCAAGTTTCAAAAATAGCCACCTGTAAAAAGGGTCACTGTCTGCAAATATGGGAGCTATGGATGTATAATATGCCACTACTATCTCGCAAACATGTATCGGGTGGTGGGCCATGAGACTCTGACTGTGTGATATCTTGAACATTTCATTGGCAATTGATACACACACCAGGGCCAGCCCATCCATGAGGCCAACTGAAGTAGTCAGTAGCTTCCGGCAGCAAACTGGCAGGGGGCGCCCACTCCCATCCACCCGTTAACCTCCATTGAGCCTCCTCCTCCTACTCCCTGAATTGGAAAAAGAAGAAGGGGATGAAACAGAAGCGTGGAGAAAAGGAGAGCACTGGGCTACATTGGTGAATGAGCAGAGACTGGCACATTACAACGTATGGGGGGCAGCATTTGACATGCCGCCTCAGACACCAGGAGGGCTTGGTCCAGCCCTGACACATGCGCACGAGCACACGCACGCGTGCACACACACACACGTAGTACTGTACATGTATTTAGGGTTCTTAGCTGCTGACTAGCAACATTTGAGATCGAGACCATACTGTTTAAAGTTATTATCATTGGGCTGTATCCCCAAATTATTCTTTTGCTTGCATAAGGGAGCTTGCACACACAAAAGTGGTAGTGTGCCATCCTTGTGCACAGAAATCTAAGTGGGATCCTGACTTTACATTTGTGCAACACATTCTGCAATGTGTTATACATGGTGTCACACATAAAACTGTGAGCACCTCATTGTTGTGCAATGTCTTCTGCATATAATTGTGCAACCATGTGCAAAACAGAGCAAAATGCCAACTTATTTCCATGTGCGCTCCTTAGGATACAACCCACTATCTCTTGATCTGTTATACTGACAGACTAATCGGTTTGAAGCAATGATTTTCTACCTTTCCTTTCACTGATTATCTAAATAAGAAATTATCCTGATTTTTTACTTTTGCCCAAATATTAACTACTTAAATATGATGGCATTCAAATTGGAGACTTTATGTTCTGACACAAGCATACTAATAGTTATTTTGCTTAGTGGAAAACAAATGTCTACGTTTGCCTTAAGTGCAAAGTCACAAAGCAAGGGTGGTCATAAATAAAAGTTCCCCCTTCCCTCAGTGATTCCCTTATACACTTGAGTCTTTTTACTGGTTAGGCAGAGAGGCAAAAACAAATAAACAAAACATATACAGTTCCTCTAAATATCAGGTAATATATAGTTATTAGGTAATATAAAACCAAACAAGTAGTATGACGTTACATTCACAAAAATCCAGGTGCTAGAGAAGGCCAGATCCGCAATCAAGTACAGTTGGAATGGTAGTTTTGATTTTAATGGGACTACAGGGCTGTGTACACATCCAATACCGGGATGCAATCATTGTTAGTCTGTTCTTGGGTACAGTTATTCACATGTTCCATTCAGTGCAGGGAGCACAGATCATTGATTTGTAAAAGTGAACCCAGATACAGTCATTCACGTCACGTGTACAGTACCTGTGTACTGCCAGCTGTACCCAGATACAGACATTCTGTACCCAGGTACAGCACAACACATGAATTGTCCTTGTATCACCAATGAGCTGGTTTGGATGAAAGTTAAATTGTCCAACCGACTCTACACGTTTAATGATGTAAAATGTTCCTGGTGCATATACGCATCTTGGCCACTCCCCTCACTTCCTGGAGGGTCTAGGTCAGTTTCCTCAGTCACATGAAAGCCAACTGAAGCATTTTAAAAAAACCTAGTTTGACCCTCATATAGATGTATAATGTCAACAGGATTTAGGGGGAGTTTTGTGTTAGTACCAGTACTAGGCATTTGGCCTGCAAGAAATTGCTCCCTAGACCAGCCCTTCCTCTGAAATATGCCAGTGATCTCAAAAGTAATTTGTCTGTGCAACGGACACCTTCAGAGAAGGAATTCTTATTCTAATGCTCTAAGCAGGCAAGGTGGACTTGTTTGTCTAAACGTGGGCCTCTTTAAATTGCATATGAAGTGAAAATTGGTAACGGGCTTGTTATAAAGAATAGACGGAGCATGTGGGTAAGAGGACTTGATGTCCTCCCCTCCCCTCCTCTGACCTACCTCCACCAGACCATCACTCCGGCCACGTTTTCTTTCCAGTTAGGCTTGCTTCCAATATAGGAACATGGCAATATAAGAACCTGACGGAACCAGGCTGGGGAATGAAGGCGTTTTGGTTTGTACATCACACTGCAGTCAGGTAAGCTGTGGCAGGGAGGACGGTAAAGTTCACCTATGCTATAGCACCCAAAAAAGATGTCCTTTACATCATAGGAGACTGGAATGCTAAAGTAGGAAATCAAGAAATAAACGGAACAGGAGGCAAGTTTGGCCTTGGAGCGCAAAATGAAGCAGGGCAAAAGCTAACGGAGTTCTGTCAAGAGAACACGCTGGTCATAGCAAACACTCGTTTCCAACAACACAAGAGGCGACTCTACACATGGACATCACCAGATGGTCAATACCGAAACCAGATAGATTATGTGCTTTGCAGCCAAAGATGGAGAAGCTGTATACAATCAGTAAAAACAAGACCTGGAGCTGACTGTGGCTCAGATCATGAGCTTCTTATTGCAAAATTCAGGCTTAAACTGAAGAATGTAGGGAACACCACTAGACCAGTCAGATATGACCTAAACCATATCCCTTATGAGTATACAGTGGAGGTGAAGAATAGATTTGGGCATTAGACCTGGTAGACAGAGTGCCTGAAGAACTATGGACGGAAGTTCGTAACATTGTGCAGGAGGCAGCAACTAAAACCATCCCAAAGAAAAAGAAATGCAAGAAAGCAAAGTGGCTGTCAGATGAGGCTTTACAAATAGCTGTGGAAAGAAGGAATGCAAAAAGCAAGGGTGAAAGGGAAAGATATAAACAACTGAATGCAGATTTCCAGAGAATAGCAAGGAGAGATAAGAAGGCCTTCTTAAATGAACAATGCAAAGAAATCGAGGAAAACAGAATGGGGAGGACTAGAGATCTCTTCAAGAAAATTGGAGATATCAAGGGAACATTTTTGTGCAAAGGTGGGCATGATAAAGGACAAAAAAGGCAGAGACCTAACAGAAGCAGAAGAGATTAAGAAGAGATGGCAAGAATACACGGAAGAACTATACAAGAAAGATCTTAATGTTCCTGATGACCACGCTGGTGTGGTCACTGACCCAGAGCCGGACATCCTAGAGAGTGAAGTCAAGTGGGCCTTAGGTAGCATCACTAACAACAAAGCTAGTGGAGAGGATAATATCCCAGCTGAGCTACTTAAAATCCTAAATGATGATGCTGTGAAAGTGCTGCACTCAATATGCCAACAAATTTGGAAAACTCAGCAGTGGCCAAAGGATTGGAAAAGGTCAGTTTACGTTCCAATTCCAAAGAAGGGCAGTGCCAAAGAGTGCTCAAACTATCGCACAATTGCACTCATTTCACATGCTAGCAAAATTGCACTCATTTTCACATGCTCAAAATCCTACAAGCTAGGCTTCAGCAGTAACGTGGACAGAGAACTACCGGACGTACAAGCTGGGTTTCGAAGAGGCAGAGGAACTAGAGATCAAATTGCCAACATGCGCTGGATTATGGAGAAAGCCCGAGAGTTCAAAAAAACCACCTACTTCTGCTTCATTGACTACGCAAAAGCCTTTGATTGTGTGGATCACAACAAACTGTGGCAAATTCTTAAAGAGATGGGGGTACCAGACCACCTTACCTGTCTCCTGAGAAACCTGTATGCGGGTCAAGAAGCAACAGTTCGGACCGGCCATGGAACAACCGACTGGTTCAAAATTGGGACAGGAGTACGGCAAGGCTGTATATTGTCACCCTGCCTATTTAACTTATATGCAGAGTACATTATGAGAAATGCAGGGCTGAATGAATCGCAAGCCGGAATCAAGATTGCCGGGAGAAATATCAACAACCTCAGATATGCAGACGATACCACCCTAATGGCAGAAAGTGAAGAAGAACTAAAGAGCCTCTTGATGAGGGTGAAAGAGGAGAGTGCAAAAGTTGGCTTGAAACTCAACATTAATAAAACTAAGATCATGGCATCTGGGCCCATCAATTCCTGGCAAATAGAAGGGGCAGAAGCAGTAACAGATTTTACTTTTCTGGGCTCCAAGATCACTGCAGACGGAGACAGCTGCCATGAAATTAAAAGACGCTTACTCCTTGGAAGGAAAGCTATGGCAAACTTAGACAGCATAATAAAAAGCAGAGATATCACCATGCCAACAAAAGTTTGCATAGTCAGGGCGATGGTGTTCCCAGTAGCAATGTATGGTTGCGAGAGTTGGACCATAAGGAAGGCTGAGCGCCGAAGAATAGATGCTTTTGAACTGTGGTGCTGGAGAAGACTCCTGAGAGTCCCTTGGACTGCTAGGAGATCAAATCAGTCAATCCTAAATGAAATCAACCCTGACTGTTCCCTGGAAGGACAGATACTAAGGCTGAAACTCAAATATTTTGGCCACCTAATGCGAAGAGAGGACTCTCTGGAGAAGACTCTGATGCTGGGAAAAATTGAAGGCAAAAGGAGAAGGGGAAGGCAAAGGATGAGATGGTTAGACAGCATCACCGATGCAACGAACATGAAAATGAGCGAACTCAGGAAGATAGTGGAGGATAGGAAGGCCTGGCGGTCTATGGTTCATGGGATCACGAAGGGTCGGACACGACTTAACGACTGAACAACAACAACATGCACCCATTTTCATCTTAACTTTGCACCCCTCTACCCTCATCTGATTTATCACTGGGGCAGAGACCTGGGTGCAAACAAATGGGTCAGACACCATCACCTCTAGTTTCAGACGGAGTTTATTTTCCTATTGCTATGTTGACAGGCCTTTCGCTTTCACCAGTAAAAATGCCAATGTTATTTTAAACAACGTTCTTCGGTTACTGCACAGTTATTCTGTGTTGTGATTTACGCACAAAAATACCATTTCCATAGTACACTTCTTCACACCCATAACTTTTCTATCACCATCTGCATTCCGCCATCCAGTTCCTTTCTACAGATGCGCCCTGGGTGTTGGCCTAGAGAGGGTGCCATACATCAATGCACCCTTTTTAAATCACAAAAGCAATGATGTATTCAATTAGGGTGAAATAAAACTTCTAGGCTTCCTTACCATAAATCTTTTAGTAACCCGTCCACATCACATGTTCGCCGAGGAAATAATACATGTCGTTCAGACTAAAGGGTTATTGTAGATTGCTGAGGGAAACATGAAATTCTGGAGGTTTCAGCAGTCCTGTGAAATCTTGAGATAGAGTAAGTGTACAAATTAGAAAAGGATGTAATATGTGACTAATGATACCTCCTGGGATATCTTTGGAGCCTATATTTACTGTTATGATCATGAGGCCCATTTAAGCTGCAGGAGTTGAAAAGAAATGCCCGGGTACAATGAAAGCACCTCTCGCTTCATTAGATGTGGCTGTAATTTAAGCTCAGGCGGCTTTTTGGTGTTTTTTTTCTGTCATTCCTCATGTTTCTGGAATGCTGGTGCTTAAGCGCCTAATAAAAGCGGCACACATCAGGAGAACATAATCTACAGTTCCTGTAAAACACATTTACACCTTGCCATCTGTAGGAGCACTGCAGCTCCCTAACTCACCCCAGATGGCATTTTGAATTATGCAGAGAGAGACTACTGTTCAAGTTTTGCAATAGCTCCACCTTCCATAAATCCAAGAGCTGGCAATGAGTCACAGGCAGCGGAAAAGACACACCTCCTGTCCCGTTAGCTGTGATTATTAGTATTATTCATTATAATTTGGAATATGTATATATACCACCTTGTCCCTTTCCCTTGCTTGCAACTAAGGTACATGAAATGGGCTGGCTTTTTAATCGTAATTTTAATCAGTTTTTTGTGATGGTTTGTCTTGTCTTACTTGTTTTTAATACTTTATCGTTGTTTTAATGTTGTAAGCCGCCTTGATTGCCCTTATCAGGAGAAAGGCGTAAATAAATGCATACTTCCCCATTTACTTTATCTTGCCGCTATTCCCCTCCCCTTCCTCTACCTCTGTTGTCTCCCTTGTGCCTGTTTCTAGATTGTGAGCCCCTCGTGGCAGAGACCTGTCTCCTCTTTTCTTGCAAAGTGCCATGCATATTGATGCCATTATATAACATACCACTCTTCAACAAAAAACAGTGTTACAAAGCACTTTGTGCAGCAAATAAATGGAAAAAAATAGTTCCCTGTTCCAGGGAGAGCTCACAATACAGACCTTTCACCACCAAGGGGTTCAAATCTCTTGGCAGCTCAAACAGTGCACATCAAGTGCACATCTGAAGGAGGGGACCCAGAAGACATGTGCCAGAGAGGGCTTCTGAAAAGCTGGCACTGAGGCTGGTCAGAATATTGCAGGCAAAAAAAAATTGTTTGTGAGAGTTACATGCTTGGAACCAATAGGAGCTTTTTGTCTGGGGCAAGTAACAGCCATGGGGGAAACCCAATCTGGATTGGACCAATCTATGGCAATGTCAAAGGGTTAAATTCCCCTTCCCCCATGCTGTGGTTCTGATCTGGATTGGGACCCCCTACAGTTCTTGCTATGTAGCAAGAACAATCAACAACTGGGGTGGTGCCAGAGGTTGACCAAGTCAGGCACTGGGCAAGGGCCCATTTGGCCAGGTCAAATTTGGTAGCAGTAGCACCAATTGCACCATTGGGGTGGGTGGTTCAGAATTGAGTGCAATGCACAATTTTGCTCCAAGCAGTAGTGTCAGAATGCCTGAGGCAGGGAGCGGGGGGATTCGGGGAACCCGCCATATTGGCGACAACGGGAAGGGAAAGCGCTGCGAAAACCCACCCGCCCACATGGCCCTTCGTTACTGTTTTACCGCCATTATCGTTTTTGTCGGGGCCAGGGGGGTTGACATAGCCTCCGGTGGCGATGTCATGCCGCCCCCTCCTCCCCCAGGCTCTCGTGTCGCCACTGGCTCCAGGGCCTCACATTGGTACTGCAAAGGGCAAATCAGATGCAGAAATACTATCCAGTTTGACCCTTGGTGTGAGGTTAGCCAAAGGCCCCATGGAAGAGATGAGCAGGTCCAGAAAGAGGTGAAAGACTCGATGTATAGACATTAAAAGGAAACATGCTTACAGAAATTAAGAAAACCAAATCAACCACCTGGAATGAGAAAGAAAAACAGTCTCAGCTAACAAATCCTAGCCTTGGTGGAAACAGCTGTACGCTCTTCTCTAAAATAACAGCTCGCTCTTTGAATTTGCTAGCGTAATGTTGTGCCTTCGTGCTGTGGACTTGATGGGCTATAACCGGCGGAGGGCAGGCGGGTGGGTGGGCAAGCAGAGTCAAAAGTAGAATGTGCTGGGAGATTACGCTGATGGAGCAGTTTCTCCCAGTGACAATCATGCGTATTCATAAATATTTTACAAGTGCAGCTTTCAGACTACTAAATTTTACTGCCACGTTAATGCGACTTGCAAATTTACAACTCGGGCATTTGTGGGTTGTGAACGTCAAGGATATCAGAATGAGGCCAGTAAATTTTTTATGTTTTGAAGTGGTTTCCCTTGTACAGTACATCCGAACGGTAACACTGCGCGCGCAATATATATATCAGCTGTGTTTCTGGTATAGCACTATAATTCATCAGGTTTTAATTCTATTGAAGAGAACCATAAATATCTCTTGTACAACACGTTCTATATTGTTAGACAATATTTTTGCATCCAGGAAACGCAAGGAAGCAATGCAAAGGGTTTGCAGAAGACGCAGCGTACTTTCTTGGGCCTCCCCCCTCCAATATTTTGTTGCCAGCTTTGCTACAATTTTAAAATGAGTGATAGGTAGGACTGGGAAAGACCTTTCACATGAGAGGCTGCCAGCCAGGGTAAACAACACTGGGCTAGATGGACCAATGGTCTGACTCAGCAGAAGGCAGCTTCCAATTTTCATATATCCCTTAGGTTAATGCAGGGGTCTCCAAACTACAGCCCGCGGGCTGATTTTATCCGGCCCGCAGCAAGTCAGCCAGTGCAGCCCGCGGCACCCTCCAGCTCCCCCCCCTCCCCGCTGGCTCCTGAATACTGAGGATGATGACTGGTCACAGGACCAGATCGTATGTAACATTGAAGGGAGAATCCAACAGATAAAACAAGATCCTTAAGGCAAACTAAGCCTGTGCACATGCCAAAGAAATGAATGGGACCAGTCGTGGGGGCAGAAACTGGTTTACGCGATTGTTATAAATATATATTTACCCAGAAGAAATAGCCCCCAGGCCAGGAATGTCTCTCTCAAACTATCTGGTAAATCGAATTAATACCACTGATGATCATGTCCAGAGGCGTCGCTGTGGCGTGGCGTGGCATGCGGGAGGCCCCAGGTGACGCGCGCACACGTCGCGCAGAAAGGTGACGCGCGTACACGCGCACGTCACCTTCTCTGCGTGCGCGCACGTGCTCGTTGCCTGGGGGCCTCCCGCCCACCTCACCAGGCCGGGCGCCCCCTCAATCGGGAGAGCCGGCTCGGGGACGTCTTCCCTGGCCGGCTTCCCGGGGACTTCTGAGGAAGGCCCACTGCGCGAACATTATTTATAACGTTCATTTGCGCATGGGCAGACTGTTACTGAGGGAAAAGGGCTGCCCTTAGGGTATAGGGGGCCATAGGGGGGGTGTCAGGGCCATAGGAGGGGTCATGGGGGGGTGTCAGGGAGGGAGGGTGTTAGGGAGGGAGTACTCACTAGGGTGTCGCACGCCCCCACCCTGGGGCAGCGTGCGCCCTAGTGACGCCTCTGATCATGTCTATACCACCTCACCTCTGTGATCTTGTCATTGTCTTAACAACCACACAACCTATTAAGTAAGTCAGCATTATTAGCCCACATATTGCAGCTGAGACTGAGAGGGAGCAGCATGTCTAAAGCCACCTAGTAAGTTCATAGCAGAACCATGATTTGAACCAGGAAAACCATGATTTGCAATTCAGTCTCCAACAGCACAATCCTATGCATGTCTACTCAGTCAGTCCCATTGTGTTCAATAGGGCGTACACCCAAGAAAGTGGGTCTAGGATTGCAGCCTGATGGCACAATCCTGCACATCTCTAGGCCGGTGGAGCGCACACTCTGCCGGCCTAAGGAGTCACAAACGTGTCATAAATAAATAAAGAAAACATGGCGTGAGGAAGCATGTAATCATAGGAGACATGCACAGATTTATAGCTGTAGAATATTCATAAAAAAACAAAGAATAACACAAAAGAAATTGGCTGTTCTTCACCATACTACTGTCCCATCAAATGGCTATGAATTGGCACTGCTCTCCTATGTCATCTTTCACTTGTGACTAGTAAAATCTCAGTGGACAGATCCTTGATGAACAGCGCAATCCTGTGTAACTTTGCACCGGTGTAACAGTAGATGCACTGGTGTAAGTGCACTTTGCACCGGTGTAACAGTAGATGCACTGGTGTAAGTGCACTTACACCGGTGCATCTACTGTTACACCGGTGCAAAGTTACACAGGATTGCGCTGATAGTCAGTGGCAGAAGTGAACAGTGACAGAAAGATGTAAAGTGCTGGACTTGCAAAACATTTCAGTGATATTTATCTCTGAACTTGGGCTACTAGCAGAATGTTACGGCTGTTCCAGGAAAACCATCTAACCCACTATTATCAGTCACTACATAGTAGAAAAACATTTTTAAATGTTTTAAATATATTTTACAAGCAGTTTTAAGGCATACCAAGCCACTAAATTTGTTGATAAATCTGATATTCTGCCCCTTTATTTCCAAGCAGAAACATGTGTGTATTTATACACACACAGACAAAGCCTTTTGAAAAACACACACACAATTTGCTACTTGATATTACATGTTTATATTTTCTAATGCAAAATGAAACATTAGTCTGAAAAAGACTTCAGGAACAGCCACGCTGCTGCAAATCAACAAAGTGTCTCGCGGTACCTTAATGGTGAACAGATTTATGACGGCACAAGTTTTTGAGATTACAGCCCACTTCATCAGATGCATGAAGCGTTATCCTCCCTTGGCAGATTTGTATATATGTAGGCATGTATAGAGGCATAAAATGTAAACAGTGGCGCCAAATGACCTTGAAATGCAAGAGGTTCAACTCAAGCGCGTACAAGTGTATACACTTACACTTGGTATAGAATTGTCACAGTCTGCACCGCTTGCATAACATGGCCATTTGGCCCCACTTTTCTCTCCTATACCTCTGTGCATATATATCTGCCAACTCAGGATAACACTTCATGCATCTGATGAAGTGGGCCCTAGTCCATGAGAACTGGGGCGACAATAAATCTGTTAGTTCTTAAGGTGCTGCAAGAACCTTTGTTTTTATTACTCTGACTGATTGCTTAAACTACTTTACAACATTGCTCCAGAGTCTTCAGACACGCGCAGGCCATTGCTGTCTAATTATGGGAACAAGAATGAGTTTATTTCATTATTATTATTTACTACATGTCTATACTGCCTTTCTGCCAATGATCGTCCAAGCTGGTTGGCTAAAGTTTATTTATTTAAACCAATCCCTGGTAGACTTGAAAGTGGACACTAAGAAAACTCAAGCTCTTGGGTGATTCATCTCCCCATGTTCTAATGCTAGATTCCATGTACAGGCATACGTTGACTTCCATCATTTTGCTCTTTCAACCGTTTTTAATTATTATTTATTTATTTCATTTAAATAATTTATACCCCACCTTTCTCCCCTTTCTCTCCACTTTCACCCAGCCTTCCACAACATTCATGGATGTTGTTCTTATGTTTCTTTTTCCTTTTTTCTCTCTTTGTTTAGGTTTAGCATGCATTCACATACTGTATGTTATATAGTTATTTATGGTTTTTGCTGGCCAAAATAAATTTGCAAGGTGAATGCTTTAACATATGCTTTAACATTCATCCATTTTTGATTTTCACCTATGCTATGGTCCCTAACACGTTGAAAGAGCAAGATATGCCTGTAACGTCATTTGGAGTGGGGGGGGGGGGAAGGTCTGAGGGAGATGGAAACTTTAAAATGGAGCCACTCAGCTGCTGAAAATCTGCTGCCCTCAAAATTCTGCTACATCAAGGCTTCCATGGGAACATCTATTGAGAGATAGTGGGCAACAGTAGATGCTTCAGGAGTTGCAAAGAGACACAGTTTATGGGTTTTCCAGCCATGTGTATTTCCAAATTGAAGAATTAAAAATAGAAATTGAAGATTTCTCAAACTTGCCTGAAGAAATTCCTTACTTTACTGCAAGCGCTGTCAAAGGATTAACAGGGCATCCATTTTCTAAGGATTATCCAAAAGCAGGCACGCACTGTCTTTAAAACTTCTTGTAGGTCTTCCACTTACATTTCATCCCACCCTAGGGACTTTTTCAAAGCAAAAAGAGAGACAAACAACCTGGGCAGTAGATAGTACTGACTTTGAAGACAACCTTCAAGTCTTTGAAGACTTGTTTTTATAACAAGGAGAAGCCAAAGGGGGCGGGAAGCACTAAATTAGCTTAAATTTAAAGGGGAAGCGGCTAATTCCGCATTGACTGTCAGTGTTTGTTTCGCTAGTGAGAGTTCTTGAGACTGTAGAAATGATCTATTTAATAGTGGAAACTGTAGTAAGCAGGACCCCTCCCCCCTCATATTTTATCTACCTCCCCCGCACCCCATAGAACCCCCCAACATTAAGGTTGGACCAGAAATCACTGAGATATGGCCTGAAACAGCTAAGCGCATTTTACAGCTCCTTTTAGGTGGAACGGATCTCCACCTTAACAGTGTATTGTCCTATAGAGATCCTGTTTCTTGGACTCTTCCCTTAAGTTATGGTGCCGGATCTTTACCAAAAGATTAACGGGGTGTTCCAGAGAGGGGTCCCAACACAGAAGGGTCCCCATCCTGTCACTATGTCAGAGCTAGCCTTTGGCAGAGGGTCAGAGTCTTCTGAGGCAGTGCACATATTCTGCAGCTAGTAAAAGGTTTGGGGGTCTTCCCCAAACGCCCTCTCTGGGGTTCAGGAGAGGACTGGGTGAGTGTGAGGTATGGCCCCTTCACCACCCTCGGCCTGGACACAGGAGGTTGACCGAAGGCCAAGCACTGGGAATGCTACAAGGCATTGGGAGTGGGCCTCCTGCCAGGATACTGCACTACCAGGAGTTCAGGAACACCATTTTAAAACCATAACTTACAACTGACAAACAACAGCTTCCACTCTGTGATGCTTTGGGGAACCTTCTTCTACCCGGGAGGTTATTCAGAGCAGGAAGAAGGGGAGGGTTTTCAGGAATATGGGAAATCTTGGGCTGATGTCACTGTTCCCGGAGAAGCCATCTTTTCCACCTTCTTTATGCTTCTTTTCAGACAAAATCCACCATTTGCAACCCCAGCACTGTTGTCCTTTTTCACTATCATATTAATGTCTTTCCCCATACCCAATCCTTAAGCTCATGTCTCCTTCCTATTGTTCCCTGACTGACTTGATGGACTTAGCCGGAAACCTCCCTGGCCCAAAACATTCTAGCTCAGTTATTTACTAATCTCCTATTGTGAAACCTGAGGTCAGGGGGACAACCTGAAAAACTGGCGCCTTCGCCTATTTGCCTATGAACGTTAATCCTTTTTGGACAATCAGCTAGACAAAAGACCCCATTCTTGGACACCTGAAATCATTTACTCCTCAAGGAGGGGGACCTAATCCCCTTGCCCAAAGGCACCCAACACCCCAACTATCACCCATTGGCTGGCACTCTCGCCTTCCATTGGTTCCAGGTTTCACAAAGGAGTGCACTTGTCATTGGTTCAGTTAATAAAGTTTTCCTTTTATTGGATACTTTTTATCACTCGTTGTTGGGGCTCTCATTGGTGCAAAGTTTCAATTCCAACTTCTTATTGGTCATATCAATGTGCACTTTTTGGATCCTTCTCCCCATTGGTTCCCCTTTGTTATGTATGTTGCAACACCCTGTATTCCATGTTTTCCTGTAATAATGAACAATATAAAAACTGTCTGTAATAATTTGAATGTTACACTTTTGCCCTGCAACTGTGTCCTGGGTTACCCAGTAAAGGCCTTTTCTTGAACCCAACGTTGGTCTTCCTGGAGCTCATTTTTGCGCGCATCTGCCTCTACAGCAGATTTCTCTCTTTGATTCTATTCTACCTTTCCTATTTTGGGGTACCCTCTCCACCCTTGGAGTCCTGTGTCCGCTCACCGAACCATCGAATCCGAACTCTGTATGTACCCTGGGGGGTGCTTACTACAAAACCATATCTTGTTTACAGGAGTTAGCTGGATCAAGAATGAATGTCTGAGCTGTAAAATACTGTATGAATCCTACTTAGTTCCATCAGGGCCTCTGAGAGGGGGGTTATTTGTACCCACGCCCAGGGCAAAAAATGGGTCAAAAAGGGGGCCCTGGAGCAACCCCAGGAGCCAAATTCATATGTAGGGAAGGGGATGCCCAAAAGAAACTTTGTACCCCCTGATAAAATTCCTCTGAATGGCCCTGAGTTCCATGTGAACCCTTGGACTTGTGCTCAACTTGGCCATCCCTGATGCCACCACTGCAAATATCCATCCCACTGTGGGCGGGTTATTCACACTGTCTAGTTTTCAATGTACCTGTACACACAGAAGCACAACAAAATGTCCTTTATGTGGATAGGAATGCACTGCAGAAAGACTATCCTCACTCTGATGCACATATGAATGCTGTCCACCTGCTCTCCGTTGCTTCCAAAGGAGCCTGCCTTTGGAAACGTATCTGAATGCAGGTTCAGTTGAAAGCAATGCCATGTGGATCGACCACCCACACTGAGGATCATGAGTGCTTAGATGCACTCCCTCCAAAAACTCCAGAAATGTTAATGGGTTTACACCTGTCCCAATATACAGTATTTCCAACTACCAGTCCTGGATAAAATGCTGTTATGTTGCAGAACTTGGGCCTTGGTTTGGTTTTGTTTTTAATGAAGCATTGCTGAACTGGGGAGTGGCTGACATGGTAATGTCACTTGGGTCTGAGAAAAATAACATGTGCTTAAGAGAGAGCATTTAGCCTGAGTACATGGAGCTTTAAATCAGTCAAAGGGGATTATTTATTTCTCGCATAAATCTATAATGATAGCACTATTATACATAATGGTTTGTGGTTTCCTTTGGTCAGCAAAGAGAGAAGCAATGGAAGTAAATAAGCATACGTTTACAGAGTAACGCCCACCAAATATATCTTCATATGTCTTGTAAAGGTAGATGAAAATAACAATCTGGTATACTTAAAACTGTAATGTCATTTGTCAGCTTGGTTCTAAGTATAAATGAAAGATTACCCACCACTGATATATTTTATTATATATCCTCTTGGTAACATTTATGACATCATTATCTTGTTTTTTCTCAAAACAGTGTTATGTGAAGTAGGGCATGCATATTCCCATTTTACAGATGGGAAAATGAGCCTGAGAAAGCAGGACTTGCCCAAAGGAAATTCATGCCTAAATGGATTTTGAACCTAAGCCTCTCTGGCCCTTCTAGCCTGAGGTTAATTCCCATCTTTTCTACATCAAGATGTTCTTAGGAACCTGAGATTTTTTTTTGTAGTGACATCACATTTGCTAGCTCCTGTAAGAAAAAAAGAGGGGGAATCCACATCTCTGATTCATGAAGGCAGTGCTAGCACCAAATGGTGCCCCCCAACCCCAGAAGGCATATTGTGCATATTGTGCACTACCACAACACTTGTACTGAAGGTTCAGAGCCTGAAAGTTGTTGTTGTTGTTGTTGTTGTTGTTGTTGTTGTTGTTGTTGTTGTTGTTGTTGTTGTTCACATTTTATACCACCCTTCCTCCAAGGAGCTCAAGGTGGTGTACATGGTTCTTCCCCCCTTTTGTCCTCACAACAACCCTGTGAGGTAGGTGAGGCTGAGAGATAGTGACTGGCCCAGGGTCACCTAGGAAGCTTTGTGGCTGAGCGGGGATTTGAACCTGGATCTTCCAGGTCTGCCACCTCTGTATGAAGGACATTCATGCCTTTACGAAAAGTAATAAAGTTGTTCAAAAAATATTTTCAACTCGACTGGGTACATCTCTGTACTGACATGCAATAATTGTTAATTTGTACCTGGGCACAATTAGTCACATGTTCCAATGTACACAGATTGTTGATCTGTAAAAATGCACCCAGAAACGTGCACCCAGAAAAATGCACACAGAAAATGCACACAGAAACGTGAACCCATGTACAGGCATTCTGTACCTGAGTACAGAATGATGTGTGAACAGCCCTAATAACCATCGGAATTGTTAGTGCCCTGATAGCCAGAAGAGAATGTTGATGTTTCCTTGTAAATTTCAACACATTTTAATAGAAGGTTGAGAAGACATTTCAAGTTTTGAAAGGGCAAGTTGTGGCTCTCTAAGGCAATAGGGAATGATAAAGTGTGAAGCAAAAGTGCTGCAGTTGTCATGCATACATATGTCAGGCACCTACTCACCTAAGTTGAGCGCTCATGCTCAGCCTTTCATATTGGCTATGCACACTTGCATATTTGACACTAATAGCATGTATATTTGGGCAAATTCATATGACCATTTCCGGGTGTAGGACTGGCTCCTTCTCTGAACTAGGATAGAAAATGTAGTTATGGTGAGTCAGTTTATTGTGAGCACAGACCACACTTTGGAAAAGCACAGCAAAATTGTTCTCACGTGGATTGAATTGCATGACAATTGGTTAGAATAGATGACCTGTAGATGCCAGATGATCAGGAGGCTTGAACTGGGGAGTCCAGCACCAGGGCTGAGGCACCTTACTTGGGCAGCTCTCCAACTGGGAGAAATACTGGCCTGACCTCTACAGCATCACCCAAACAATGGCTGGGAAAGTATACGCTGTCACTCATCAGCTCAGCCAGACCAGGTGATCTGAGGAGCCAATGGGGGCCCAGCTGGCTTTATATAAACTCCTGCCTCAGATTTAGTTTTCCAGTCTGAACAAATTGGTTAAGATGGAGCAGTAGCGTAACAAGGGTGGTTCGCATGGTTCAGACGAACCAGGCGCCACCTGCTGCGGGGATGCCACGGCAAAGCCGCGGTGCCGGTGAGTCCGACTCGAGAGACTCGAGTCCGACTCGAGTCGAGGCGGGGAATTGAAGGAAGGAGGGGGGGCATGGCACACACACACTCACTGAGTGAGTCGGTCACTTTACTTGAAGAACTTCCGCTCCGCGGGGAAAAGGAGTCCGACGAAGGCAAGCAGGGAATTGAAGGTGAAGGAGTGGGCACACGCTGACGTCACTTCGATGCGCCTGCCGCGCTGCCGGCTGCAGTGTGGCTGGCCGGCGCTTGAAAAACTGAATGGAACCAACTGAATGCACGCCGGGAAAGGAGGTAAGCCGGCCGGGTCCGCGCTCGGAGGGGGTGCCCGGTGCAGGGTCCCGCCGGGTCGCCTACCCCCGGAGCGCGGCGCCCACCCCTGAAGCGCGGCACCCCCACCCCGGAGCGCGGCGCCCCCACCCTCGGAGTGCGGCGCCCACCCCTGGAGCGCGGCATCCCCACCCCCCCGGCGCCCCCACCCCCGGCTAGGCCGCACCGATATTTACTATAGATAGAAAATTCCCTAGGGGCACCAAATTGCCCCCTGAACCGGGCACCAAATGACCTCGTTACGCTACTGAGATGGAGTCACTGCTCCTGCTCTACCGCTGCCTGCCCTTTGGAACCTGGAGCCTCTGGCCTTTTAGACTGACAGTTCTTGCCTTAGGATTTGGCTATGTTCCTGTCTTGGACTATGCAACCTGCCTCTTGCCCCTTGGACTGCTCTCTCTGGGACCTGATGTGTATTCTTGACCACACTATACAACTCTAACCCTTCCAACTGACTGCTTGCCGGCCTGACCATGCAGGACCTTTGCTCTTCTTGAGGTGAAAAATAAAAGCAGATATAGTAAGAGGAGCACAACATTGCAAACAAATGTTTGATGGAGACAGGGAAACATCTGCTCCTCCCACTCTCCAATGTTCTAGCTCAGCACTAGAGCTGATTCTTTGCACACAATCCTTCCTGCTCTCCATAACACAGTCCCCCCCGTCCCCCCCAGCCCAAGGAGCAACCATATATCAGTGGCAGTGGCATTACATAAAATGTCCTGGGCAGTAGTGTAACAAGGGTGGTGCGAAGGCAAGTAGTTGTGCAAGACTCCGTTACACTGGAGTGAGCGGCCCCTCCCCCTTGCTGTTAGAGCCATTCCAGCAGCAACAGTGAGTGAGTGAGGGAGTGTACTGCCTGTTGCCTTTGCTGCCAGAATGGCTCCAACAGCAAGGGGGAGGGGCCGCTCACTCCAGTGTAACGGAGTCTTGCACAATTACTTGCCTTCGCACCACCCTTGTTACACCACTGGTCCTGGGTCCAACCTCTCCCACATTCACGTAGCTCTGGGAAAGACCCTCATCTGAAACTCAGAGAACTGGTGCCAATCAGTGTAGACAATGCTGAGCTAGATGGACCAATGGCGTGACTCTGTAAGGGCCTTCTTTCCTATGTCCCAACTGGGCTCAACAGCTCTCAATGTCAAAGAGGTTGTGGACCTGTGCTGTGTGGCACCTTTGTGGAACGGCCTCGCTTGCCACTCAGTGCAGCCTCTCCTATCAAGTGCGGAAGCAATTGGAAACGCTGGGGCTGCCAGACCTCTTCTTGACATGCATTTGTAAATGTTAATACTAATGAATACATAGTTCAACAACATAGGAGAGGTTTAATTACTTAAATGTTCAGAGCCCCTTGCATAAACGATGTCTTATCAAGGGAAAAATATGATTATTGCCAGTCTGGAATCATGCTGATCAAGCAGCTTGGCGCAAGCTTACTAGCCCTGCATCACTCTTAGTTGTCTCCTTTCTTTTATTTCTGCAAGATTGAGGGCGCAACCTTCTGTAACAATAGGCCGGCGGAGCGAGCACTCCGCCGGCCTAAGGTGTCACGGCATTTTTGTGGCACCATAAGAATAAGCGGCACAAGCGTGGAGGCTGGCACTGCTTACTAGGCCACCCGCCAGACTCCACGCCACCAGATACAGGTAAGTCCTGCACCAGTTGGCGGGAGGGTGTGGGGAGGGTTGGCCCGGTTGGCAAGGGAGGGGCATTTAGCCGGCCCAGCCCAGGAGGGGGGCAGGGATATTGGTGGCACACTCCGCCAACCCCCCGTCCCCCTCCCAGGCTGGGCCGGCCTTATACGGCCTCCCAGGACATGCGCAAGCTAAAGAGCTGGCGCACATCCAAGGAGACCCATTGGGGCCTCCGGGGGCTTACACTGGGGGAAGGGGACAAATGTCCCCTTCCCCTGAGGTGAGCCCTGGCCGTGCTGGAGCAGACCACATCCTGGCTAGGATGCCAACACTGGCCTCAGGCAGCAGAATGGTGAGGTGCGCCCATCTCTGTCCACCCTCTAGCCTCCACTGCCTCTCATTCTCCTTCCACTGCCTAGATTGGAAATGAATGAGGAGGGATAGAGATGGGAGGGAAATGCTGAGCATTGGACAGAGGGAGGAGCAGAGGCTGACACAGCATTGGGTAAGGGAGGAAGCATTTGGCATGCCACCTCAGGCATCAGGTAGTCTTGGTCCGACTTTGCTGGGAGCGGCAATGGTGCTTTTCTCAGAATGGCTGGACGTGTCATTTTTATTCCCCCACAATGCCCTCAATGTGGTTGGTCCAGTCATTGTGGGGAAATAAAAATGGCAGGAAGGAAGAAAAACAAACAATCCAGTGGTGGGCCCTTCCAGGCACTGGCCCCCAGGCTTTGCCCAAGGACGCCAACACTGTCAATCCTCAACATTTGCTTCTGCCTGAGAACTTAGAAAGCTACTGCCTGTCAAAGTACACAGTACTGGGCTACAGGGACCAGTGGGCAGATACAATATAAGGTAGCTTCATATAGCACAGTGATACAGCACCTGCTTTGTTTAGTTACAGGAGGCCCCAATTTCAATCCATGGGATCTCCAGGTAAGAAAATCTCAGGTAGCAAGGCTGGGAAAGGTCTTGGCTGGAATCCTTGAAGAGCCACTGTCAATCAGAATAGATTTGACCAGGGGTTCTCAACCTGTGGTATGCGTACCCCTAGGGGTACATGGACCACTTGCTGGGGGTACGCCAAGCCCTGCCCCTTATCTGCCCCATCAGCAGCTAATTAGGTCTTAATTAACATGTAATTATTTTCGGAGCCGGCGAGCTCTGCAGCACTAATGCGGGGGTACGCGAGAGGTCGCCCCTTCTCAGTTTCAATCAGCTGAGTGGCGGTGACCAGATCTTTTTTTAAAAAAAATGTTGTTGTCTGCCCTGCCCCCAAGCCTATGAGGTTTGCCTCAATCATTAGACAATACTGAACCTGATGGACCCAATACTGACCCAATATAAGGCAGCTTTATGTGCTGATATCTGATGTTTTCAGGTGCTCCCCGAGGCACCAACAAAATGAATACATAAAAATGCTGAAGGCACTCAGTGACGAATGCTGATTTAAAACTCAATTCCTAGTAGAACATCTCTCCAATGCTGCGGAGCCTGTACCAGCCTTTCAATGCTTCCTTCACCTTGCCTTTCTTCTTATGCAATCAATACTGCTGTATTAGAGAGGAGAAAGAACTGTGTTTTGATTGGGAAGTCTTTCAAGTGCAGTCAACAAGCACAGTGGAAATAATGATCTGCAATACAAGGAAGTTTACTGATGTAGGAAATAGGACCAAAGAAAGAGTTAAGAAGGTTCTATCAATAACCCTTCTCAGTAGGAGACATAATTGCTTCCATCGTATTTGTACTCCTGCGGTGCAATGAATCAGAAAATGCTAAATTAAAAAAAAACCTAGGCATTTGAATTGAAATATACATGTTCATCTACCTCCAGAGTTATAAAATATGTAAGGAGGTACTCAGGCCTCCTTCTGGATAACAGAAATTCAGAATTAATTAGCAGAAATATATACTATCTGCACCATTAAAACCACTAATTATGGCCATTGCTCTGTGTAGCCACTTGTCATGCTTCATATATAATGGAAGAATATCTGATTACAACATTCCTGATTGTGTCACTTTAAAGCATTATATATGAAAGTTATGGACCTAAACCTGCTTCCACCGAGGTCAATGGGAAAGCTGCCATTGTCTTTCATTAGAGGGAGATTTGACTTCATGACATGGGAGTTGCATTCACATTAATTAATTTACTGAATGAATTATGAGCAGTTGAAAAATCAGCCCTCTGACCCACAAGAAACTGGCACTAAACTTTAAAAAATGCTTTCATTAAACATAATTGCAATGATAAAATGTGTGCCATGCTGGATTGTGATGGATGGGCCAACGTAACCCAGTGTCTGAAGTTTTATTTTGTGGCTGCATTTTCGAGCAGGGGTGGCCAACTTCTTCATCCTCAGGAGCCACTTGTTCAGGCACTGCTCCAGGTCCCAGAAGGGCGTTTTGCCATGCCAACTGACCTCCTTGCCAATAGTTAGTCTCCATAATAAAGTTGATTCCATCTAAGCATAGTAGGGGTGAATAAAACATTTTTTTCTTTTCTTTTTTGTTTATTCTATTCACTATTGTCATTAAAAATTCAATTTGTTTGGTTATTCATTAAAATCACATTCATTTTCACCATTACAGTATTTCATTTATTCTCATTATTCCCAAAATGAAAGACTCGGATGCTCTACTACTGCCTGAATAGATCTTGAAAGTAGCAAGTCTGAATCTAGAGAGAGAGCCAATCCAGAGAGCTGTGAATTAAGTGGGACTGGAAGCAACCAGAGGTTCAAGCATTAGATTGGGGGGGGGGGTCAGATCCAGTGGTCTTACCACCTGCTGTAGGAGTCTATTGGTTTCAATATGTTCTACGTTTGTTAATAAAACAGTAATTGCAGAGACACCATCAGTTGGGGAAATGGAGGGAACCAAACCATCATTTAGCCGCCCCAAAGAAACATTTATGCAAGAGAAGAAAACTAGCAAATGTACAAGAGCTGCTAACCCCAGCATTTTTATTTCCCATTTCAAAGCATGTCAAACAATAACTAAAGACTGAGTAAATTCTCATATTCACAGCTTTCAGAATAAATTTAAGAGGCTGCAAAAAGGGGACAAAATATTAGTTTTGGCAAGTGTGGTATAGTGAAATGGGTTTGATAAACCTTTAGCCTTTGAATCTCTGGCATATGGACACTGCACCAGAAATACATGCTGAGAAAAGCTCTTTTATTAATTGAACGGTCTCCCCGTAAACCACGTGACATCCCAGAAGGCACTTTATAAATAAGGACTAAATTTGCATGGAGAGTTTGCCAAGTTGCCCCAATTTTACAGAGTAATAATGTGAAGCTTAAACTGGTCTCTCAAAGGAGAGGCTCAATCACATGATATGGGGTAAAACAGAAATGGCAATGCAACTACTGTTTCAGGCAAAAAAAAAGAAGTATCCTTTAGTTACCCTGTGATTTTATATAGTCATGTATCATTCAGGAGGAGGCATATACAATAGTGCCCCTCCTATATAGACAGAGAGATATTTGCACTGTAGAGCACAAATTATAAAGATATAGGTATGTAACTTTGAGCACAATTCTATTAATGATGGGTTCAAAGCTGACATTAATTTACATTTTCCCAGTATAGCAGGACTGAAGCCAGATACAATACTTTGAACTCCTGCGTCATTTGAATTTTTATGATGGTTTTGTGATTTGTTACTGCTTCCAGCCAGCATATTAGATATGGGGTGGGTGGGAGAGAAAGAAAGAGATGAGGCAATGAAAAACATGGGCTCTAAACCTAAAAGAGAGGATGGCTTCTCAATACTCTACAATGTAGAGTGCATCATTGCTTGGATGGGTTCATGTGGTTAACATAAGAACATAAGAAGCATAAGAAGAGCCCTGCTGGATCAGGCCAAAAGCCCATCTAGTCCAGCTTCCTGTATCACACAGTGGCCCCACCAGATGCCTCAGGGAGCACAAGACAACAAGATAACCTGTTTCCCTTTGACACTCCCTTGCACCTGGCACAGAGAAAACCCACTTCTAAAACCAGGAGGTTGCTTATGGCTTGTAACCTGTGATGGTCTTTTCCTCCAGAAATCTGTCCAAACCCCTTTTAAAGGCATCTAGGCCATGTAAAGGTTTGGAAGCTGCTATGGAAGCTGCTAGGTTTGGAAGCTGCTATGGCCAGTACCTTGCAGTACAATCCTAACCGACATTCCAGTGCCGGTGCAGCCGCAATGCAGCCCCGAGGTAGGGGAACAAATGTTCCCTTACCTTGTAGAGGCCTCTACAACTGCCCCAGCACAGCAAAATGCAGCGTGTGCCCTGTTGGCACAGCTACACCGGTGCTGGAAAGTTGGTTAGGATTGCACTGTAAGTCTTTTTTGTTTTGCTCAGCTGGAGCATACTTGCAAGTTTTTTTTTTTTAAGGAGTGATTGAATGACTTGGATGGTCTCTAAACTCCACAATTCAAATGTTATTAACAATTTAGCAGGTGGGTCTCAAGTGGGGACTTTGAGTGGCATGCATTAAGGACAAGAGCCCTGTGCAGGGTTTTAAAGCGGTCTTTCAAATGTATGCAACCTTTTGTGTTTCTTAAAAGTGACAAACCAGAAGTTAACACTTCCCCATAGTAGAGTGAAACAGAATACATATATAGAGGGATATGAGGTGGAAGCTACAGCAAAAAAAATAACAACGTATTAAAGCTCATTCAAATTACAGCACACTCCATTCGCATCAGTTTACTAAGTGCACACCAGGTTTCTAATACAGGAGGGAAACGACAAATGTGGCTGTCAAATATATAGCCCGTCTTAGCAGAATATACTGTAGCAAGACCATAAGCATGAGTGCTGGGAGCATTTATTTAAAATATGGTTGACGGTTTTATGATTTGATTTGGAGCATTGTAAAAAAAAAATCTAAGATCTCTGCAAGAGAGTTTGCAAGAAAGCCATAGTTAATAAAGTCTGATAAAAGCTGGTGGTTGACAGAGGGAAGAACCATACCTGAAGGCACTATGAAGTAATGACCTCATTAGTTTGCAAGTTATTAGACAACAAAGATAAGAACAGACAAAATAGTTGGCAGATAATCAAACAGCTTCAAAAGCTACTGTACTATTAAGATGAATTAGTGGCGTAAATGTATTCTGGAAACAGATGCAGATGTGGGTCTGTCTACATGTGGTCCAAACGAGTGGTGAAAGTTATTCTTTTGTTCTGTGCACTTCCTTTCCGGTTTAAGAAGGCAGAATCTGCATGCAATCCCCTTCGGCTCTTTTGTCTCTTTTTAAAATTTGGAAAATCCCAGCACTGTTTTTCAAGTTCAACAGTGCATTTGAGAAGAAAAAAAAAATGTTGCTGAAAATGAGAATGGTTCAGGGAACTAGCAAAAAGTCCATACTAGTCATGTGTTTTAGTGGTCAGGATTTTGACCGACATAAACATTTACACTAGCAGATACATTATAAGAAACCATTTTTGTACCAGTGCAAGCACAATGTCATGATCTGGAACAATGCACAGGCGTCAATCTGACCCAGAACATGTATTGGAAAACACGGAAGACTTCCCCCTAGGAGATAGGGTGTGGTGTTAGCAGTGGTTCCTCATAGGCCTAGGGTAGAAGGGGTTAAAACCCAGGCTTTAGCAGCAGGCAGGCTACTCAGCTGCAGCCACTAGAGGTCATCAGGTATAAAAGCAGCACCTGGAGGAAGGAAGAGTGTGGGTTGCAGTAAGGAGAAAGCTTTGGAGGAGAAAGACTGACTTAGCTGTGCTGGCTGACTTCTGGACTTACTCTGACTGACTTCTGGACTTACTCTGACTGACTTCTGAATTGACTTCTGGACTTTCCTTGAGTGACTTCTGGACTGGCTTGAGGAACCTGCTATGGCTTTGAAAGCAGACTGGCTTGGGGACCCTGACTGGCTTTCTGACCTTGGACTGGCTTTTGGACTTTGATATTTGGACTTGGACTGCTAAACCTGTGAGTGTAAAAAGGGAACTAATCAGCCCAGAGTGGGACTAAGCCTCTTAAAGGGACCAGACCAGGGATTTTCTGGGACAGAACAGCATGTTGGTTTACACAGTGTTTTTCAGCTCCATTGTGTCAGCATCTGCTACTGTTGCTGGTAACGTTTTACAGTACCACACAAATGGAAAAAGGATTCTATGTAACTATCAGGGGGCTTGAGCCCTCTAAACAACAACTTAATCTCACTCCAGACATCTCAAGAAAGTTTGTCCCCTTCCCATGTATGAAGCTGCCTAACCTTACACCAAGTTCAACAATTAGTTTGGTATTGTTGACACTGGCTGGTGGCAGCTTTTTATTGTTTCAGAGAAAAAAATTATCTGCCCTTTCTGGAGACGATCTGCATGCAAAGTATGTGCTCTACCACTGAGCTACACCTGCTCCTCAAAACAAACAGCCCCATCCTGCGTAAGTCCTAGAGCGGCCATCGCAAGCGTGCTGGAAAGCACATTTGAGACGACTCTGGAGTAAGGGCCACTGGTGCGGAGGCCAGCAGCCCTCACTCCTAAGCCCATTACGGGCTGCCCAGGGCTGCTAGGCCGCACCTCAGGAGAAGGGGACGAATGCCCCCTTCTCCAGGTGTAAGCGAGCCTGGGGCCTATGAGCCTCCTCGGATGCATGCCAGGTCCAGACCTGGCACACATTCAGGGAGGCGGTGTAAGTGCGATGTGGGCCAGGAAGGGGCTTAGTAGGATATCACTGCTGATATCCCCGCCTCCTCCCAACCCAGGTCGGCCAATGGCTCCCTTGTCTCGCTGCCCCTGCCTGCCCTCTTGCTGACAGGTGCTGGACTTACCTGCGGTGGCTGGAGTCAGGTGAGTACCGTGGCCTAGTAAGTGTTGCTGGTGTCCGCACCAGCGCTGCTTACACCCAAGTTGTCATAACTGTGCTTTATGGCACATTTGTGATGCTTTAGACTGGTGGAGTGGGAGCTCCACTAGTCTAACATTTTGCAGGATTGGGCCATTAGGCAGGCCACCGCATCTTAGGCCCTTGTCTAAGGAGTATTGCACTTCTTTCTCAATTCTGAGAAAGCAAACTCGGAATAGATCTTCCTGTTTCCTCTGAAGATAATGTCACATACCATGTAACAGGAAAAATTAGGTAATACTAAAAATCCCCGAGTTACCCGGAGCATGTTTGGAGTGAGGCAACTAGACCAGTGGATTGCTTTGTCCTATTATGCAAAACTGAAAGAACAGCAAGAGATAATACTGTAGTTTCTAATAGTCAGAAGGACTAAAGCTTCTAGGACTTGTGTTTAAAGAGATGATTGATTTTACTCAAATAATTGCACCAACCTTTGATATACTTTCTTTAAAAAAAATGGTATTTCATCACCGATGCAAATAGATACTCTTAAAAGCTCTTTCAGAATATCCTTTAGCGTTTTGTTAGCTAGCAGATGATTTCTTCTCATTTTATGATGATGATGAATGTTTATATTCCAGTCTTCAACTTATATTCCACTCTTCAACAAAAAAGTTAACAAAGAAGTTTAACATAGCATCTAAACTTCTTCAGAGTTGTTGGAGGCTGCGTTTTGCCCATATGCACTCAGTGACATTAACATTCAAATCACAAAATGTAGTTGTTGATGTTAATGACACCTCTCTTTCTCTCTGGCTACTGGTATCATAGTTCTAAAAAAATCAGGTGTATGGAGACAAAATATTTTTGTTTCCTCCATTGTTTTCCATATACTGTATATCCCCATATGAAAGGTAAGAAACACACTACTCAACTGTTGTTGTTTTTAAACTGTGGTTAAATGTGGGTTTGGGGTTCAGTTGTTTTGCAGAGAACTGAAATAACCTAAACAACTCAAATTGGTTCAACTGTACCATACAAGTCATTGCAAGAGCCAGACATACAGAAAGTGGCAACATTAATAAGAGCAACTCCATTCACCTCGATAAGACCAACCTCACTGTTTGTAGAGTTGTGATGACAGCACATTAGTCATAACTCCAAAACACAAGTATAATCTCTGTGGTAGAGAGTTGCCACAGAGCATGAGCAAACACACAAGTGACAATGTTACTCCAAAATTGAAGGACGCTGTGTTGGTCCATTAAAAAAAAATCAAAATAAGGCAATGCAAACATACCTATCAATACTACCTGATTTAGCACTGTCATACTACCTGATTTAGCACTGTCATAGTATTCACCTCCAACTGTTGCTCGCAAACCATGAAGGAGAAGAGACGGAGAACACATATTGCACAGAGGGCTCACATCAAGACATGGCAGAATACAGGATGCCAGATGGGAATGGGATGCTAATTTGCTTTCACCGGGTTGAGTGCTAGCATGGTAGGAACTCTTTGAAAGCACCCTTAGGCTCAGACTGCCAGCCTAATCCACAAGCAAGTTAAGAAAGATTTAATGGACTTAAAGCCAATTTATTTTCATGAACTTCAACAGCAATATATCTGTTTAAGGCACAGCTTTTAGCTTAACTGTATTGTCTTGGAGCCGTTAGGCTGTGATCCACAAGCCATTTAAGATGGCATGCTTGCTTTTTATTGGAGTATTTTCAATTGACTGCCGATCACCTTTTTCCATGCAGCTAACAGTTATAATAATGTCAACAGGGAAAGTAATTTCAGTGTAAACAGTATTTGTTAGTTCAACTGACACCCTAAATTGGCTTCCGAGGCGAGACTGAACAGTAAATTAAACTAAAAGAATAAAGTGGGATTAAGATTAGCCCCAAAGGTCAAAGTCACTGGATTGGATACCATTTCCTTGTTAACCTATTATGTACATATAGCATGCTTCCAGAGTCTTTCGATGGAAATCGGTAACTGAAAGTACACATTAATAACCATTATAACAATTGGAGAGGGAGAGAGAGACAAACACAATACAGCTATTCCCTAGGCAGAAAGAACAGGCATTTATTAACAATTAACACAAATATAAAAATCACTATAACCCACAGCTACCATTATTGTATGACATTAAACGGGCCAGTTACTTAACTGCTTGAATGTTGGCTAAGCAAGCAATAAAACAGATAATAAAATAGTACTGTTATCTAAAATGAGCTTTTCTGTCTAATTAAAGATAAAAAGTGGAAAAGATACAAAGACAGCCAATGTACAGAGAAGTTTAAAGCTCATCTTGGTCAAACTACAAGTCACACTGAATTCTATGTAAATTCCCTTGATTTTTTTTTTTTAATTGCTGCTAAAGGTTGCAACCAGGAACATTTTTATATACTATACCATCCTTCCTTCAAGGAGCTTAAGGCAGCATACAGGGCTCCTCCCCTCTATTATTCTCACAACAACCCTTTGAGGTAGGCAGGGCCAGCCCATCCATGTGGCCAACTGAAGCTGTCGCCTTAGGCAGCAGATTTCACTGTCCTGTTTCTCCTTCCACTCCCTAGATTGGTGAAGGAAGGGGGGGGGGGAACAGAGGGAAGATGAAATGTGGGAGAAGAGGACTGAGCTAGAACATTGGTAAATGGGAGGAGCAGAGGCTGCCACATCAGGTAAAGGGGCATCATATTGGGTAAAGGCTGCATCGATATCCATGCTGCTTCAAGTGTCAGGAACTATTGGGCCACTGCTGGAGGAAGATGAGAGAGAGAGAGAGAGAGAGAATTAAGCCAAAGCCACCCAATAAGATTCATGGTTGAGCAAGGATTTGAACTCTCATCTTCCAACACTCTAGCCACTACACCACACTAGCTCAGTGACAATTCTTGTAATATGGAGAGAGAGAGGAGGAGTTGCTTTATCCTTTCCCTGCAGGCCATTTTACCCTCTCAAAACCTTTTCCACTATGCCATCCCCCAGTCTCTGCGCCACCAGACACAGGTAAGGCCTGTGCCAGGCAGTGGTAGGGCATGGGGAGGATGGGTCGGGGTGGTGGGGAAGGGGGCCATTGGCTGGCCTGGCCTCAGAGGGGGTAGAGATATCAGTGCCAGGCTGCATCGATAGCCCTGTCTCTTTCCCGGGCCAGCCTTACATGGCCTCCCCCCAGACGTGTGCCAACTAAAGAGCTGGTGCGCATCCGAGGAGGCCCATTGGGGCCTTTGGAGTTTACACTGGAAGGGGACAAATGTTCCCTTCTCCTGAGGAGAGCCATGGCTGCGCCGGCTTGGGCTGCATCCTGCCTAGGATGCAGCAGCTGGCCATTTCAGCTGGCTGCCACATCTTAGGCAGGATCAGGCTGCCCCCCCCCCTACTAAAGGCTTATTCACACTACAGGAATCCAGCCGCGTTACGGATCTCTGGAGCGTAGCACAGAGCTCTTTGACAGCATTTCGGAAGCTTGCGGAGCAGCTGCTAGCTCTGCAATGCAGAAGCTGGAAAAATGGCCTCCCCTCATCTCGTCTGGGGGCTGGCTTCACAGAGCTGGGCGGGTTCGCAGAGCTACTGCAGCCTACCAATCGGATGAGAGGGGGGAGAGTGGCTGCATGCCAATCAGAACTACCTCCAATCACCTTCATAAGAAGGCGGGAAAGCAGGAGGACTTCCGGCCAGCTCTGCGGGCTGGGGCAGGGGCATCCGCGCCTGGAAAAGTGTAGTGTGAATCAGCCATAACTGGGCAAAGAGGCACTTGTTCAATTGGTGCTCCTCTTATATTTAGCAGGGGGAGAGTAACTGTCCCTTTTCGCCTGAGCAGTGTCTTTTCTGGTGGCTGTTGCTGGTGTTCCTTCTGTATTTTTTAGATTGTGAGCCATTTTGGGACAGGGAACCATTTATTTTCTCTGTAAACTGCTTTGTGAATTTTTGTTGAAAAACAATATACAGTATAAATATTCTTAATACAATAATAAGTGTGTGTGTGTGTGTGTGTACTGTCAGTCTTATTTTCAATCCTTTTCCTAATGACTGCTAGCATGGAATTTACCTTCTTTACTGCTGCCGCATATTGAGTCAATGTTTTCATTGAGCTATACACCGTGACCCCAAGGTTTAATGTACAAAGCAATGTATCTTTTTGTTTTAATGTACAAAGCAAGCTCTGTACTCAATATCCTTTCACAGTGGTCATAATGCATTTGTGTTAACTGTGTGAGTATGCATGGAAAAAGGCACATTTTGCTGGATCTCAGACCAAGATTTATATAGCTGTCATTACAAGAACTTCTGCACCTTGTTGTAGATGTTAGACTGGAGTCAGACAGTGGATCTTTTGCTTGCATACTTTAACAAACTTTTCATTGAATAATCATTTCCTGTTCACCAGTTAATAGATCAAGGCTGCAAAGCTGTGCACACTTCCTTAAGAGTTCAGTTCATTGAATTACTTCTTCCTTCTTATTACTTACTTCTAAGTAAACCTGCAGAGGACTGCACTGTAAATGTAAACATATTGGTTACACAGCATAGGTGAAGGAAGTGCAAGATGGCTTTATAAAAAAGTTACTATTCATTCTTACATGCACACAGATGGAGCTATATAAAGAATAACTGATGAGAGGGCCACATTGGACATTTTTAAAAAATGCCTGTAACACACACCAGTATGAAAATAGTAACTCTAACTTATCAATTCAGATTCCGGCCTCCCCCCCCCATTACTAAAACGTTGGTTGAATAATTTGATTCAATCACTGCTCCAGTTACAGGCACGTGACAGTTGGTATGGGAAAGAAGGAA
Source organism: Plestiodon gilberti rubricaudatus (assembly GCA_026170595.1). Classification (NCBI taxonomy): domain Eukaryota; kingdom Metazoa; phylum Chordata; class Lepidosauria; order Squamata; family Scincidae; genus Plestiodon; species Plestiodon gilberti. The sequence continues at coordinate 86,855,395 of JANXHW010000006.1, forward strand.
GATGGGAAAAACCTTTTAAAAAAAATCTAACCAACGCTAGTTTTGCTTACGTATACAAGACGTGAAAACAATGCGTTTGTTGTCAGTTGCAAAATCCTCCCTAAGCAGGTTAGCCTTTTATTAGATAATGTTTCGATTTTACAAATAAGGTGGAAGTAGTATAGTAGAAAATTTAAGGCCCCGAAACACCGGTTACATATGTTGGGAAGACATTCGTGATCAGAGCATAAGCACCCCCCCCCAAAAAATAAATAAATTCCTGGAGGCAACAGAAAAACAAAGTCTGTCAACTCCCACGATCTCCCCGCCATGCGATTACTTCCAATGAGTCATTCTCTACGAAGGGAACACCGTAGCGTAGTACAGCATGGTAAAGAATTCTTCCTGATTGGCTGCATCTTGAAAAGAGAGGGTGTGGCTGAAGCTGGAAAACCTTCCCACTAGCATGGAAGACGTATATTTGGAAACAAATATCTCTCCCTCCAATCAAGCGGCAGTTTCCACAACTCTAGTCGAATAATTCTACCCAATGGAGAAAGCCCTCACATCGGAACTGCCGGAGCCATTTTTGGTTTGGGAATAGAGCTTGTAAAAACCAACGCCTGTCACACGATATGCCCTCTTTAAAAATGGCGCCAGAAAACTTTGGGTCACGTGCTGATAAGCCTGGCAGCTGACCCAAGCTAAAGGAAACCCAACTAGCGGCGGCTCTAACAGCGTACGAACAGGGACATTTGGGACACATGCGCAGTTCGACCGAATAGGCGGGGCAATCCGGAGAGGGAGTGCCTGGTAGTGTAGTCACGCCTTCTGTCTGTGGTTTCTTTCACTGACTTCCCGGTCGGGCAAGGGGGCGTGGTTTTCTCCCTCCTTTATCGGTCACTGCCCTACTACAGCTGCCCCCGTGCGACCACCTGGTTCAATATGCACGGCAACCCGGCGGTCCCCGAGGAGATCAGCCACTTTCTAGCCGGTAGGGATCCCCAGCTCGATTGGGGCTTGTTGCAGGCTGCGATACGATAATACTGTAGTTTTCCTGGGGCAGAGTAGAGGAAGTGAGAAAGTAGGGAAGTATTGTTAGGGGTCTCACAGCGGGTGGTGGTGAGGCGCTACTGTACGTTCCGAAGACAAGTCGGTAGGAGAGTATAAAGTTGGTATAATTGAGTTTTCCAAAGTATACTTAGTAGAGGTGGGGGGGGGGAAAGTGAGTAGGTTGGTGGTCCTCTTGTCATCAAGGACTTTTGCTAGAGGGGCACCCAAAGGGTGAGGGAGGGACAGATTGGAAGTTAGTGGGGGCAACCTGTAGTTGAACAAACTTAAACAAAACACCCCCCCCCCCCAAGATAAAGCCTGTGGGAAAGTGTTGGTTCTCCTTGAAAATTAATTTATTTCTCCCTTTTACTTCTGGGATGGATTTCTCTATTTTGCATGGTCTGTAATTTGCTTTATTTGCATGCTCTAAAATACTCAGACAACTATTTAGGGTAGCATAAAAGTCCCAAAAGAGATGTAGTATGTAACAGCCTACTCTAGAGTGCTACTCTAGGTGCACTAAAGAGTTTGGGTAGGTCCAGTTGTGCTTCCTTTGAACAGCCTACTCCTATGCCATATCACAAGTTTTGTGTTGGGTCTGATGATCTAGTCCAAGCTAGCTATGTAATTCTCTGGATTGGAACTTTAACTCCAAAACTCAAAATGTTTATCGCTGATGTCAGTGGCAGCATGTTTAGAATTGGATCTAATTTTCAACCAGAAAGAGAAAGTTCTACATGTTTGTCTACATTTCATGTCTGAAATGTAATTTCAGGATTAAAGGATTGTTTGCATTTCCTGTATTATACAATGTGTGCTTTGAAAGCCTTCTCCTAGTTTGTGTTGAAATTTGCATGGTTTCTCTGTGTACATTAAGTTCATTGTGTGCATAGCTGACAACTTCCTCCCTAAAGTTCTTTTTTTAAAGATAATTTGCAGAAGCTCTCAAATGAACTGCTGATTGTCATGTTTCCTTTCATAATTCTACTACCAATGGTCATTTTTTGCTATGTTTATGCAATCACTTTGCATACTACCTCCCCTTGAAATCAACTGCAAAACTCATTAGAGACTCTAATGGAGTTAAACTTCACTTATTGTGGAAAAAACCAATACATTGTAGAAATTATAATGGTAAGTGTAAGCTTCAATTTGAACATATAACTTGTGAAAGAGTGCTTTTCTTTGTAAAGAAAGAACTTTGGGGAAAGCATCTTTGACAGTCATTGTATAACACAATAGTTTATGTACTTATGTTATGGCTTGATATCGGGGCCCAGGGCTGGAAAGCACTACAGGTGTCGCCCACTGATTCATTTAATGATCCTGAACTTTGCAATTGGTTCAGCGTCCAAACCCTAATTATAAATACTGTATCTTTCTCTATCAATCAAAGAACTTGGACCTTTTTTTTACCTTCCATCTCATGGAGAACAATGGTCTGCCCAATATCTACAATCAATCCTTGCTTCTGGTTGGAAAATGTTCACTTAAGTCAATGTTTAAATTGGCTTCCTTTTTCCATGATTTTTAAATTGTGAATTTAAAATCAGTCCACTTTGGTAGAATGTCCTTTTTACAAATGTGACAGTCTATGTGTTTTTATTCATTTCAGAAGAGATGGTGATACACAGACTTGAGTTAGCATGAAATGTACCATATTTTGACAGTAAACCAGGAGAATGCAGCCATAGTCCAATCCCAGTGGGGGGTACTGCATATATAGATGCAGTAGCCTTCTAAAAATAGTATGTAAGGGAGAGTGACGAAAAAAAGAAAGGGGACTGGCCTCCGACTGGCCCCCCTTTTAATTTGAACACTATAATGAACGGCAATACAAAGACAAATTGTTTTGTAGTACTTGTTTCTTTAAATCAGTGGTTCCTAACCTTTTTAGCACTGGGACCCCCTTTTGTAGAATGACAATCTGTCAGGAAAACCCCCCCCCCCGATATTGGGCCGGAAGTGATGTCAGTAAGCAGGAAGTGATGTCATTGTTTTTAATAAATCACACTGTTTAATAAATTACACAAAGGAACTGTGGTGATTACTTGTGTTTTCAAAATTTAGTTCTGCAAACCAGAAATCTCAGCCAATTAGCTGCAGTCATTGAGAGCAAAAATGTGTTTGAGCTCTTGGAAAGATGCTCAGGCTCTGACTATGACAGCTTTTGTCATGGTGAGGCAGCCACTGAGATGCTTCCCTGTGTGCTGTTACCGTGCAGATTTTGTGCACAAGTGGAAGTGGTCGGGAGGCTGTGCTCTGCTGTTCTTAAGAACGGCATAGGGGAGCAGGAGGTTTTTGAGGCAACATCTTCTGTCTAGCTTTCATTGGGCAGAGACCCATTGACAACTTTTTAAATAATAAAGGGCAGAGCATTGTTTATTTAAAATACTTACACCCCACCTTTCCCTTCCTACAATTTTGGAGGTGTTCAGAGTAGCTCCCAACGTATTGATTTATAGGTTTATGCCTTGTCTTTTGATCAGAAACATCTCTATCGTCTAACACCGATAGACGACAACCCAGGAGCTTCTGAGTCCTGTTTCCAAGACCTGCACTTGTTTCTCCAGTTGGAACCAAATTCCTTTCAGGCAGGGAGGGGAAAGAGAAAACATAAATCTCCTATGTAGGTTCTCTGGTACCTACACATTGAGGAAGGCCAGACAGGAGATCTGTCCACTTTGGACGAGAAGGTGGGGCAGAGCATTTGAGGTGGTAAGCCTTCCTCGTAGCCGTTCTGCATATTGCCGCTAACCACGACCTTGTTGAATTAACTTGAAGTGCAATGACAAATGACTGGATTACTTGCCTCTTGATAAATCAGAAGTTGAAACGAGTGAAGAGGTGCTAGTGACAAGTGACTGCAAAGACACCTTCAGTTCCTTTGTTCCCCAGATGCCATTTTTGCAGGGCCAAAGTGTTTTATCTTTCTTGGTTGTAGAGAGGGTGTTTATCTGCTGGACCAGACTTTTTCAAGCTTGACAGCTACAGCTTCTTAATATTGGAGTGGTGAGCTGGATCGCATGCATGGGCCTAATCTAAAATACATATGGACAAGCAGGGCCCATGAGAGGGAGGTAAAGGGGGTAAATTGTACCCGGGTCCAGGGTCAAAAAGGGGGCCCAGGAGCCAAAGGAAGGCCCTCAGAAATTTCAGCTGGCCTCATGGAGAGTGAAAGACGGAGGCCAGGCCAACCAGGAGACCAGGTATACTGGGTGCCGCATCGGGAAGCCTGGTAGACCTGGGCTCTGGAGACTATTCCAGTCGTTGCTTCCCCTTCCCCTGCCCGGTATTCCCCCTTTTTGAGAAGGGCCCCAAAAGAAGCTTTGTACCCCCGATAAAATTCTTCTCAGAGGCCCTGTGGACAATGGAGAAAAGTGAGGATAAGCAAGTATTGTCAGAAAAAGTGAGCAAAATTGCATTTTATAGTTTCCTGCAACAGGAAGAATGCATATGTGGGTCTCTTTCGGCCTAATCCTATCCTGGGCCAGCTCAGAGCATGCAGCAGCACTGATGCAGCCTCCACTGCATGCTATGGGCCAGCCGGGGAGCAGGCAGTAGTGGAAAGATAAGTGTAGAACTTTTATACTTGCCTAGTCTGCTGCTCCCTGGTCCCCAGTGGGCTCATTCAAATCTAAGCAAGCTCTTTTGCTGGCATAAATATGAGTAGGTCCAAGGGGCCATGTTGAGCTTTGGCTGGGGGCACAGGATACTAGCATTGCCTCTGCAACCAAGATCCATCTGTGGCTCACCTTCTGGCATGTGCGCGTGGAGCTGCTGGCCATTTGTGCTGGTGACTCCGAAACACATGACAGTGGCACAACTTCTGTGCTGCCGCAACGGCCCAGAAGATCCGCTTGCAAGATCCACTTCTGTAGGCCCTTGATAGGATTGGACCGTTTGACTCTGGAAGCGCCAGCTGCACACAACTTTTACAAAAGTATCTTGGAAGTCATTGGTTGTATAAAACCTTTTTATATTGTCCCAAGCCATGTTCCCTGTCCAGCAGCACGGCTGTTCAGCATAGTGGGACGACTGGCCACAAGGGTGGGCTACCTCAGTGTGCTTTATCCTGACTGGCCATCGTAACATTAATCACGGATGTTTCAGCTGAAGTGACTTACGGAACATCCAAGGCAATGGGAAGGCTTTCCTTATGAATTTATGACACAACCTCTTTAGGTTGTGTCTGGAGAGTAATATTGCGGAAGAAACCACTGTTGGTCAAATTTGCAGTAATTTTAAAACTGACTTCTCCAAAGGCTAAAAAAAGCTCAGAGGTTTCCTGTGAGTTAGCATTTGAACTTAAGGCACGTTCTTTTGTATTTAATTCCATAGATTTGAATGGGACATATTTGAATGTATGTAGGAACTGTTGTCGCTCTTTAGAACAAACTTGCCCTTGCTGTGGGTTTGGGGATCATGAAAACTTTACGTTTTATTTAAATTGTTTGCTTAAAATTAGTTACAACTACATGAATCTGTGAAATGGGAATATTAAGCCTCTGGGACTCTTTCGAGTTCCATTGCGAGATAGTTAAATTCTTGCTTCTCTCTCTTCCATTGAAATTGGTGGAATGCAAGGGACCTTAAAATCTGTTTGGATCATGCCTGCAGTCTGAGGCTACTATCCAACAGAGTTAACTGAATGGAAGCCCACTGGTGTTGCTGCAGTTTCTGTTGTATTGTGGTCAATGGGTTCAGTCACTTAATAATGTTGTTGTCGTCGTCGTTTATGACACTTTACATAGAGTGAAAATAGGTCTCTGTCCTGAGGGGCTTACAGTCAAGATATTAACATAAGGGAGACAACAGAGGGAAGTAAGGGGAATGGAGGCAGGGTTAGACGGGTGAAGCATATGTATTGCGTGTACATAAGCGTAGGTACAATAGGGAATGTGGACTAGCAGCACAATCCTATCCAATTTACGCCACCGGTGTAACCAGCGGTGCAGCGAGAACGGGAGGCCCCAGAACGGAAAGAGGATTCAAATCCCCTCCAAAGGGAGATTCAAAGTGAATTTAAATCTCCCCTTCCCTCCAAAGCCACCCGCCCTGCCCTCCCCGGATGGTTACATCAGTGGTGTAAGTTGGATAGGATTGCGCTGTAAGGCCTGGTGCCAAAGGCTTGTTAGGCAAGGTGGGTTTTAAGAAAGAAGGTTGCGATTGTGGTTTATAAATATGGCTGATCCTGTAAAAACTGGTTTAGCTGCCATGGTGAAAAGAGAGGGAGTTGCCCTGCCCATCTTAACTTCTCTCCTTCTAGACCTCTACCATACTCTGAGTCAACGCAGTCTAGCCAAGCAGAATCCATTTTCTGTATTTAGCGTCTTTATGTCTGAGAACTAACTTTCCGAGTGCTTCATTTCCAGTCTGAGCATTACTAAAATGAATGTTCATCGTAGGAGAATTCTGGATAACAGCACAAGACATAATCATTATGTGGCTATCATTTCAGCTGATTACCTTTGCAATTACCATCTATTAAAACGGTATTGAAATGAGACGAGATACATTGGAGCTAAAGGAGAGAGAGCGCAAAGTCACTGACATTCTTGAAATAGCCTACAGTGTTTGAAACATAGTTCAATTGTCCTTGCTATAAATTTGAGAGCGAGTGTCATATCAGTAATAAAAACGGCATAGCCTATTTTTTATATACTTGCTGCTCAATTAGTTTCTTTTTTAATTAACACTGAGTTTAGTTGTCTTGTCTTTCTGCTGGATTTTTCTCTCTCGGTTATCTGTTAGAAAACAACCCTGAGTAGAAGAGAAGGTAAAATGTAGGTTTGTGCTCTTGTATTTTTAATTTTTAGAAACCAAATGATCCCCTAATATGTCTTTGACTAGTCACAGCAGAAACCTAACCCTATGGTAACAGTAACATCCCATGCATGTTTACTCAGTAATAAATGGGGTCAGTAGTCAGTGCGGCTTACTCAGTACTAAGCTCCATTGCCAACTGTTTATTCTGTCATGCCTTCCTTTTTCCTCATGATTTTGTGTTTTGCCTGTTGTGTTATGTATTATTACTATTACTTTTTGTTCTGTTCTGTTATGCCAATAAAGGTTTGATTGATTGATTGATAGTAAGCTCCATTGAGTTCAATGGGAGTTATGTATCTAGCATACATGAGATGAGGCTGCAATCCTATATACACTTATGTGGAATTAAGTCCCACTGGACTCAGTTGGGCTTACTTCTGAATAAACATTCATCAGATTAAACTGTCAGAGTGCCCAATTTTCCCCCTGTGCTATTACTTTTTTTTCCTGATTCCAACTATTTTATTCTGAAATGAAATGTGATTTAAACCACTTTTTACATATTATTTTTTAATTACAAACACTTTAGGGGAGGGGCCTTGGTGGGAGAGCATCTGCCTTGCATGCAGAAGGTCCTGGATTCAATCTCCAGGTAGAGCAGAGACGCCCTCAAACCCTGGAGAATTGCTGCCAGTCTGTGTCAGCAATACTGAGTTAGATGGACCAGTGGCCTGACTCAGTAAATGGCTGCTTCCTGTGTTTAGTTTAGATAAAAATGTCTCAAATGGCATTGTTGACTTGACTTAATAGTTATGCAGTAAACTCTGGAGAATTTCTTCCCAGATCTGTTTAATGCTTCTTCGTCTCAAAAGGAAACTTCTGTGTGATGCCCTACATGTGTGTGATGAAATAATTTTCATCACATTTTACTTTTCACATTAAAATTCTACTGCTGGAGAGAGACCTTTAGGAGAGGAGTGCAGAAAAGGTGCAGAAAAGAGCGACCAGAATGATTCGTGGACTGGAGCACCTCCCTTATGAGGAAAGGCTACAGCGTCTGGGGCTTTTCAGCCTAGAAAAAAGACACCTGAGGGGGGACATTATTGAGACGTATAAAACTATGCATGGGATGCAGAGAGTGGATAGAGGGAAATTCTTCTCCCTCTCGCACAACACCAGAACCAGGGGACATGCACTAAAATTGAGTGGAGGGAGAGTTAGAACAGACAAAAGAAAATATTTCTTTACCCAGCGTGTAATTCATCTGTGGAACTCCTTGCCACAGGATGTGGTGATGGCACCTGGCCTTGATGCCTTTAAAAGGGGTTTGGACAGATTCATGGAGGAAAAGACCATCACAGGTTACAAGCCATAAGCAACCTCCTGGTTTTAGAAGTGGGTTTTCTCTGTGCCAGGTGCAAGGGAGTGTCAACGGGAAACAGGTTATCTTGTTGTCTTGTGCTCCCTGAGGCATCTGGTGGGGCCACTGTGTGATACAGGAAGCTGGACTAGATGGGCTTTTGGCCTGATCCAGCAGGGCTCTTCTTATGTTCTTAGAGGAGACTTTTTTTTAGTTGCCCAAACTTTTCTAGTGGCTTTGCTAAGCTTTGTCCTCAATGGCTCTGTTTCTTATGACCATCCATCGCAATTCAGCTGTAGCACACTGTGAAAAAAGTATTTTCCTAAACTTCTCATTACTGGATAGTACTGTTGATGAAGATGAGGAATATTTGTATATCGCTGTCCAACCAAAATGTTCACAAAGAGTTTTATGTAGCTAAATAAATCATTTCCTATCCCAAAAGATCTCGCAATCTAAAAAGATGCTGAAGGAACACCAGCAAACAGCCACTAACAGTTCAAACAAGACACTGGACTAAACAAAGCATAATCCAGCAGGGTTCTTATGTTATTTTAGGCTTACCAGATCTCCAACCTGGACAGAGTGCTAGACCTTTAGGAGAAGGAATGTGGGCAGGTGTAAAACCTTAGAGCGCAATCCTAGGCATGTCTACTCAGAAGCAAGCCCCATTGTGTTAATTTAACAAGGTAAACTCTAAAGTTTAACAAGCTACACCTGCCCACATTCCTTCTTTCAGGTCCCCAGGGCCAAGTCAATGAATGCGCCTAGCTCAGTTTAAAAGCCACATGACCTTATGGCCTTCATAACATCTTGTAGCAGTGAATTCCATAAGTTAACTATGTTCAGTTTCCTTAGTGATCCTGAGCTCTGGTGCTGTGAGAGAAGGAGAAAATCCCTCTCTATCCACTGTCTTGATACTATTTATACTGTACTTTGTATAAACATCTATTGTTTTCCTCCCTTTTTTGTTTCTTTGAAGTCGCAACTGTTCTAGCCTGTCTCCCTATGGAAGTTGCTCCAGCCCCTTGATTGTTCAAACTATTGTTGTGTATCATTTCCAGCTCTATGATATCCTTTTGTGATGAGGTTCTAAATGTGACTGCCCCATAATTTTATACGCAAGGCATTGTGATATTGGCAGTTTTATTTTCAGTCCTTTTCCTACTGGTGCTTAATATTATATTTGCCTTATTGCTGCTGCACCCAGAGTTCATGTTTTCAGTGAGCTGTCCATCATGACCCTCAGATCTCTTACCTGGGTAGCTGCACACGCCCAATATTGATCCCATCAGCATATGTATATGTGGGTGGGGTGCACCAGTTACTACTCCTTTGCACTTAAGGCTGATTCAGACTACGCTACTCCAGACGCATTACGGAGATGCACGGAGCTCTTTGACAGCATGGAGCAGCTGCGAGCTCCGCAATGCAGAGGCTGGAAAAATGGCTTCCCCTCATCTTTTGAGGGGGCGGGCTTCGCGGAGCTGGGCGGGTTCGCGGAGCTACTGCAGCCTACCAATCGGATGAGAGGGAGGGAGAGTGGCTGCATGCCAATCAGAACTACCTCCAATCACCTTCATAAGAAGGCGGGACAGCAGGAGGGCTTCCGGCCAGCTCTGCGTGCTGGGGCAGGGGTGGGGGCAGGGGCATCCACGCCTGGATTTGTGTAGTGTGAATCAGTCCTTACAATGAATCTCACTTGCCATTTTGTGGCTGTCTTGAAAGCAGTGACTTTCAGATTCGGCTGCATCATGGGGATAATCATCCCCACGTTATTTGGTGTTGTAAGGATTACATCACACTAATACTGTACATGTGAAGCTCTTTGCACACAAACATTTCATGTGCAACTTTTTCAAAACGTTTTTGGAGGTTCAAATCTATCATGTTGCATAACTTTCAATTGTGTTGAGGCTACCAGCGCAATCCTGTGTAACCTTGCACCGGTATAACCGTAGATGCACTGGTGTAGTAGCAGATGCACCGGTGTAAGTGCACTTACACTGGCATAAGTGCACTTACACCGGTGCATCTACTATGGTTATACCGGTGCAAGGTTACACAGGATTGCGCTGTACATTTATGAGATTAATTGCACTGTATTTTTTATTCTATAGTGCTTTCTGATTTCAAGCAAATTCACAAGGAGGCTTAGGGTGCAGTTCTTCTGTGTACAGTGAGTCCCATTCCACTCAGTGGGGCTTACTTCTGAGTAGATGGGATAGGATCGCACTGTTAGACAACAGCAGTGAAATGCAAAAACAGAAGCTGTATAAGGGCAACTGCAGTCTCATGTTTTAATGACCAGGGTGCATTGTACCTTTTTATAATTTGGGCCTTGATTGCATATGTTGGATAGTCTCCTAAGGAAGTTAGTCAAAACTAAGCAGCATTGACATCAATGAGATGAATTAGTTTGTTTCATCCCATTAATTTCAATGGGACATAGTCATGGCTAACTTTCTTAAGATACAATTCATTAACTAGTATGGCATCCAATCTTCTGTCAGCTGGTTCTCTTGATGCCACTGAAATTTCTGCCTCTGAAATTGCTGACCAGTTCACATTTAATGTGGTTTAATGTGGAACTTTTTTGTACCCATGCTATTGAGACTGGAGCCATCTTTAGCCCGTGTGAAGATAATCCGAGTCTACAGTCACTTCAGAAAATGAACTTTTGTTAGAGGAAACGCCAAATGCTGTTTGATTTTTGTGGCAATCATATACACATTAAAGCAGTTTATTGTCTTCTTGCTTTTATTCCTCAAGTGATAGGGTGTGTATATATTTTACACACTTTGACAGTTTATTAAAACTTGTTGGATTTTGTTCATTTAATGATGGCAAATGTCAAAACAGCATTTGCTGTGCTAAGCAGAAGCACAGCAGTGAACAAATCTATCCAATTTAGAGTTTGAAATATCTTTCAATTATATTATGCCTGGGACTGATAAAGTAACTCCATTAGATAGTTTGGATATTATTGCCTTATGAAAAAACCCATAATAGAGGTATTTATCTTCTGAAAATTATCATTTCTCCTTTTGACTTGTATCTCTTTTCTCTCCCCCCCCCCGCCCCACATTCTTTCATGCTACAGATGTTGACACCTTTATATCGGATGTCCTAAAAGGAGAAAATTTATCCAAAAGAGCAAAGGAAAAGAGAGATGTTCTGATTAAGAAGATAAAAGACATTAAGTCCAAGTAGGTTTGTGTTTGTGTGTGTGTGTGTGTGTGTGTGTGCATGTCTATGCATATGTTATATGCAAACATATATATGCATATGCATATATGTTTGGTACATAAAGTGAATTACCCTTGCAACAAGCCTGTAACATAGGGCATATTTATTATTATTATGCCCATTTTTCAGATGGGGGGGACCTGATGCAGAGGCATGGCCACTAAGACACCCAATAAGTTCACAATGAGGAGAGATTTTGACCTATATCTTGAAGATCCTTGTAACCTAAGGCACTTTGGTTCTGGTAGTCCTCTTTGGGGCTTGCTGAATGATCAGCTTACTGCAGGGATGTGTGGTCAGGGGACGCAGAACCTCACCTGTCATATACTCCCAGTGAAAATAGCTGTTACGAAAAGTAAAAATAAATATTAAGAATTTTCCACTGATCTGTTATAAATGTCATTTCTGTATGATTCTAATCATTTTTTATAGTCAAAATAGTCAAATTTGTGGAGCTCAGAGGTGTAGCTACACCCCCGTGGGGGGCATCAACGCAACACCCCCACGTGCCGCCGCAAGCCCTGCCGCGGAGGTGTGATGTCACTGCCACTGCAGTGCCGCTGAATTTCGGTGGCGCTGTGGCGTGAAAGTACCCCTCTTGGCATTTTTGCTGCCTTTTCTGGGATGTACGGAGCCAGGGAGGGTGGGAGGGCCAATCCTCCCGCCCTCCCAGGGTTTGTGCGGCCTAAAAAAGGCCGCAAAAATGCGGTGTGTGTGCTTTTGCACCGCGGCGCTACTGAAATTTGGCGGTGGCGCAGTGGCAGCGTACCCCCCCTCCAGAGCTTGACACCCGCCCCCCCCCATACGACGCCACTGGCTCAGCTGCAAGTATAGGAGAGACGAGAGGTGTGGCAGTGATATCAGCCTCCCCTCTGGTTGCGTAACCCCTCTGAAACTGAGTGGTGCACGGGCAATAAGCGTGTGCCTGTTACTATCTCTCTGTATGTCACCAATGTAATGTTTGTAGCCCCTTTCATTACATGTCTTTGCCTTCCGTAGTCTAGGTAACTTATTTCACGTATGTGTATCAAGATATTTAGGTTCGCTGGTCTTGTCACAAACCAGCAGTGAAATAGCGCCAGGGCCGTTATCACATCCACCGCATTAAGGGGTGTGTGTGTGTCTTGAGCCCACGTGATGTGTGACGCTCGCTCTCCCTCTACACTGGCTAGCAATCTAGTGCCTCCCCAGCCATTGATCTCACCGCACATCACTGTTTACGGCATTACTTAATATATCATATGCATGCACGCACATTTCTTGGTTGTTGTTCAAGTTCCTCAAATATTCCCTAAAGCTCACACTTTATTTGTGAGAATAATATATTTTCAGAACATTTAAGTATTGCAATGTTTTGTCCTGGAGAAAATGTGATCTGTCTCCCTGACACAGTATTCATTGCTAGCGTGATTGCGGCATGGGCAGCCCAATCCTACTGGAAGTTCAAGTGGCGAAACGAGTGTTCCGCCGCCCGAAGCTGTCACAAATGTGCCATAAGGCACACTTGCGGCGACTCATGAGCAGGAAAGGCTGGCACAAAGCCGGCCTTCCCCGCTCCGCCGCCAGGACCCTTGCCTGCCTGCCGTAGGACCCAGGTAAGGATCCGGCAGGCGGGGTGGTGGTGGTTCGGCGGGGGTGGGGGTGGCCGGCCATAGGCCCAGCCAATCGGGGAGGCCCCCTGGACTCCTGCAAGGAGTATAGGAGAGATGAGAGGTGTGGCAGCGACGAGATCAGCCTCCCCTCTGGTTGCGTAACCCCTCTGAAACTGCAAGGAGCCCAGGGTGCTGTGCGTGCCCTCCCCTCTTTATTGTACTGTGGAGTAGATTAACTTGAGTACTGGTGACTAGCCCATAATCAGCTGGTTAGCTTCATGGCTCAGTGAGGAATTGAACCTGTTCGTCCAACGCTCTGGCCACTGTCCCACACTGGCTGTTGACATGTGCTGCTTAATTCGGTGGACGTCTCTGGAAGATCCACCTGTTTAAGAGGGGATTTTCATTCCCATTCTCATCTTTTGCCTTCGCGCACTGTATAAGCATAGCATTTTTGTGGGATTGGGTCTTTGTAAACTGGTTGGAGTGAACTGTGATTTATATTCTAAGAATTGTTATATTCTAAGAATAAGGCATTGCAACAGGCAGTGGCTGGCACATGAGTGAGGTGGCTGCAACCTTCCTGGCATTTCAGAGCAGTCTGGGAGCGTGTGTGTGTGTGTGTGTATATATATGTATGTATGTATGTATGTATGTATGTATGTATGTATGTATGTATGTATAGATGGTGAAACTGATGATATGCTTTTAAGCCTTCTGAACTGGAAGATGGAAACAGACAGAACCTCAAGATTTCCAAGGGTTCTAAGACCTGTTTTAATGGAAAGTTTATGTACTTTACAGCCTGGCAGTCTGTCTTTTCCCACGACCTCTCATGTTCAGTGTAGGAAGCCAGCAGTCTGGCTTGTATAGCCTCTCCTGGTCCTGTGCCAGTACTTGTCAGCTGCATAGACCTGTAGGGACTAGTACATATTGAGGCATCCAGCACATCTGGGATGTGTAGACTAGAATTGCTGAATTGGCACACCCCAGTCCCTGGAAGTAGGAATGCTAGAGCTCTCCGTTGATCCGAGCTAGACAGATTATTTACCTAGTAAGAGAGCTCTTGGCACCCTGCCCAACCTGGGGAGATTGGTTTCCTGAAAAAAAATGAAACCTTGCAGAAGAATAGAATAAAATGTCTGTGGTTTTTATGTAAAGAAATGGCAGCTGGCATTTAAAAGAGAATTTCTCTACTTCTTAGTGTTTCCATGGGCTAGTTCACACGGGCGAATCTTATTTGCCGTCTGCTCATGATTGTTTATAAAGGTAGGTGACTACAGGAGAAAGTGCATGGAAATGGCTGAAGCAATTGTACTGTGATCGACCACTATTAACTTTGCTTCTTGTCACAAAGGGTTAATTTGCATGTTATGCCTATTAAGCACAGAGTATCTCTGGGTGGTAATGCAGCCTTGCATTTAACTAACTTGCATTTAGCACTGGTAAACCCTGTCCTACTTGCTTATAATGGGTGGAAGTCTGGCTAGTGCTTCCACCATCAGGTGCTCATGTCACTGGTGAACGCTTCCTCCCTGAGTGGAATGCTCTTTCCCTTCATGGCGGAAGCATCCCTTTGCAAAGTGAGTTCCTGATGGTGGAAGCACTGGTCAGGATTTCGCCTATTTTGTGTGCACACGTGTGTCCTTGCCAGAGCTAGCCTCCTCCAGTAGTTCAGTCAGTCCAGGCATGCAGATACCCCATGGCATGTGTCTGTAGGTGCTGCATGTTATAGTGACTGGAAGAAGCTGACATACCATGCAGAATTGTCTTGTAAGTGTAATGTGTAGCCCAGCTCTGAAGTTCTATTTCCTCCTTGACATTGTGTCCAAACTGTATACAAATACTTTTTCTGTCCACATGAGTGGTTCCAGGTGTTCCTGCATATGTTTCCCCTTGTATTACAGCAATTTTACTGATACCTGCATTTTCTGTTCTTTCCTCCAAAATATTGGTGCCAAGTTTAATTCGATTGACTCTTTAAAAAATAAATAAATCTCTTGTTGATGAAATTTATATAAATGGTAGCTAATATTTATTATCATTTTACAGAACTGTACTTAAACACTTCTCAGTTTTCCAAACTAATGTATTGGTCTTTAAATTGGTTTTAATTACTAATTAAAGTAGTTTTCAAAACTATTGCTCTAAAGCTGCATATCTTGAGATGCAGATTTTATTTAGGTCTTTCATGTTCATTATAAATTATGCAAACGGTAACCTCCTGAAATGTGTGTTAAAGTTTATTGACTTTATAGCCTCAGTAAGCATTAAGATATTACCGATATTCAGACAATTCTGTATACTACCTTGCCATTTTTAAAATATGTAGACCTTCTGAGACTTCCCTAACACTTACATTATCTTGTTTCCCCATCCCCCTCCTTCTCTCTTCCACAGCTACCCTCAAGAATTTCCTGATGGAGGTAGGTGTATGACGTTTCATTTGCATGTGGCTTAAATATTTTGTTCATTGGTAAACTTTTGATCTGATAATGGGTATATTCAATCATATTTATATTTACAATTGCAAAAATGTAGGCATCCAGATTGTGCTCATGTTGTCTCTTTCCTGGCTGAGGATGCTAGCTCCCCCTGCTGGATCAAAAAGTGGACCGCTTTCAGATATTTAAAAACACATTGTGTTTGAGTGTGCAGAAAGACGGAAAACAATAAATAAAAACACCCCCCCCCCACACACACACACACACCAATCCCTACTATATTATTTTAAGTGAACATTTTAACAGCGACCGTTGGTTCAGATATTAAAGTCGAGATTTGTGAAATGGCACAAGCATATTGTGTGTGAAAGACAGAAGCACTGCTAAATCAAATTTTAATATGGGCTTTATTTCCCCAAAGCAGACTAACTAAAAACCTAATTTCTTCTTTCCCAGCATTGTGCTTGGTTATCAGAGTTGAGCACGCCAGAACAAGAGTTGAAAAGTTGCAACAGGAACCTGAAATATAATTTGCATATCGTCTTCCAGTGGGTGAAACAGCCCTTTATAGTCTCATTAAACGCAGACTGATACAGTGGCCTGTTTGGAAGCCGAACCTGGGACGGACGGCCCTTATTTTCATGATGCTAATTCATGAGGTCATGACCTGCAGCCTGTGAATGCTGGTATGAGGGTCACAGCATGAGGTCAGGAAAGAGTATGTGGAAGAACTACAGTTGGTGGTGGTTGTTGCTTTTTCCTTTCTCTGCCGAGGGTAGGAATGCTGGACAGGAGATAGTAAAGTTTAGCTGCTTTTGGTGACTGCGTGTAATAATGACATTTCCTCAGATCAGTTTCACTCCTTGCCTAATTTTTGCAAGCAATAAAAATATTAGTTTCTGGGTTTTTTAAAATCATCCTAATTTTATTCTTGGTAAAATAGTGAATATAAATGCCTTTTGGTTTTGTTCAAAATAGATGTTAAATAAACAAGCACCAAATGACTTGTATTGGAAGAGAAAAGCGATAAATAATTACTTGTACAAATTGACCCCGGTTGAGGTGCAGGGGGAAAATCCGAGTTCTGTATGTACAGACAGAACTGTATGTACAGACAGAGTTCTGTATGTACAGACACTCAGTGCTGAAATGCAAGCTTTTTCAACTTTGGCTACTCTGATCCAGCTAAAGTCACTACACACATGGGAAGAGGCTTCTGTGCATATATTCCTAGTTGGATGGGGAACCACATGCACGTCTAGGTGCTAAGTGCATGTTTATCTCTTTAATCCAGCAACCAGGGCTGTGTGCATTGAGACCTTGTTTAAAAGCTGAAATCCCAGTGATCGGCTATATTGAGATGAGGAGCAGAGAGCTAGGTTTGTAACCCCCTTGTTTTCCATTCTCACCAAACAGCTGATCAGCTCAGTTTTAGCTCTTAGGAAAGGGCTTGTTGCACATAGAACATGTGCAGAGCAGCCAGAGCTATTTGGATTGGAATGAGCGAGAATATAAAAACAATGTTGTAATGGTGTGTGTGTTTGCATGTTTGCTTGCTTGTGTGTTTGCTTGCTTAAAACACAACAAAGGTTAAAATTGGCATTCTAATTTTAGGTTACTATTTTTGACAAAAATTAGAATTGGCAAATTATACAAGCTGCTCATGTCTCTGCATCCAAATTTAAATTACAGCGCAATCTGACTTAACTTTTGTGCCGGTTTAACCAGCGGCGCAGTGAGAACGGGAGGCCCCAGAACGGAAAAGGGATTCAAATCCCCTCCAAAAGAGGAGTTCAAAGGGGATTTGAATCCCTTTTCCATTCTGGGGCCTCCCATTCTTGCTGCACTGCTGGTTAAACCAGCACAAAAGTTAAGTCGGATTGCGCTGTTAGTCACTGAAGTGTGGCTCTCGACTGTCCATTGGAACGAATGTGTAGATTCCGAAGATCTTGTGGATGTGTGTTTCGTGTGAAATTATAGTCTCTGAAAGCAGGATGCCTTGCTGGCAGGCTGAAAGGAATGCATGATTGATAGCGGCACAAGTGTTTATTACTGTCCTGCTTCTGGCTTGTCCTGTTTCCTGAATCTGTGATACTTACCGTTTAGTATGACACAGTTGCTTTGCCATTTTACGTATGTGATGCATCATTGTGTATTACAGCAACGCTATAGATATCTATGGGCCAGACTAGGTATGCTGAAGGTGTGTAACAATCTCCCAATAGGTCTGGGTTATTTTTTTTTCTTTAATCTTTTGCTGACATGCAGAAGTAGAAGACTGTGAATTTCATCAGAGTGGTGGACAGAGGGAGGGCAATTAACTGTTTTTCCTCTGGTTGTGTTTGCTAATCAAAATTGCACCCCATAGCTGCTTTTCTGCCTGTAGGTCGAAAAGGGATGATATTTTGTACCTTTATTCCCAGTGGGTTAGCAAAGCAGTTTAAAGAGTAATTTTTGATTTGAAACATTGCAAGAGGGGAAAAGGGTTTTAAGCATCACTTCCCCCTGGTGTGGCACCACAAATGGGGCCTTGTGGAGCATGGGTCCATACCCACTCAGGCCTCCTGCAGGGGGTTGTAGCTGCATATGGACTACTAGCAAGAAACTGTAGAATTGTACACAGACCCAGTAGTACTAGTCTAAATGCTGTTGTGGAAGTTGTAGCCTTCAATGTAGCCATCCCAGGGTCCCCTATGATAATGCACCAGCCATAGAATCAAGAGCAATTGGCCAGGGAGGGAGAAGGAACTGTCCATGTGTGTCTTGGGCACTTCCTCTTCTGCCCTCCCATTGGTCAACTGGGTTTCTTCCATGTGCGTCTTGGGCACTTCCTCTTCTGCCCTCCCATTGGTCAACTGGGTTTCTTCCCAGGTGGTGGCTCCAGCATTTTTCACACAGGCATCTTGAGAGCAAGCCAGTGGAACAGCAGCTCTTTCTCTCCTACTGGGAATTGGAGGGGGGCATGTTGGGGGGGGGAGCTCCATGTACAATTGCAGGGGCCTTGATCCTCGCTTTGCCCCAGGTCCAGTGCAATCTGGTGCTGTCCCTGGCTGTCCCATTCTGTTCAGATTGGCAATTTTCCATTGCTGCATTTCAAAAAGGTTAAAAACTTAACATTCCCAAAGTTCACACCACCTCTGCCTGCCCTCTAGTTTGGACTCAAGATGATCTTGCACATTAGTTACACATTCATTTACTTATTAGTGAGTAATATTTTCTTTGCACATACTGATACATTTTTTTTCCTGTGGAAAGGTAATGCTTCTTTTCCTAGTTGCTGGTACATTTGAGTATTAGATCCTTTAAGGAATCTAAGAAACTGACCCTTTGCCCATTTTTCCAACAGTACAGGGTATACAGTTCTCCTTAGCATTTGTATGGTGCTTTTTGACTGCAAAGGGCTTCTCATATATTCTCTTGATGCAGTTCTTACAACATATCTGTAGTATGAATCGTCATCCCTGTATTGCAGTTGTGGAGCTGAGGGTGAGGGGGGAGTGGCTTGCCTAAGGCCACCTAGTGAGTTCTTGGCCGAGGTGAGATTTGAACTGGGGAAATTCTGATTTGCATCTTGGTCTTTAGCCACTGCACACATATGTTTCTGGCTTTGTCATCTTCCCACTTTGTTTGTTTTTAAAAGTTAATTCACCGCATGGTAGGGTACATAGCTGTCTGTGTGACCCCCTAAGCAGAAGACCTGTGAAGAGTAGCACCAGGGACTGAAGTAGAAATGTTCCATCAACGGGTGCTGGTACAGAATACTGGTTCTCCAACTTCTTTTTTCATCTTTGAGCCACTTGTGATGTTGCGTGACTGTTTCTCTTGCCACATCTATCTAATTGACTTTCCAGCAGAATGCTAAGAGCCTCACTTGTGGTGCTCCAGAGATGTCTCATTTTTTTTTGTGTGTGTATGCTTTGTACTAGGTAAGATGATTCTAATATGTTTTGATTGTTAAGAGCTTGGAAAGGAAGCCATCCATAACCACGGTGTCCTTTTTAACATACCAGCCATGTGCCAGAGGCGTGTTGAGAGAGATTCCGCGGAGACTAGCCAAAACTGGAATCTGAGTGCTTCCTGGAAGCACTGTCCCTTCTCGTTGCCAGGGATGGCTTCTCTGCCTGCTGTTCAGTAAGCATGGCTGTGTTTTTTTAATTCAACAAAACAGCCTTGTAGTTAGCCACTTGCTGGAAGAGAATACTGTCATTCCTTTCATTTCAGTAGCTCGCCAAACCCACAGCTCAAACCTCCTACGGACAGGGTATGCGTGGCCATAGAAGCGAATCAGTGGGGAAAAATATGTGAGGCAGCTGTACAGTGTCGTCTTTGTGTTGAGTTTATTTATTTATTTGATGTTTTTTAGAATATAAGAGCACCTGCTGGATCAGGCCAAAGGCCCATCTAGCCCAGCATCCTGTTTCTCAGTGGCCAACAAGATGCCTCTGAGAAGCCTACAAGGAGAAGATGAAGGCAACAATGTCCTCCCCTAGCATTGTTTCTCTGAAAGTGATATTCTTGGGCACATTGCCTTTGAACCTGGAAGTGGCATGTATCCACGGGCATCACTAGGCCGGGGTGGGGCAGACCGTCCAGTGTCACCCAATTGAGGGGGTGACACGACCGGACAAGCCTGCCGCTGCAGAGGACTCTTTTGTGCCAGCACACCCAGAGCCCAAGCTTACCTGATGGGATTGCAGGCCCTGGCTCCCAGACTTTGCGCTGTGTCTGCAGATGCTTGTGGAAGTGGGCAGGCGAATGGGGCCTTGGTTGGTGTGCCACATCTCCAGATTGCCCAGGCACTGGGATGAACCCCAGAAGGCCTGCGGTGTGGTGGCTGAGGCCCATTTGCCTACCTGCCTCCACAAGTGTCTGCAGCAGTGGCGGGAAGTCTGGAAGCCAGGACATGGTGCGCAGCCCCGTGAGGTAAGCTTGAGCTCTGGGTGGGCTGGTGCGACTGGCTGGATCTCCGGGCTTGCTGAGATCACGCTGGAGCTGGGCAGCCCCAAAGTGAGTAGCGGGCAAGCGTGGCCTGGAGGGGATGGGGCCGACCCATGGGGGGTGACGCCAATCCTAGGCCGCCCCAGGTGTCCCCCTCCCTCAGAACACCTCTGCATGTATCCACCATGATTAGTATCCATTGATAGACTTGTTCTTCATGTTTAGAGATGTTAGTCATCCTGAATCTTCTAGATAGCAAAAGCTAGAAATATACCGTACCTTAATTTATGAGCCAATTTGGGTCCATCTGGTGGTTCCTAACCTAAGCGTGACCACACTTGTTACACTTCTGACATATTTACCCAGGGGTAGCTTCCATCTTTCCTATGTTAAGCAGAAAGGAAGCTGCTGTTTTGCAGATGCTTGCATACCTTTGGCTGCTATTTTTCCATAGACTTGCTGCTGCTTGTTACCCTCAAGAAGCACACATCGTATTTTACATGTCCCCAGATTTTCTCTCTCAACATGCGGATAGACACATGCTATACATTTTTTTAAGTTCTTCTCGCTGTACTTCCTAATGCTCTGCCCCCTCTTCCTTTTCCAATCCATGGAGTGGAAAGAGGAGGAGGATCAGTGGAGGCAAGCAACAGACAGAAGTGGGCAACCCCTGCCAATCTGCAGCCTGAGGCAACTGTTTTAGTTGGCCTCATGGATGGACCGGCCCTGGTGACTAGAAAGTATACAAAATGCATAAATACAAACACACACCTGTCTAATGGTGAATTCACAGTTATGTGTCGAAGTGGGGGAGCAAGCAGCTTAGTTCTGGTGGAATATGGTATAGCAAAAGGTGAAGAGGCAAAAGCCAGCTGTGCATTCTTGACTTGAGTTTTGAGCACTTTCATTCCCAGACCACCATTGCCTAAAAATTATCCTGGAACACTGTACATGTGCCTAGGGATTTGAGAGGCCTCCTTGCAGCAACAGCTTGCTTCAAAGCTATTGACTGAAATATCTCGATGTGTGCTTTATGGCAGATTAGGTGGCAGAAATCAAATATTGATGATGACAAAACTCTTGATCATAAACCAATTGGAGAGCAGAGGGGGGAGGAAAGAGACTTCATGTTTCAGAAAATTTATAAAGCTGTATAAAATACTAACGAATTCCTCGATGTTCAGCTGATGCAAAGTCAATCGGAAATCTTTATTGCGATTACTGGGAATTAAAGGGGAGCGTCCATTAACAGCCGAGTTAAGTATCTAGCTTCCCGTATTGGCACTGCAGCATTATCTACTTGGATCAATACACAAATACATACCTACTATAAATGAAAAGGTAGTGTTTAATAAAAAAAAAAGGTTAGGTACTGTGTATTGTATTGCAAGCAACTTAGTAGATTATTCTACTATCAAAACATAAGTGATTAAGGTAGAGAAGAAAAGAAGATAGAAATGGTAATTTTTTTTCCCTGTAACCATTAACTGTGTTTAATTAATGAAACTTTAAAAAAAGTTCTAGGATAAATCAAAGGTTGTTCTGGGGAAACCATATTAATGAGCATTAGCCTCTTAATTATCCTCATGGCTACATCACAGGGACACATTTGTGCCTTTCTTTGTGTAATAACTTTTTATAAAGAAGTATTTTTAAACTGATCATTAATTTTATGACTGCAGAAATGAGATGCAAAATTTATGCTGTTGTCATTGGCACAGGCTCAAGGCACCGCTGACATTATGCATGATTATAATGGAATGGCTGCCCACTAATGAGTCTATAGACATTTTGTTTGAGCATGCCTTGCTTTTAGATGTCTGATTAGGCTGTAATGCTTTTAATTATGCCTACGAATGTGTATTGGATGCGTTTACCTGAAGCCCGTTGTTCCTGTGGTCGTTTGGCTTTCTATTTCATGAATACTGACTGGACACTTCTGGTTATTGATTTCTTCCTGGCCCCTCCCAGGTACACTGGGCACCTGTTGAGGCGACAAGATTTGGGCCTTGGGCTGCTCAACAGTGACTCCTCTGGCTGAGTGAAGGAGTAGCATTCGTGACTCCAATGTCGTTCCCTTTGCCAACCTCAGCTAGTTAGGGTATTGGCTTTGGGTCAAGACCTGGTGAAAAATATATAAAAAGGTTTTAAAATAGAGTAAAATTCGAACCTGTTTTAATTAAATGGTTTTCTTTTTTCATCACACAGATTCTCTGATTCAGTCTTACAATGTTCTTTGTCAAAGGCAAAGCCCACATTTGTAATGTTACCAGATATATGCGTGCACCTTGCATAAAACAGTCTGCTACTATTTCACTGCATGCTTGATTGCAAGTCTGCTGTATATCTTTTAGGGTAGTACTAGGTTGCTGGGGGCCCTGGGGCAAAGTCTTGTACTAGGATCCCCATGGTGCTTCCCGCCCGCCTCTTGATAATGCGTTGGATGCTACCGTGGCCACCCTCTGCACCTCTTTTCTGTTGGATGACAGTACGGCAGAATGGGATTGGGGTGACCTTCTCCATTGAAGGTATGGCCTAGTGTGCAAGTACAAGGGTGAAGTTTTGTTTGGAGTGTGTTATGACTTGGATGAGGGAACGTGACAGGCATGAAGCACTGTTGTATCAGGGCAATGTGAGAAAAACCAACTTTGCCCCTCTCCCAACTTTGTATGCTCCCCTTCTTGAAAAGGGGCAGCGTCTTTTTTGTATCCAATACAGAAGGGTATTTCCTGTGTTATCCTTCTGTTTGTGTAAGGGGACTTGCACACATCTAAGTGATGGTAGTAGTACTGTAGTAGTAGCAATAATAGTTCAAGGTTCTTGGGTACAGAACCAACAGTGCAAAATGCCACCTTATTGCCGTGTGTGTTGCATAGGATACAACTTGAAGCTCCCTTCCCTCCTAATACATTCTCTCCAATGCTTGTTGTCCTTCGAAGCAGAGGATTCTTTGTGTTGGGCAAAGAAGTTCACCAGAGGGAGACAGTTACCTTTTCTGAGACAATTTGTGGACTCCTTTTAATGCTGCCTTTAAATAAAAAAGAAAATACCATTTAAATTATTTACTTATATTTTTGTCACCACAAATATTGTGTCCGAAAAGCATCTCTCGCCAATCCAAAAATGAGATGTAGGTCCAACCCTCAAACTTGTAAACTAAAAAGACAAGACACGATGTGTTCATGGTAGAGATGTCTATGACTTCTCAGTCTGTGCTGGGTGTGTGTGAGACACGCGCGAGAGAGTGACAGTTCTGTTACAAATGGATTGGAGCTCAAGTCTACCACTTGAGGCTTCAGTTTTCTACATTTCCTAATTACCGGTATTCAAATTCATGGACTGTTACCAGTATAGAAGCAACACTGCTGTTCATACAGACTCCTGATTCCATGAAATGTTAGCTTTTTGGTATCCCTTAGATTCATGAGGTTCTGCTTTTCAGCCGCATATGGATATTTTTTGTTTTGTTATACATTTTAAGTGTTGCTATCATCCACATTGCCACTCCAAAACTGAGAGGAAAGTGTGTTTGGAAGAACATACCTTTCTTGCTTTTACATACCTTTCTTTTACATTTCTTGCTTTTGCCCTCAATAGTTGAGAGTCTCTTGATTCTGAATGTATAGAAATATTGATTCTGAATGTATAGAAAATTCAATAAGGCCACATCTAGATTACAGAGTTCCTCAAGAATTGTAGCATACTGGAAATATGGGGAACTTGGAGAGTCCTGGACTCCTCATAGAACTAGAACTACAGTTTCCAGGGTTATTTGGGAAGCCATGAGAGTGAAAAGTTGCAATATACTGTAGATTAATGCGATATTGGGCTTGTGTCTGGCGATATTGGGCTTGTGTCTGTCTTAAATGTACTGTTGGTTAGTGCTGACTTGAATTGCTGATTTAATTAGTAGCTTATGTGCAACATCTAAATGTCTGTGGAATCTGAAAATGCATTAATATCTGTGTGTCATGTGTTTCCTGCTTTTCCTCAAAGAGGAGTCTCTCGCTTCATTTATTACTAAAGTTCAATGTAACATAACTGTAGTGGGGTATTGCTAGAAATAAACCCTGTGAAGTAAAGCATGTTCAAGTGTTGAGTTAGCTGTGGCTTGCACAAACGTACTAATGATCTTAGGCGAAGAGACCACTCAAATGACCAAACCTGTGTGTGTGTGTGTGTGTGTGTGTGTGTGTGTGTGTGTGTAGTGACTCTACTATGGCATCCACTCTATTGCAATGCTGCTGAAAAGTGAATTGAATGTTGGCATGATAGATGTAGACTGAATTGCCTGGTGCATGGCTGATGAAGCATTCATGTAACAAATAGGTCATACCACATATGCCCCATGATTTGCTGCTCAGTAAATGAGTGCTCAGTATGAAGCAGTCTCACTATATTGTGGTAGCACAGTGTTTCACTTGGTGTTGTGCGGCTGTTATGAGGCGGTGGCAGCGCTGCAGCTTTTACAGACGTGTCAAGCGCATATTGTTGCCGCTGAGGGCCAAATTAAAGGGGGCATTACGTGCAATGCCATCTCGTCGGAGGCTTATTATTATGACTTGAAAACACAGCTGCGCAAGGGCCCATGATGACAGGTTCGGTGGGGCTTTGGGTGGGGGAAATGGCATGGAGGTGAAAGGATAGACGTTGCTACCTATGTGCTGTGGCTCCAGTTTGGATTGTGCCCCTTCTCACAGCTGCTGCTTTAAAGTAAAAACAAACCTGCAGCTGCACAATGGTGCATTTTTAGGATCTCATCTAGTTTGACCTTGTTAAAATATAGATACCACATTTTTGTGTTAAAACATTCTTCCACACGCGCATGCATGCGCACATGCGCATATATATATACATATATACACATACATACACTGTATATACATACACACGCATGCATACGCACCTTTGTTTTCTGTTGGAAGTCAAAAGTCTGGAGTTGCACAGGAAAAGTAGGTCACAGATGTTGATAGGAAACTGCTGATACTTAAGCTACAGAGCAATGTCCTTGCTATATTGCTTGGGGGCCCTGGGACTAAGCCCTGCAGTGGGCTTTTTGTGGTGCCCCCACCTGTCCCCTGATGTGCATTGAGGCTATCGCTGTTGCCAGTACTTGGGGTTCAGGAGTCAGTCTGGCTGGGTGGGCCCTTGGCCAGTGCTTGACCTGTCTGGCCTCTGAGGTCGCCACTCTTACAAAGTGGTGGATTCAAGCACACATTCCCTGTCTTGGCCTACATTATATTTTTTGCACCCGGGGGGGGGGGGGAATAGCATGTTTGTTTATAGTGCCACTTAGATGAGGAAGACAGGGATTTTTTCTTCACTAATGGGAAATGAGCCATGCACTGTTGGCTGTTTTACTTACCGGTGAATTTTTGATTTGTGCAGGAGAATTAGAAGTTGGGGAAGAAGATGAAGGCTCTGCGAGTCATGATAATCTCTCTTTGGCGTCTGACCGGTATGATAAAGACGATGAAGGCCTCTCTGACGGTAAGTGACTTCTTTATCTCCAGATAAAGTGATTTTTGTTGATTTGGGAGTTTTGTTGGTCTGCAGCGTTTTTGAACTGAGCGGTGTATTTTTTGGGAAAACCGATAAACAGGGAGGCCTTAAGATACATGTGGGCCTTGTTTTCTTACTGTCACTAGACCCTTAAGGAACTGAAGAGCTCTCTCTAGTGGCTGAAAAAGCACAATGAATTTATTTTTAAAAAGTACACATCATGTTCACTTGTTTTTTCCGTAGCCAAAATAGAATTCCTCAGATTTTCCTCCCTCCCCAAGGGCGGATCTGTGACCAAAATACATTCAGAATTTTTCTTTGGAACAAATCTCATGTTAACTCGGCATTAGATTCTTGCTTAATTTTATTGTGCTACTTAACGGCCTGCTCTGTTTGTGCTATAAATAATGAAACAGTATATTTGATCGATTTTTTTTTCTATCTTCTTCTTTGGCAAACTCCATGCAGAATGAGTTCATAAAATATTAAATTAATTACTCGTCTGCATCTTCTAATTAATATATTGGCTTTTCAGTTTGATTTCTTGTTCAAACAGTTTTTGGCATAATGTTTATCTAGGTCCTCTCCTCCCCCCCCACCCTAGTTCTGAGTTTGCTAAATAGCATTTTCTCTGCATTATCTTTGAGGACAAGAGCAATTGAATATTCAATGGAGATTATTGCATCATTGCTTTCAGTGGTCTTTTTCTTGAGGGTTTTTATCAGGCAGTAGCTGATACATTGCCTATGTATATAAATAACCGTGTATATTAATTGGCTGCTCAAAAATTTAGACTTAAATGAGCGATGTGTTTTGCCGTCATACGATCAAACTGTGCAGCTCCATCTCCATCTCGAGGTACAATTGCTGAATGAAAATATGCTTCCTGCAACATGCTACTCCACATTTTATGTTACCCAGATTATTCCCTTTGGAAACATATATTGCTTTTACGAGGTATAAAATTATGTCTATTGCAGAACAGGGATAAGTCAAGTATGTGCCTAAGTGATAAACCTTCTAACAACTGGTTCAGAGTACACCATCTTTGTATGGAAATGGTGCGACGGTAACAAATTCTTTTTCTATTGAATTTGCCCAATGTTGGCATGGGGGGGGCGGCGGCTCCCAGCTTAAAAGTAAAAAAAGACGGCACATTTTTTCCTTTAGTCTTTACAAATATATATTTATAGGCAAAACAGTCTAGATTTCATTTCCAAGGATTCCCCTCCCCCAAGGCATTAAACAGAGAAAAGATAGAAGTAATTTATATCGTAAGAAATATCCCACTAACATGCCATTTTGCTATGTTTTATGGCTATGAACACACTACAAAGAAAAGATGTGAAAATAGAGGGGAAAATCGACAACTGTTTTTTCTCGTGGAAGTGAATGGTGTATTGCTAAACAATCTTGATGCTTGAGTATTGTCATCAATATTTATTTGCAAATTTAACAAGTTTCCACTGGCTCTGTTATACAAATACTGTAGTCTATTTCCTATCACAAATGCTGTGAAATTCATATGGAATACATATGAAGATTTTTGTATAAAACAAGCTGGCTAAATATTGATCTCTCTATTTAATCGGTGCAAGTTGTATTTGTGGGATATACTTCATACATTTTGGTATCTGCTCTGTAGGAAACTTGTTTTAATTTTTTGTAACCAGTAGGTCACGGACACTGCAATCCTATGTGCACTTTACTCAGAAGGAAGACTTCCTTCTGAGTAAACATTATAGGATTGCACTGTAAGACATCGAAGTTAAATGTAATCTCACTTTTCTGATTAAGCCCCTTACCTCTTTCCATTGTGACTGTTTTTTCCCCCCAGCATTTTAAGTTTTGCTATTTCATGTCAGAGCCGGTGAAAGCGTTCACAACTCAGATACTCAAAACACAGGACCAGGTATCAAGTTTGAAAATGTGCTTACCTGCTGCTCATATGAAATTGCTGGCATATACATGCAAACAAATGCATTGTTCATTGTGGCATGATAAAATGTAAAATTAGCCAATACCTTTCTGCATTAACATACATCTTCAGCGACTGTATAGAATGAAACACTGTCTTTCAGATTGTGTTGTAAATAATTTAGCTTCCGATTGACTGTTTGGCATTTTGCTCAAAAGATAATTGAGAATGTATAGCAACAATTTTCTGCTTGTGGCTGTCGGGTGTTGTACGTACAGTGTAATACTGAAAAATCCTGCTTTGTTGTCTGACCTTTGTCCAATAGTGTATTAATTAGGACGATAACTCTTAACAATGAGTACAGTATAACTCAATTATATGGGTCAGCAAAAGGCCTTTTTGTCAAATCTGATTGTTTTCGGTACTTGCATTGTGGCACGCACAAACTACATCTCCAAACTTCAGTGGACTGTGAACTCTAAACTTATGTATTTTTTCATAATGCTAACATAACTTCATAGGTTCTGAAAATGTCAACCCACCCCAAATCTCTGTATGCATTTTAAAGTCTGTTCCCCCCCCCCCATCCCACTCTTTGTTTTCTAAAAAATATTTTTCCCCCTCTGCTTCTTGGTTCAAAAGTTCACTCTGTTCCCAAATGGCCACCTAATTTTCCAGTTATTCCCTCAAGCCATATGTGTTTTGGTTTCTGTATGGTTTATTAGGTAAGGTAGGAAAGTAGCATAAGTTACATCTCCTAATGAAATTCGAGCACACTTCAGTGATGCTTTGACTTGATTGCTGGCAGCAATTAAATTGCAAGAAGGGAGAATAATGTGTCGGTCCAGACACCTTACAGAAACGGGTGTGGAAAGAACCGCGCAAAACAAGACAACTCCGAATAAAACACAATACAGATTTTTCCTGCCAGGCACATTGTTCCTGGCTGGCTTTTATTTTATTGGCTTGCAGCCTGATTGATAGCAAAATCATAACTTGCTATATGCTAACAGGCAGAGTTCACTTGTAGGTTATTGTGAACTGATAAAGGGTTAGATGGAGTTTTGATTTTCGCAGTGGACCCGGCTGCACCAGATTAATGGAATTTCAATGAGAGACTGGAGTAGTTGCAGCTTTGTCAGAAAAACTGATGGAGATTCTATAGTCATGCCTGCTCATTAATACCAGTTGTCTGAAAGGTGTGGCACTTCTCTATACAAAAGACTCTGGATAATTGATTTTTGAATAGGATTCCCCCCCCCCCCACTCACACTTATTGATGTCTGGGTTTCTTATAACATAAATGACAGACCCTTGTTGTAGTACGACAATGTTGCACATCTTTTTGTTTTTAATATATTTATGGCAGGGTGTAGACCTTGACCTGATCTTAATAACAACCACTTTATACCCTTGGAAGTTGAGGGGGGGGGGCAGGGAGGAAGAAACAGGACTGCGTGTGAGTTTGCTAATCATACATGGTTAGTACAGTATTGCCGTCTTTCTCGTAAAGAGACGTGCCTTTTTCATTAAGTTGAAAAAGAAAAATGGCAAAACATAACATTTGCAAGGTACAGTATCTTTCTAAAAGTCTCATGGGAGAGCTGTTGTAGTGTGGTGGCAAAGAGATTGAGCTGTGGATTGGGACTTCCTGGTTTGAGTCTCGCCTCTGCCATGACCTCTTACTAGATAGGCAAGCCGCTTTCTCTCGGCCTCAGTCATTCCCATCTGCAATATGGGGCTAATAATACTTTCCTTACAGAGATGTAAGGATTGTGGAAGTACGATACATGTGAAGTGCTTTGCATATTCAGAAAGCATTATGCAAATCTTAAGTATTATGTTGCTTGACCTTGATTTGGATTGAAATTGCGGTGGGTTCACATAGCAGGACTCGTCTCCTGTGAGAAAGCAGCCTTAAGCCGTACTCAGCTGCGCATGTGCCTATGATTGCAGATGGCTACAGCTAGCAACAGTTTTCATGATTTCAGTGAAGCTTTTTTGAGCCTCTGTGCTCAAAGGAGTTGTGGCTGGCTGTAGCCATCTGAATGTGTGTCCAAGGATGGTTGGGGCTGCTTATGTGTCAGAGAAAAATCCTTTGTGAACTACCTTTTTCAGTGAAAGCATGGTTTGCAAAGATTCATTGGAAATAAATGGTAGCTAAGGCTAGCGCGCCTTGTGTGCAGACTTTTCTGTTTGTATTTTAGATGTACTGATTTTTTTAAAACAGTTTTACTGTGACTTGACTCTGTTCGCTCACATGCCTGAACTACCTATTTAAAACAAAATCCTCCTATTTGGATGGGCATCGTCATCAGAATGGACTAATTGTTTCATTTGTTTTGCCACCCCACAATGACAATGCTTAGAACAGCATGTTGAGAATGACGTCTCGGGCATTGAAAATAAATTCTCCTTTGGGCAAATCTGGTCAGTTTGTCCTTTCACGGTTTTATCATAGAGCCTGATCGCGCTTCAGATGCCTTGATTATGAGAAGAGCACTCAAATTATTTCATGATGCATTGTCGAGCCTTTTCAGCTGTGAAATAAAATGTCTATTGGCTCTTGATTTGGGCTTAGCGTTTGAGACTTCTACTGATGTGTAGATTTATTTATTTCCTCCCCCCTCCCCCCGGTGACATCAAAGTCGCTACATCTGTGATAGAAATATTTGAAACAAGTGCAGTGACTGCAAAGAACTATAGATAGCTCTTTGAGTTGAGTACAGGCAGTGAAAATGAATGTTGAAAACATGCCCGTCTGGGTGCTTGCTCGATTCTCAACATTGTAGTGCACAGAGTATCCACACACTGCAGAAGGAAATCAATGGTCTAGAAAATCAGTTATGACACACTGCTTATGTGTTCTTGATTAAAGCTTGCAGGTCAGATTAGAAGGGAACATGTCTTGTGGTGTTCCTACAGTATTTTGCTTTTTTGTGTAAAATCATTTTAAAAATTCTCAAAGTAAAGTCCTTCCGTTCCTCACCTCCAAACATGATTTGGCATGTATTTCCCTCAAAAGGACCTGTCCTGTGCTACTTCCAAGGACTTTATTTAGAATAATCGTTTATTAACTTTTTTTAACCTGACTTGGCTGTACTGAAGTAGAACTCTCACAGTTGTGAACAGCTACCATAAAACCAGTACCCAACCAAGCAGATGCCATAATAAGAACCAAACCAGTCGCAACGTAAGTATAGCAGACAGTGGATTGGATCCAAATGTACCCTTCTGCACCTGGGAAAGGTGTCTTTGATTTCCCAGAACGGCTGCTTTCTGCTTGGCATTGGAATGGTGCTTGAGAACAGTGAAATGAAATCCAAAGCTGCTCTTCCTCTGAATTAAAAATCCGCATATCGCTGGGTAAACGCCGTCTTTATGAATTTTTTTTATTAAATAAACAAGATGTTAAAACAAACTTTACGTTTCACCCCAAACATCTGGGGCATCATCAGAAGTTAAACATCCTCTTCAGGAACAACCTACTTGTACCAAAAGCCCAGATATACTGTAATGGGTTTCTGTTTAGCTCTTTCAGTTTTCATGATTTTGCTTGCTCAACAGAACTGAGTGCTGCAGAAATTCTTGATCTGTTGACGAGTTGTTGCTTGTTTTTGTTTGGATTGCCATATAGAACATTCACCTGATGATTGTTACTTTTGTATTTCTTGTCTTCCGAGTTTCTTCGCCATATCCACCAAAAGTGTTCAGTCCTTTTTCTCAGTCCTTTTTCTCAATTGGCAACTGGATGCCCAGTTGCCAATTGGGTGTCTTAATTTGGACCACAGTCTCCTAGCCGAGTCTTTTGCCCATTGTGTAGTCCCATCTGTTGTGGGGAAAAATAGTCAGGCAATTGCATGTTGCTGTTACACCACAATGGACAAAATGAGCGGGTTTTGTAGCTGGCATTGTCTGCTGCATTTAGAATCTGCTCAGTCTATGATGGCCCAAGATGAGGATGGCATTGCTGCTGTTTGGCTCATTGCTTTGCAAGAAGATGGGGAAAGAGGCCCAAGAAACTGAACAAATTGTCCAGCGCTGGTTGATGTCTAGTTTTTGAAGAAGAAATAGAAAGGCTTTTTGGCTTTTAGAATATCTTCGAACCTTTTTCCACATCAGATGATATTTCAGCCTTGATTTCATACAGAAAGGTAGGTTAGTGTGGGTGCCCCTGCGTCCTGGGGTTCAGCCAAAGGGGGTACCTCCACCTCCATAGGGATTGGAATACAACATTGGTGGTATGGGGGGGATGGACCCGGTGCCACAAATAAGGGCAATTGACACTTGTGGGCGTGCTTTCACCAGTCCTTTATTGGCACTTCTTGGCACCATATAATTTCCCCACTTCCTTTATGGCGTCCCCTGAGGGCCATCCTACCCACTTACAGCTTGCCTCTTTATGTAGGTGTCCCGGGCACACCTGGAGGAACCTAGGTGTCAACTGGGCTAGCAGGTTGATGGGGCCACTCTCTGTAGGGTAGAATGAGACATCCTGCAACTCTCCTCCTGTCTCAGTGGGGTGTCACAGGGGTCTGAAGAACCCCCTGCCTGCCTACCTCGTAGGTCTCCATGAGAGCAAGTTCTTCCCAACCTCTTCTTCCATCGTCTTTTCCCAGCTGGCTTCTTCGTTTGCCCTGCTCTCTCCTCTTTCTTTCTTGTGTTGTCTTCTCTCTTCCCCTCCTTTCCTGGGCTGCACCGTCCTCCTCTGATCCCGTCGTCAGCTCCGTCCCCCTTGGCCTCACCTCCTTTCGTTTTTCCTTTGCTCTCCCTCTCCTTCCTTTTTCTCCCTCTCTTCCTCCCTCTCATTTCCATCCTCCCCTCTGCCTTCCCTATTCTCTTTGCCCTCTTCTCTCACGCCTTTTCCTCTGCTTTCTCCTGACCTGCTTCTTGAACTCCCTCGCTGATCTCCTCCTGCCGGGAATGCCTCTCCCTTCCCAGGCACATAGCAGTAATGTCACTGCCCCACCACAGCAAGCCGCTCATGCTCCTGGGGGTGGCTCTGGAACCTTGGCGGGGCGGCGGACACTTGCAATCTGATGCATGTCTACTAGGAATTAAGCCCAATTGAGTTGAGTGGCTTACTCCCAGGAAAATGTGCAGAGGATTTCAGCCTTAGATTGTTCATGTTATGAAATAACTTTTGCTTGCTATGTTAATCCAGAAATTCTTCTCAATAATACTGCCATTACTTCCTTTTGCATGTTAGACTTCTTTTTGAAAAAACTCTGTGGAGGGAAAACAGTAAAATGCAACTTCAGAGTGTACATATTTCAGATGTTTTTAGGAAGACATTCATGGCACTGGCTAGAAATACATTTATCTTTTCTATAATCACTGGCTGCAAAAGGAGGAGAAATTTCTTGATCAGCTATAGATAAACATTGTATTTCATGCTCTTCCCTTTTCATTGGCAAAGTTACCGGTACTTTGTCATCGGAAATGATGGAAACCTTTTCACCTACCAGGTGCTTGATAGTTAGGACAAGTTTCTAAAGTAATCTGGAAAAAAGGGGGCTGCAGTGAGTTGGTGATAATTGATTTACTCCGTCGCATCTAACTATCCCTTGTTTTCATTACTACATCCCTTGGGCAGTAATCACAGGATCAAGCTGCCAGTCTGTGGGCATAATTTTTCCAGTAATGCCATCTGGCTCATTGGCACTTGAAGTTGTGATGACTCCTTTGCTGTTGCCACTGACTTTGTCAAATGGCTAGACTGTTGATTAGAGCTCTTCTGCTAGTGGTTGCTAATTTTTCCCAACTATTGATTTTAATTGGGAATTTTATGCACTCTTGCCTCATTTGTGTACATGTTGAGAATTCGGTGTTGGATGCATTTTGGGATGATATAATGGTGTTTGCCAGTAGTTTTCTGCCTTCAATCAAGGGGTTCAATTTTTGCAGCTTGCATGATAGTCCAGCAAATAATTTTAGTCTCCTTTTAGAATTTATTGAATTTATTGAATAGGATGAGAACTCTAAAGCTATTTGCTCAGCTGATTGCCTCTTGAAATCACACTGGGTATTTCTCAATAATACTTTGTAGTATCCATAAATGTTCATTGTTTGTAGCTCCAGCTACTGAAGGTTTCTATGAACAGATTACAGCCCATGAAAATATAATGCTCAACCGTTGTTGGTTCCAATCCTGGTTTGCGATGTTAACCCTAGTTAAGGTACCAAACATAAATTGAAAGCGGATACGCTAGTTTTCATGGCCACAGGTTGTAGAGCATGAGGTGTTTAAGGGATTTAAAGCCATGATAAAAAAAGAAAAGGAAAAATGGCTCAATTCTTTCTCACACGAAGCAGAGAGTACTGAACACGTTTTAAACACACACACATAATTTCTCCCAACGTTTCGGCAACCAAATACCCTAGTTGCCTTCTTCAGGGGTGGACTATGGATCCACAAAATGAACCCAAACCCAAGCTACCAGCACAATTGAGACCTTGCATTTAAATAGCCCTAATTGGTTGTTTCCAATTGCTGTGTTAGCTACCTCGGCCACAATTCTTAAAGGAACAGCACTTTCACTATTGAACAGTGCCTCACTCAAGCCTCTCGCACTGCCTAACAGTGAAAGTGCTGTTCCTTTAAGAAGGAAAGTGATGTTCCTTTAGGCCGGCTGCCGTATCGTACACAGGATCGGGCTGTCAATGTAGGCACCCACTGGCTCTTTCGGGGAGCTTTTATGCCTGTTTACATCTACTTCCTGATGCTATTCCTAATGTGCTATTATTGAAACAATTGTGTTATTTGTTCTTTTACTAGCTTTATTATGCTGTTGGCTATTGCTATTTAATTTTGTGGTGTGTCTGCATTGCTCTGTTATGTTTTGGACTACTGTGGATCTTTTGAGGGAGAAAATGTTTTATTAAATAAATACATTCAGATGGGTTTTGTTTGTATTTTCTAGACGCAGATGTATAGAGTGCCATTGTAGAACAAAAGAGAAGAGAAAACCTTGTGGCACTTTCAGGGCTAATGAACTGATTGTAATGTAAGTTTTTTTTGGGCAACAGTCCTCTTCATCAGATTCATGATGTGCTTTCATATATGACTTCATGCATCTTATGGACTGTAGTCCACAAAAGATGCTGCTGCCATAAATTTGTTGGTCTTTAAAGTGTTGCAAGACACCCACAAAAACCATAGACGAACAAGGCTACCCTCTGAAAGCCATTGCCACAGTACAGCATTGACACTACAGCCGAACGTCATTGGACTTTGAGAAGGTGCTACTGAAAATCAAACTTGAAAATTAGACCCAGATTTGAAAGAAGGAATTTGTCTCCGCTCTGCACCTGACCAAAGTCAAACGGACCTCGACTAGAATTGAATTTTAAGGCATGAAATGCAAATTTATAATGGACGAATCTTCTGAAAACGACTAATCCATCCTGAAATATCCTAGTAGTTCTAAAGATGTTCAGGCCAACGGCTAATGGTGTGGCTGGGATCCAAAGAAACGAAAGTGTGAGCAGGATGTACTACTGCCAGTCCAGGGGAGTGTTGCCAATTTCCCCCCGGTCCATGTCACATACTATTCTGGAGCAGCTTTTCAGGAGTGCGAGGGTTTGGAGGAGCAGAGAGGGGTGTATATATACAGTATATGGAACATTGTTCACCACAAAGCCCTGGTGTGTTTGTGGACCACTATGCTCCATCCCTTTGGATCTCAGCCCGTGTCTTCAAGCGTGCCTGTTTAGGCTGCTCAGCAAAAATGTGCCTCTGTGGTCAGTTCATAATAAAGTCATGATTAGTTATACGTCTTTCCGAAATTGCATGGTATCTTTTCAGCTGTAACTAAAACGTGTAGCTTAAATGTTTCCTCTAATCAATTGTACAGGATGCTGCCAGGCCATTAAGATTTATGCTGTCGTCAAATGAAGAAAGGGGGGGGGGAGAGAAATCTATGGAATTTTGTTTGTTTTGCTCAAATATGGAGATGGGTATTCTGTAGCGTTTTTCTTTAGAGTCGTAGGGAGCTTGGTGACCTTTTTGTGGCAAATTATGTAGAAAGAAAATATTTATATTCATTTAAAACAACCTCTGTGAAGAAATAGTCTCATTACCCTGTTTGATCAATTTCTCGTCGCCTGAGCTGGAGCATGCTGCTGTTGCCATTGGGTGATGGAATACGCCGAGAAGTAGCTAATGGTGATGGTGCTCATCAGGACAGGGTTCAACCAGCGGTCAGCAACAAATAATTCAAGACTGTTTCTAAGTTTGTGGCTGGTGGAATTTGCTTTTCGCCCCAAGCCAGCAGCAGTGCTGAGCTGGGCTATTTGATTCTAAGAGAGGCATATTTTCCTCTTAGCAACTGCACATTTGCGCAACCCATAGAACTAGACTCTCTCCAAAGATCTCCCCTCCCCCCCCTTTTGTGATGGTGGAATAATGCTTTATTGTCAAGCGACATGCAAAAGACGCCTTGGCTGTTCCATAAGAGCCTACAAGCAATTTTGTATTTGTCCTTTGTCGACTTCTAGTGGTTGCATTGTTGTGAAAACACAGGCAATAAAGATGTTTACGGGCAGAGTACTGATGCAGTGCATTGCAGTTGCGAATTAACACATGTTTATATAGTGGTGACGTGTGTTGTGTTGGTTTTTTTTTTTTTTTTTTAGCCAAGTGCAAAATAATCTCATTGCACTTCAAAATAACTATTCTCGGATACTAACCTTTTCCACTCAAGAGAAGGTTTTTATTTGGTGTGCGCACACGTGTGTGTGTGTGTGTGTGTGTGTGTGTGTGTGTGTGTGTGTGTGTGTGTGTGTATTGTCTAGGGAAACATTTCAGCTCTTTGCCCATAATAATATTGCATCAATGCATTGGTTATTATGGTAATTTGTAAAGAATTTACAATTTCCACAGGAAATGGAGCCTGTGGGAGAAAACATGTCAGGGGGCGAAAGTATTTATAACCCAAATAGTTAAGGCACAAGTGAATGGAGACAGTTTGGGAAAGATGTTTTGAGTTTTATGACCCTAAGAGGCCGGATCAGGGAAATCACACGCTGGCTTTTATGACTTTTTATGGCTTTTCTCACCCTTAGGCTGAGGTTCTGACGTTTGGGTGTATTCATAGTTAAATCTTTAGCTAAGATTATTCTGTTTGCTTGCTCACGGTGCTACTTCTCAAGCTACCATAATAAAATTATTAAGAAATACCTGATAGTAGGAGAATAATTTGTATTCATGTAGCGTGATATTTATGATAGTTAAGGGTTTTGGACAGTTTATGTGAGAGATCTTGTCTTCCAGCTGAGAACTTCAAAGTTAGATTACTAGAATCTAACATTCATTTATAGAGTAGTTCTTCCCTCCTTTTTAACTGAAAGGTCTTTAAAAAGTCTGCCATTTTATTTTTGAAAATATTAATTGTGTGCAGCGACAATGTTCTGTAATATCTGCCAAGGCTCTTGTTCTCTCAAGAGAGAATTTTTATTCAGACATGTTTTAGTAAGCATAAAGTACAATGTACTGAAACAGGCAACCGAGAAATGGTGGCCAGGATAGACTAAGTGATCTTCGAATGGTGCTGAAGCTACATACTCCATTTTTTCAAAGCACAAGTAAAAAGATGAGTGTGCTGTAATACTTCCAAGTGTGGATTTTTTTAATAAAAGTAAATGTAGCTTAATAAAGGCCCAAAACATTTTTACTTCTCCAAAACTGTTAGAACAATAAGAAAAGTAGCCTGTTTTGGCATGCGTGTATAAGTCATGCACGTTTTTTGCGCCTGAGGCACATAGGTGAAAACCGCTTGTGGTTTGGAGAATTCTTTATTTTGCAAATTTGAAAAAAATGTTGATGGTGGAAGCGGGTGAGGGAAGCAGTCAAATCATTTGCCAGTATAAACAATATGGTATTCCATAATATTGGAATGTTATTACTGTATGTTGGGTTCGCCAAACTTTCAGCACATGACATCACTCGGTCTTATGGGGAGCTGGAACAGGTCGGTGTTAGAAAATATACATTTTGTACACATGTCTAAGAATGTTCTCATTGTGTGAAAAATATTTGCAATATATTTACCGTCTCAGCAGCTGAACGGCTGCTTGCTGTCTCTCTCAGCTGAGCTTTCAGTGAAAGTGGTGCAGCCCAAGGAAGAAAGTGTACATGGCAGGCAGTGGCGGTGGGAGAAAAGGAAGGAGTGAGTGGCCAGATGCAGTTATAATGCTCGTCAAAATTGTGTTGGTGGACCAGATGTGGCCCTTGGGTCATAGTTTGGGGAATTCGCTAGTTCTTTTTAAAAGTCGCTGGTAAGATTTTTATGTAAATACCTTTTGAGTTATGTTCAGTTCCTATTAAAAAGATGCATTTCGTTTTGTGGATGTGAGCCTCTCTCTATTGCCGGTTTTCCCCAAAGCGTTGGCTGTTGAGTGGCTTCCACACATGCATCTGGGCACCGGCTAAATGTTGCATCATGGCTGTCTGAGTTCTACCTTTTCAATCCTCTATATGGCTAGTGAGTGAGTTCTTCATTCTCCAGTCTTTCTCATGCAACTATTAACAAACGCTGCCAATATTTTAAAGCATTTATAGGTTATATATAATCTACAACCTAGAGATTGCATTTGTGCTTCCTCAAAATGCAGCTGCCTCTCGGGTAGAATGTAGGGAACAATCACAGTGGTACTGTGAATGCAGTAGAACATTTTTAAAGCCAGAAAAATGAGGAATAGCATATCTAATTGGAGTGACAAAGGTTTTTTTTTTTTTTTTGGATAGGTAGGTGTAATTATCCAACTTGGTATTTGGCCAGGATGCTGGTGTTAATCCCCTAGTCTTGCTAATGAGACTTCCAGTTTCATTAACAATCAGAAATGTGTATACAGTATGTGCTTAGGACACCATGCAGGAAATAAACATTTGTTATTCCACTTTGGAAAGCCTCTTGTATTGCCTCTTAAGGCTGTGTAGAGAACCCATTTTGTGGTTTATAAGAAAGGATTGTGGAAGACTGCAAAAGTTGGTGCTTATTTCTATAGCTCACTTCAGTGTACAGTGGCTCTGATCTGACAAGTGTAGCACATGCAGAATTGGGATTGTGTGCATGCACTGACTATTGGATCATGAATCACATGGTGGGGACAGAGAATCTTGGTGTGCTGGATCTCTGTGTTCAGTATTGGGTGCTGCACATAGCTTCCTTGCATCGGAGTGGGAATCCCTTGGTCAGCGTCAAACAGATGGCTGGTGCTGTTGGGTTTGATAGTATTGGTCACGTGTGCCAGGGGAATGAATCCTGGGCCGTCTTTCAAACAGATGATCAGTGCTACCAAAGGTGACCATGCTGTTAGAACAGGTGTGCACAAATTTGTACGCAAGAGCGTTCACCAAAATCCATTGCATGTGACTATATAGGTTCAGAGAAGTGGCTTTACAGTTTATGGTTCAGTTTGTATCAGTTCATCCCCTTCCTCCTGTGTCCTAAAGCAGAAAGCCTACCTGTTCGTTTGGGGAAGCTTCTGGGTCACAAGGAGAGCCATGAAAGGTGACCCCTATGGAGAACAAAGTTGAATGTAGAAGGTTTTGCTATGTCTGTATGGGCACAACAATGCTCTCCTCTGAGTCTCCAGTAGTTCATGTGCTTCTTGAGACTGGGTTGAACTTTCTTCCCAGGGAGAATGGTTGGATAGAGCAATGGAGGGTTGGATCTGAGCGGGAGTGCTGGCAAAGGCTGGGCTTATGATTAAACTATAGTTTAGCATATCCACTGCCCAATCCATTCAATATGACAAACTGGTGTATCTATTGTACATATTTTGTAATTCTCTTATCAGTTACTTCTTACACTAGGAACCGCTCCTTAGCTTGTTCTGCCACCTTCTGCTAAAGCCATCTGGTGTTATTTTGTACTCTGGTCTCCTCTGAGGAAAGGCTAAAGTGTGTGGCACTTCATTTGTCAAAAATAGTAGAAATTTATGAAATCATGAATGGTGTGGAGAGAATGGATAGAAATAAATTGTTCTCCTGTTTGCAATCCTAGAACATTGAGGGCACAATCCAAACCTACTTAAGCCGCTGTTCTAACCAGCGGGCCAGCGAAAACGGAAGGCCCCAGAACGGAAAGGGGATTCAAATCCCCTTTGAATTCCCCTTTTGGAGGGGATTTGAATCCCCTTTCTGTTCTGGGGCCTCCCGTTTTCGCTGGGCCGCTGGTTACAACGGTGGCCTAAGTAGGTTTGGATTGCGCCCTATGTGATTCTACTTAATGAAGTCAATTGGCAGAAAGTTTAGGACTGAGAAAAGGAAGTACTTGTTGCACGATGCAAATTAGCATATGGAATTGCCCCAATATGTGGTGGTGGTCACCGGCTTAAATGGGATCCTAAAGGGATAGGATATATTCATGGGGGATAGGTTATCAATAGCTATTAGCTCTGGCAGGTGACGGGAATCGCCATGAACTGAGATGGCATTCTTCTGAATACCAGGTGCTTTGGCCAAATAGGTGATGGCCATCATCTTCATTATCTGCCGGGGGCTCCCACAGACCTCCTGACCAGATATTGAAAACAAAATGAAGTAGATAGGTTTTGGTTTGATCCAGCAAAGCTGTTGTGTTCTTATGTGGCTGTCATTCAAGAGAACCTACCTAGGGTGTTTTCTACAGTGTGCTTTCATTGTCATTAACCTGGAAGAAGAACAGGGGCGTCTCTTATTTTGTAAGTTGTAAAACTGATGCAATTTACAGAGAGAAACATCCAATGAAATGATCTTGTACAAAGGAAAGTTGTGTCCTTAGTTGCAGCGTTAACCGTACCATGTTGGAGTCCATAGAAACTCACTGCACGTTCTTGCATGTCAGCTTGTCCGATCTGTAATGAGATTGTATTTTTTTCATTTTTAAAATATGTATATACAGTACTGTAGTTCATCCAAAAATTCCACATGGGTACAAATTCAAAACAATGAACAAAATTATCAATTTTGCACAAATCAATGAAAATTAAAAGCCACAATGAAGCAAGAAAACATTACGTAACAAAATCCAAAGAATGGCAGTACAACAACTAGGGGTAGCGGTAAATGGGCCACGGATCTCAGTCAAAAATTTTGAAAGGCTCTCTGAAATTTCAAATTTCATTGGATTTAAGTGGGCTTAGTTGGCACCAAGGCCAGCTCTTGATGCAGCATGCTAAATGTTGCCCCCCTTACCCAATGATGTGCCAGCCTCTGCTCCTCCCATTTGCCAATGTTCTCCTCCCACTTGCCAATGTCCAGCACTTTCGTCCCCTCCATGTTTCCTCTTCCTCTCTATCCCCCTTTTCCTATCCAGGGAGTGTAAGGAGGAGGAGCAGTGGAGGCCAATACTTGGACAGAGATGGGTGCCTCCCGCCAAATTTCTGCCTAAGGTGATGGCTTCAGTTGGCATCATGGATAGGTTGGCCCTGGCTGGCGCCTCAGTCAAAGCCTATATAAGGCTCTCTGGGCCACCTGGGATTCCCAAGACCAAAGCTGTGCCCTGTTGTACCCGCAAAGTATGAAACTGATCCTGACATCCAAAACAGGTATATGCCCTAGCTAATTGTTCCACCCCCACTGTCAAATCATGCTGATGCAAACTGAAGTGTGTTAAAAATAGTCCAGTGTGGAGTAGCTCCAGCTTCTTTCACCGAT
This sequence comes from Plestiodon gilberti rubricaudatus, assembly GCA_026170595.1. Classification (NCBI taxonomy): domain Eukaryota; kingdom Metazoa; phylum Chordata; class Lepidosauria; order Squamata; family Scincidae; genus Plestiodon; species Plestiodon gilberti. Next base: position 86,896,841 of record JANXHW010000006.1, read on the forward strand.
TGCCTTGTTGTGCTGTGGCCCGTCTAGATCTTCTGCATGCAAGGATGCTAGAGTCAAGCATCATGATGCATTGAAGTGGGCAGGGCTGGTTGGGGGGTGGGGTAACTATGGTAAAGAAAGCATCTCATTTTGCTTCTGCTACTGATGGAAAATGTGCAAAGAGTTATGCAGGACACTGGAACCTTGTCTTTTAATCATTGACAGTCTTTCTAGTCCTCGCTCTGTCTTGGAGGATTTCACCAAATATTGCATGTAGACTTGCAAGGCTATCAACTAATCCATAAGGGCTAAACACTTGCTGTTTTTCCTCCCCTCCCCACCCCACCCCTGAGCATCTCAGTATTTGAAGGATACTGAATTCTGTAGTAACAAAGTCTGTGCCTGTACTGCATTTGGACAGAGTCATAATTTTCCTCTTTAACATAATGTGATTACTCATGGGTTTAAAATAAAATAAAACTGGCACATCACTATAGTAATAGAATGACATCTTGTCTTGTTCTCATAGAATATGGCATCTTTCTACTATATTAGATTTACAGTGTTTTAAAAATTGTCCTTGTATCCGACTTATTCTTTAATCTGCTTTCCTTTGTTGCAAAGTAAAATCCACAAATTCACCCTAGTGAACTTGTGGTCAGAGTTGAGCCATGTCAGGGTGGGAGGTGTTGGTGAACTGTGACTTTAGTTTTAGTCTGTCTCAGAATAAGCAACTCTGATGCTTTTTATAGGGTCATGATGTAACTGTGGCTGTTGGCTATGATGCCATACATGGCTATGATGTAACCAATGTCTGCATGCCCCTACAGCTTTTCATAGGGAAATAGTTTTAGGACTCTCTCATTGCTGGCAGTGTTGAAGAAGCACCACATCTTCTTTTGAAAAGAAATCTGCTGTGCCCAGCGATAGACTGTGTATGTGTGGGCCTTTGGATCGGGGCTGCTCACTTCTGTTCAGAGCTCTGCAGGTGCTCCAATGTACAGATGCAACTCCCCTGTCTGGGAAGAAATGAACAGTCTACCCTTGTGGGCAGCAGAGTTCCATGCACATTTGAGATCTCTTGTATCCGCAGGAGGGCACCTGTGTTTGAAAGCAAGGGGCGATATTTATGTGCCCTTGCTGGTGGGTAAAGACATGTGCAGCTTCGGCTCTGCAATGTATGTGGATGGTAAGCGCACCTCGATAAGAGAGAGGCTGTAGATGAGTGGCAGAGCACCTGCTTTGCATGAAAGTCCCAGGTTCGACCCCTGACAACACCAGGAAGGGCAGAGAGCAATTCCTGTCCGAACCCCTAGAGAGTAGCTGCCAGACAGTGTTAATGATACTGAGCTAGATGGACCAGCGGCCTGACTCGGAAGAAGGTGGCTTCTTATGTTGTGACTATGACAATGTGTCTGTATGGATTCCTGGAGATTGTAAGAGAAGGCAGAACAGATGTGCTCTGCAGAAGCATAAAATCGTCACTGTCATATGGTAAATGGCCGGCACAGGCTAGACTGCTTCCTCCTTTTCTAGAAATGCTGGGCTAATTTACATATTGATAGAGTAGGAACAGGAAATTTACTGTTGAAGCCGTAGGTAATAGAAGTGATTTGGGCGCACTCTAGAGGCAGGAGTAAAGACTGAGCCAACTCAATATCATTATTGCTCCGAAGTGGCATAATTGCCATTAAGGTGAAATTGATTCATTTTCAAGCAAGGGGGAAAATGTAGGGGAAACTTCTTAAAAAGCTTCAGCCCATTCTTCTTATGAGATTATTCTTTCATTCTGTTGATTAATGTTTGAATGTAAGAATTTGATGGAAGCATTTCAATATTAAATTCTGAGATATGGGAAAATCCTAGCAAACACTTCTAGATTGCCTTCTGTCTGCCTGCCTTGCAAAAGACTCTTAGTTAAATGGACCATCTTTAAATGATGTCATTAGCTCAGATTGAAAAGACGGTGCCTGCAGGGAAATAATTTAATTGTCTTCAAAGCACTCCTACTTTTGTATGTAGATCTCAAAACTTTTTTTCCTTATCAGATAATTTATCTAAAAAATTCTTCTTTAAATTCTCTGTCAAACCACTGAGAAGGAATTTTCAGCTTTCTTTGTAGGTTGGGGTTCTAAAGTATTTCCTCTGAAATTACAAAGTTGTTTGGGGGGGGGGAGCAGGGGAGTTTCCTTTCTACCTGTGCTAATGCTATAATATCCACACTCTTCCGGAACCAACCAGGTTAGAGAGAAGCTTTAAACTGGGCAAGAGGCACTTTTTCAATTGGTTCTCCTCTTTTATTTAGCAGAGGGAGAGCAACTGCTCCTCTTTCACCCCAGCACAGTGTCTTTTCTGCTGGCTGTTGCTAGTGTTCTGCATCTTTTTAGATTGTGAGCCCTTTTGGGACAGGGAGCCATTTAGTCATTTGATTTTGTCTGTAAACCGCTTTGTAAACTTTTTGTTGAAAAGTGGTATATACATACTGTTAATAAACTATATAACTAACTATAACTATATAACTATAACTAACTATAACTATATAACTATAACTATAACTATAAAACAATATAATATAATAATAAATAAACCTCAGGGTTTTGGGGTGGGGAATTCATTCCTGAGATCCCGCTGCCCTTGGGGTTCATGGGGTTTTGGTGGGGGATTCATGAATGGTAGGCCTGTGTGCCAACTACTTCCCTTTTTGCCCCTTGAAACCAATGCCCTGTGTTCTCCCCAATTCCATTTGTATTCCTGCTCCTTCTTGTCTCTGCCCTTTCTCAAGTGGCATTTGCTGCCTGGGAATGCTAGAGTGTGGCAGCTTCTTCAACATTTGGATAAGTCAAAAAGCCCAGAGGAGCCCGTACTTTGGCTCCTTGCCATACCAACATCACCCTCCCTGAAATGGAGGGAATTATTTAAGAATGACATTTCATCTGACATAACTCAGAATTTGGAGCTTAGGGATTTTGCATATGGAATAGTTGAACATGGCAGAAGCCTTTTTTTTTTTTTTGCTACCATGTTGACTTTTATATTACAAAACTTGGACATCTTGTCATGTGATTTTTTTCCTGCATACACCTGCACCAATACAGTTTTAGCCGATACAAGCTTTCCATTTTGACGATTCCTTTTCTTTTGTGCTTCCTTGCTCCCCCCCCAGATTTCATTTTAATTCAGTTTCAGCCCAATCCAAACTAACATTTACGACAGTGAAACAGAGGTTCCGCTGTTGTAAATGGCAATATGGCAGCGTGCACTTCTAACCACAACTGCCACATGGCTAGTGCCTGTTACTATTGTTGTTTGGTTGCTGATTTGTGGCTTTTAGGTTCTTTGTAATTGAAAATGTTTTATGTTTACTTGTGTTTGCAACGCATTTGTTTTGAATTAGTATTGTTGGGATGTATTATGTATCCAAACTGTACTTGGATGGTTGGTTGTATTTAAATGATGTGTTGTTATTAAGGATATCTATGGACAGCTTTTCAACAACAACAAAGTTTTATGCTATTGATATGTTATGCTCTGGCATTGCTGTAGGTATTTGGATTTAATGTTATAGGGACTAACATGTTGTGATGCTTTGAATTCAACCTGGCTGTGGGAAAGCAGCTTACAAATATCAAATATGTCCAGGATCAGAGAGAGACCTGGAAGCACTCCCAAACTGTGAACTTGACCCTTCAAGGGCAGTGCAACTCCATCTAGAATAGGGGTGGCCAACCTTCCACCATTTTGGCCTCTGTGTTCTTAAGAGTTGTGTAGAAGGCAGAATCTTGGCAGCTGCAATTGCTGATGGTGCTGCTAAAGCAGCTGCACCTGCTGAAAGGCCCTCACCTATACAGCCATTAAAGGGCCAGGAGCATTCATGTTGAAAGGTTGGCCACCCCTGATCTAGAACATCCACAGAGCCCACTCTTAAAGTAGAGTCCAAACTGGAACAGATATGAAAGATTTTCATGCCAAAGTGCCATTGGAAACTGGTCTCCTTAGGCCACGGAGAGCTCCTCTTCACCTGAGCATGATGGCTGAGCATTTCTCTACTTCAGGCAATAACAGGCATTTCTCTACTTCTTGATACAAACTGTTCTAGGATTGCTGTTGTACGCGGCTTTGCGTGCTGTTTTTCTGTGGTAGAATGTGGTATACGTTTCCTGAAAATAATTTAAAAAAATAGTTTTCCACATTCAGGACATGACAGTAACAGAGGACATTTTTGGTTACTTGTGGATAAAGGCCAATTGCCTAATCCAGACATGGGCAAGCTACAGCCTGCAGGACAAATCTAACCCATGAGAACCCCCAGGCTGCCCTCTGACTTGCAGCAAAGTGCCTCTAATCTAGCCTTCCATGTTGCTCTGGTGCTGCCGCCTTCTCGCTTCCCAGAATACCTGGACGTGAATGCTGCGGTTGGCAGCTGTACGCATCTTTTTGAAGTCAGCTGAGCAGCAGAATGACAAGTGAGTGTGTGCTGCTTTTTCCCGTTGCTTGCTTTTTCCAGTGAGGATGTGAGGAGATTTGGCTCTTGTCTTTTTCGTTGACTGTGTGGGGTGCTCAGGGTGACCAGATACAATGGAGGACAAAGTGCCTATACCTTTAACCATTATATAGAAGAGGGAATTTTGGCAGGTGCAGCTTTTTGCACCCTTCCAAAATTCCCTCTTCTATACAATGGTTAAAGGTATAGGCAATTTGTCCTCCATTGTATCTGGTCACCCTAGGGGTGCTGGTTCAGCTCAGCTCCCCTCACCCACCTCGGCTCTCTTCTCTCTGATCAGTCAGTCAGTCTGTCATGGGGGGACGACGACGACGACACCATGTCAGTTTGGCTCAGCTTATCCCTTGCTCATTGACTACTGCTCTGACCCTCTGAACCCAAGGAACTAGCTCTTTCTTCAGCAGTAGACTTACCTTTCCAAGTGCCTTCATACCAACATTGGGCAGTAGACTGAGCCTGTGGCAGATTTAAGACCTTAGTCCATCTTTGACCCTTGTTTGGGCAAGTTGGTCAGTTGGAGCTCTCCATGGTACTGTAACTGTGTCGAGCTTTGCTTGACTATACAGTACTAAATTTAGATACACCTTTGCATCTCATGGGATCTGGACACAGCACTTAGGATTACAGAGCATGCTTGGTCTGGGGGAGGGTCATGATTGGGAATGGACCTAAGAGACTACTGTCTCTAGTCCACTCTTCTTGCAAAAATATGAGGATCCCCTTGAGAAGATCTCGTTGTGTGTTACATGGGTCTTGTCAGGATATCTTGGATGGAGTTAAAGCTAGAACTTTTGGGTCTATATGTTCTTGGGTCTCTTAGCTCTCTTCAGGCAGAACAGGGATACCCAGCATAGACACCTATGGTACCCAGGCATTAGGAGGCCTCTAGATGGGCCAGACCAGGTATAAATGCCGAGAGAACCCTTTGCTGCTTTTTCTGGTAAATTGTGTAGAGTCTTGGCTCCCTTCTTGCATAGTCTTCTGCAAATCTTACACACACCACACTCAGAGAGAATTCATTTCCCATTGCACTCTAAGCCTTCAGTGCCACCTCCTTGTGAATGCCTGTAGTGGTGTTAGGCTGGATATCTTTCTAGATCTGCCCCAAGATAAGGATGTCTACAACCCATGCCTGTACATTGTGGCTGGAGTTGATGTTTTTCTTGGTAGTGGGCAATACTTTGCTTCATGCACAGAGCTTATTAAATTAAAAAGGAGGTGGGAAAAGTGGCATATCACTGTCACATGAATCTGCCTTGTACTGAGCCAGACCATTGGTCCACCTAGGTTAGTATTGTCCTGATGTTCATCTAGGGTTTCAGACAGGGGTCTTTTTCCCAGCCCTATCTGAAGATATCGGGGATTGAACCTGGACCTTCTGCATTCATAGTAGGTGTTCTACCATTGAGCCATAGCCTCATCAATCCCTCCCTGCTCCCCAGTTCTCGTTCTTCACTCTGAGGAAATAAGTCCAAATAAGTAGCCTTTAAAGTTGATCTAATGATTTTGACAGTTCTGATATTATTTAGTTCTCTCAATAAATTGAACCACACCAAGATCAGTTGGAAAGGTATCCAATTTTCTCCTTGTCACTGGTTCACTGCTAGGTCAGCAAATGCTTACTGAGGAGAGAATGAAAGGGCAGGGGTGGTCCAGAGCAGGTAATATTCAGCTTTGAGTATCCAGGTAAGAAGGTCCTTAGCTTCCAGACCTCAGCAATTAGGGGGCAGGAATCCTCGGGTAATTCAGCCAATAAAGGTGTTTAATGATAGTATGAACAGTTAGAGGTGATGATTAATTAGCCTGGGCATTTTGGGCTGGCTAGTGTGCATGCTGTACTACATACTGGCCATCAGCTGGTAGGCATGCAGTCTTGTAAAGGGCTTTCTGCTTTGACATTGGTCATATATCATTGCAGCTGTGCCCTTTGATTACTGGGAGGGCTTGCAGAGTGATTAATAGCCAGGATCAATGTTTCTGCCCAGCACATGACATTTGGTCACAGAGCAACCATATACTTATTCCCCTTTGGCACAACGCTTAGGAGAAATGAAGGATGAGACCTGCCAATTTATAGCTGAGGAGCTTCCAGTTTATAAAATGAGTCAACTTTGACTGTACAAGATTATTCCCCCTTGAAATAATTAGTGCAGCATTAAACACAATTAGAACCAAAACTACGGGAGCATGCTTGCTGAATCCAAGCCAGTTGACAGATGGTTAAAGCCTGATATTTGGCTGCCTGCAAGGTCCAAGAGTTATTATTTTGCTGAGAAAATGAAAAAAAGCCTGGAAAGAGTGGTTGCTTGGTGGGGGATGGGGAATAGATAAATAATGCAAATGCATTTTGATCTTTGGGAAAAAAAACCGCGAAGCATGTTAAGAGTTTAATAAAATGTACAACGAAGTGGAGCAGCAAATTATAGTATAAACGGTACTTAAGGGGCAACTTGCTGATCACATATAGTGGTATCTTTCCATTTCAGGGCAATGGAACTGCTCTGTTTTAAGTGGTCATTTAATCACTCCATTTAGTATTTGCCTGTTTTAGTGCTCCTTGCAAGGGCTTCCATATTCCACTAGAATTTCTATTCTTCAACCTGAGAGTGAAGATTTTTTGTTTTGTTTTCATGTACTCGGTAGAAACTGTTGTGATTAAATTCTGAACATGCAGAAATCAAGCCTTGGGGACAACTTTCCTTTTCAGAATGTATATTTTGTCATTTTCAGAAATATCCATTTGACCTTTGCATGTTGTTTGAAAGAGAAATTAGTAACACCACAGCTGAAAGCCTACTTTGAATTATGCAAGTCTATTACTGTGGTTTGTACTGCATTTTTTTAATATAAAAGTGCAACCTTTTGTTTCCATTGATAAAATAGATAGTCTGTTTTTAACACACAATCCTCTGTCTTCTAGCATACCACAGAGGTGGTAAGGAAGAACAAATTTGCGTTGGCCACCCTTCACCCTGATTGACAAGGGGGGGGAATGTGTCCATTGGCACTTTTCTGAGGGTCCTCTGGGGCAGTAGTCTTCAACTCGTCAAAAGCAGGGATCCCTCTCAAATCTCAGCCCACATGGGACCCACCTTTAAGAGCTCAGTGGACAAGAAGGGTGGGTGAGTAAGGCACCATGAGTCCTCGGGTGGCAGCCAGTTGGCCAGTGCTGCTCTGGTGGTGTTCTGCTCCTTTTTTTCCCCTTCAGGTCAGTTAGAAGGCGGGGGGGGGGGGGGGAGAAGGCATGGCAATAGTGTGCACTTGGTTTCAAAAGGCAGAGGAGACAAAAGAGGAAATGAGTTAAAAGTAGAGAGTGGAGGGAATACCACAGCATGGAAGAGCAGGTTGGTGGATGGGAGGCTGAGGGGGGCTGCTAAAGATTGGGTGTGTGATCAAAGCAGAGGCGTAGAAAGACTGGAGCGAGCGGAGCAGCGGCTCCAGGCGGCGCCGGGCGGTGCTGCTCCGCTCACTCCAGTCTCACGGAGTTTATGCACGGAGTTTAAAACATTCTGCGCATGTGCAGAAAAAAAATAGTATAAATAGCGGGCGACGCAGTCGGCCGCCTTCAGAAAGCCCCGGCCGCCGGTCGTGGTGGACGCTCCGGGGCTCTCTCCGGCTCCGAGGCCGGGGGAGAGGGCCTCGGAGCGCCCTGGTAAGCCGGGTCGCCCCCCCTGAGCGGTACGCCCCCCGGGGTGGCGCCGCCCCTTTGGGATGGCGCTGCAGCGAGTGCTCCAGGCAGCACTCGCTGCTGGTACGCCTCTGGATCAAAGCAATCCCTTGAAATTCTCTAGCAGGATTTCCCTTATCTACAATTCCTAGTCCTAGCCTGGACTGACCTAAGCTTTAGATCAGTTTCCCAACCTGTGGTATATGTACTACTAGTGATACACAGACCGCCGGTTGGTGGTACGCCGGGACTCGGGCAGTAAGATGGCGGCCGCGCGGTGCTACGGAGCCCTGAAGAAGGCAATAAGTGGTCCTAGCGGTTGGCAGAGCTCAAGTGCATGGGTTTCCCACGGTGGGGAAATTGACAAAACCCAGAAGTGGTTATAAATTACTGCGGAGCGGTGAGCTAAAGCTTGGGGAGGCCCACGGAGGGGTCCGCAGGCTTCCCAGCACAGTCCGGAAGCCCTGGTAAGTATGAAACCCTCTTTTTTTGCGCATTTTCCCCACTGGTGGTGGCGGTGACGATCCTCGGGGTCTCTGCAGCCGGCAGCCAGTTCTCCTGGTGGCCCACCAGTTTGAGAACCACTGATCTAACCTATGAACATACAGTGAACAGCCTTATATTATGTGTACAGTATTTATATACCACTTTCAACAAAAAGTAGTTCATAAAGCAGTTTAATAATAATAATATTTAAAGTTTACATAGTAAAAGAAATCAAGAAATGGTTCCTTGTCTGCAAAGGGCTCACAATCTAAAAACGTTGCAGAAGAGACACCAGCAACAGCCACTGGAATTAAAGACACCATCCTAGGGTGAGAAGGGACAGTTGCTCTCCCCCCTGCTAAATATAAGATGACACCACTTTAAAAGGTGCCTCTTTGCACTGGCGTCGCTCGAGGTGGGGCGGAAAGCTAAATTCTGCAGCTTTCCGCCCCACCGTTACTCTCCTGCACGAGGCACCCTGCCCCCTCGTCGTAGGAGCCCATCAGCGGAGAGAAAGCAACGCGCAGGGACTCTCCTGCGCGTTGCTTTCTCTCGGCTGACGGGCTCCTATGACAAGGGAGCGGGGCGCCTCGTACCGGAGAGTAACGGTGGGGCGGAAAGCTGCAGAACTTAGCTTTCCGCCCCACCTCGAGCGACGCCAGTGCCTCTTTGCCAACTTAGCAGGGGTAAGTATAATGGGTATATTGAGTCAGACAGTTTGTCCCTCTAGCCCAGTATTGTCACAGGAGTGGGGAACCTTTTTATATTGGGAGGCCACATTTTTATTTATATATTTTAATTCATTATTATTTTTCATAACTAGAAAAGGCATGCATTTTTATTTAACCCATTACAGTTCTTGCCCAGGCTAAGAAGCTCTCGTGCCTATGATGCAAGTCACTGGGGAGTTGCCAGTTTACCAATTACCAAATTGCCACTGACAGAAAATAATACATAAAAGTTACCGAAAAAATAACTGTCGTTTGGTATTCTGTCATGAAATAAAAGGCGGATTTAGTATTTGCGGACAAATATGCAAAAGTCCGCAACTGGTACCCCAAAAGGCCTCATGTGACCTTAAGGCAACAAATTCCTCAGCTCTGGTCTCTGCCAGCTAGCAGCGGATCTTCAGGGTTTCAGGCAACGACCTTTTCCAGCCCTACTTGGAAGTACAGGGTTGAACCTGGGACTTCCTGAATGCAAATCATGAGCTACAGCCCCACCTATGTAGGTTTGACTTTGGAGGATGTGCTGCTCTTTAGGTCTGATAAGCAATGTAGGATATGTGCATACGCAGTGCATACGCAGTGCATATGCAAGTATTGGGGCAGCAGCGGTACCTGGCCTAGTAAAAAAGCCCTGTGCCCCTTGATTATCCCAGGAAGTGAATGCTAAGTCACCAGGTGACATCATTAAGGCCACAGACTGCATTGTTGGCTGCAGGGATTGGCATCCCTGTGGTGGTTTTGTCTACCCCCTGCCCCCCTCCAAACTGCATTTAGCATCACTCGCTATCTCAGTCAGTTCATATATAATAGGTGTCCTATATGGCTGCCCAGTGACATGGAGCAGGTTTTGGGAAATTCCCAGTTGTATAGATGCTAGAATCATGTGTACACTGTTACTACTTAAGCTCCTGCTTCAGTAACTCTTTAGGCCAAACTTCCAAAACATGTTTTTCCCCAACTGATTTATGATTGGGTGTTGGTAAGTGCTGCTGGGGAAAGAAAAAAGGGGAAAAAACTCTTCAAGTGAACATGCACACTATCTGATGCTACTGGCTTTTGTATGTGCCTGAATTGTTGCTTGACCTTTGATACGTTTGTTTTATGATGGGTAAGCTGCAGTGCTCATCATTTGCGTGTAAAAGTTGCCTTCCTTTCCCTTTCAGGGAAAACCCGATAACTGATGATATTGAAACACTTTGTTGTTGTTGTCGTGTCCGACCCTTTGTGATCCCATGAACCATATCCCACCAGGCCTTCCTATCCTCCACTATCTTCCTGAGTTCGCTCATTTTCATGTTTGTTGCATCGGTGATGCTGTCTAACCATCTCATCCTTTGCCTTCCCCTTCTCCTTTTGCCTTCAATCTTTCCCAGCATCAGAGTCTTCTCCAGAGAGTCCTCTCTTTGCATTAGGTGGCCAAAATATTTGAGCTTCAGCCTCAGTACCTGTCCTTCCAGGGAACAGTCAGGGTGGATTTAATTTAGGATTGACTGATTTGATCTCCTGGCAGTCCAGGGGACTCTCGGGAGTCTTCTCCAGCACCACTGTTCAAAAGCATCTATTCTTCGGCGCTCAGCCTTCCTTATGGCCCAACTCTCGCAACCATGCATTGCTACTGGGAACACCATCGCCCTGACTATACGAACTTTTGTTGGCATGGTGATATCTCTGCTTTTTATTATGCTATCTAAATTTGCCATAGCTTTCCTTCCAAGGAGTAAGCGTCTTTTAATTTCATGGCTGCTGTCTCCGTCTGCAGTGATCTTGGAGCCCAAAAAAGTAAAATCTGTTACTGCTTCCATTTCTGCCCCTTCTATTTGCCATGAATTGATGGGACCAGATGCCATGATCATAGTTTTATTAATGTTGAGTTTCAAGCCAACTTTTGCACTCTCCTCTTTCACCCTCATCAAGAGGCTCTTTAGTTCTTCTTCACTTTCTGCCATTAGGATGGTATCGTCTGCATATCTGAGGTTGTTGATATTTCTCCCGGCAATCTTGATTCCGGCTTGCGATTCATTCAGCCCTGCATTTCTCATAATGTACTCTGCATATAAGTTAAATAGGCAGGGTGACAATATACAGCCTTGCCGTACTCCCTTCCCAATTTTGAACCAGTCGGTTGTTCCATGGCCGGTTCGAACAGTTGCTTCTTGACCCACATACAGGTTTCTCAGGAGACAGGTAAGGTGGTCTGGTACCCCCATCTCTTTAAGAATTTGCCACAGTTTGTTGTGATCCACACAATCAAAGGCTTTTGCGTAGGCAATGAAGTAGAAGTAGGTGTTTTTTTGGAACTCTCGTGCTTTCTCCATGATCCAGCGCATTTTGGCAATTTGATCTCTAATTGAAACACTAGCATTGTTCTTATTTTGTACTTCAACTTATTATTCTGAAAAGTATAGAAATTTGGTTGCAATTAGTAAAACACTTGCACTTCTCTCAAAATTGGGTTCCTGAGTACTGTACTGTATCTGTATTGTTAAAATTTAAATGTGTGGTGTTTGCTCCTTTATTCCTGCAGACGGGGAGGGGAATATATAAAGATATATGGGTAGTATTTGCCAATCCCAGAGAGACTTCTGTACATTTCACAGGTTTGTAAGGGTTTTTAATTTCAGCTCCTGCCTTTTCTACTTCCCTTTCCTTGCCCTCTGCTGTTCCGCTTCTGAAGACGTCAAGTTTAAAACAACCCCATATACAGTTCACTTTGCATATTTGACTTAATGCTGACTCACTACAAGTTCTGTGTGCGGGATGTTTGCCTTTCATGACGGATTTGAACAGTGTTTGGTGGTGATGGGCTCTCTGTACGCCCAGGCCTTTCCAATGACTTGTATTCCTATGGAAATAGCAAAACATAGAGTAAATCTATATTAATTATCTGTCATTGCTTCAGCGTTCTTAATAATGACCAGTTTTATTAGAGGGCGAGAAGGCACGTGCATGTGTATGTGTGTATTGGCTGGGAAGAGGGAAAGGAACTTCTAGAAAAACAGGCACTTTACACAGTACTTCAGGTGTTGTTTTCCTCTGGCTTGCGGTTTGCCTCAGGATTTCAACGTTCTGTTTTGTCACTCTGCTTGCTGGTGCTTGCTGCCTATTCCAGCTGTTTCCCCTCTCTCCGACTCACAGCCTGGCCTTAAGCACAAACATCTGTCTGGTGGAGCCATGTACAAACCCATAAGTCATTAGTCAGTCTGATGCTCTCTCTTATATATGAATAACCTTAAATGGAGATAAAGCATACGCTCTGTGGGCACCTTGCGGCCTCAAGAGTCCCAAAATTAACCTTGCAAACTCTTTGTAGTTGTATTGGGTAGAGAGAAGCTTCTAGAAAAACAGACACCCACAGCGCGATCCTGTGTAACCTTGCACTGGTGTAACAGTAGGTGCACCGGTGTCAGTGCACTTATGCCAGTGTAATTGCACTTACACTGGTGCATCTGCTGTTACACTGGTGCAAGGTTACACAGGATTGCGCTGCCAATGTGATACTTCAGGTGTTTTCTCTTAATTTGCCTCTGGATCCCAGCATTGTTCTATTTGCCTTTGCAGCAAGACAGAGCCTAGAGAGCTTAGTTCAGCTGTGAACTTATTTTTAGGTTTTATCTTCTTCCTTTCTCACATTCTCAAGAACACTCTCTTATTGCAAAAACAACCAGAAAGGGTCTTGTTTTGGATCCCTCGTATTCAGTCCCATGTGTGTGTGTGTGTGTGTGTGTGTGTGTGTGGTAAAGATCGAAGTGAGGTGTCTTCTCTCTCATTTTTGCGTTTGCACTTAAAAGTCCTTGCTGAAAATGCAGTATTCTGGTTTCAATCTGCTACTTAAGATGTCTCTTACCGTGGAGATTTTCTTCTGAGGGGGGATTTGAGCAGCCTGAAGAATACTATCCTTCCTGGGCAAGCTTTATCATTTTGTACTATGACATTCCGTTAATTTGCATTCCTGAATTGATTTTGAGTTTTTATTTTAGTGAGAGTGAGAGTGAGAGTGAGAGTGAGAGTGAGAGTGAGAGTGAGAGTGAGAGTGAGAGTGAGAGTGAGAGTGAGAGTGAGAGTGAGAGTATCGTTCTGTGACAACTTCCAGTATGTCACTGTGGGGTCCAGTCTCTATTCTTTTCTGCCTCATCTCAGGGTCCCACACTATATTCTCAATATGAATCTACCTGTCTTGGGCAGGCTCTCTGGTATGTTTCTGGTATCTCTCTTCTGAGACTAGGCCATTTGTGACATGTGAGAGTGCCTTTGTAATGTTATCCCATCCCCATGGAACATTCTGTCATTTAAGGTACTCCTGTCCCTTTTCTTGTCTGGTATTTTGCCAGAGGAAAGACCTCACGTTTTCATCAGGTGTTTCCTGAGTTTGGGCCCAATCCTATCCATGTTTCCAGTGCTGATGCAGCTGTGCCAATGGGACATGTGCTGCATTCTGTGGTGGGGGGATACTCACAGAGGCCTCCTCAAGGTAAGGGAACATTTGTTCCCTTATTTCCGGGTTGCATTGGCGCTGGAAAGTTGACTAGGATTGGGCCCTGTCCCTTGATTTCTTCATTAGTAACCCATCCAATTAGTTGTTGGTTATACTGTGGATGTTTTTGTGGTGGTGTGTGTTTTGCTGCTGGTGCTTTTGATTTTTTGATTGAATGGTTTTGTTTTTAATGGACTTGGTAAGCTGCATTGAATCTCTCCTAGTAGGGAAAAAAGTGGGGTATACATTTTAAAAGTAAAAGTAAAATAATAATTATGATGCAAAGTAATACAAATGTAATTTAGAACAGAGGATTGTACCCTAAGTTTCATTAGTCTTTAGTCACGACTGACTAAACTTTAGGATTGAGCCTAGAGTATTTGACCTAGAATGAATGGTATTGCTTTGAAATAAATGTTGCCACATCAGATACAATATAGAGTAGTGCTTTGGTTCACCATGGGAACAAACATCTGTCAAGTTGGTGGGAAAGTCGCAGAATTTAGGAAGGATTTTTTTAAAAAAATTTAGAATTCTTAAATATGATTTTTTTATGCTATAAATGAGCCAGTGTTCCTACATATAGAGAATTTTCTATGGAAAAGACACGGACACACACTGGTGAAAAGATTAGAAACTTGATTATCTATGAGGGTTAAAGGGAGATTTAGCGCTAATATGTAACTGCATACGTAGGGTTGAAGGGTGAGGCTGGCCATGTCACATCATGTCGAGCCTATCTACAAACGTTTGATTTCTGAATGTTGTCTTCTGGCTTGCCAAGAAAAATCCCTGTGTTTGTAGAGATTATCCTGACAGTAGTATGCTTTGTCAGTTGTCAAGGCATGTTTAGCATGTGGAGATATATTAATCTGACACAGTTACCATTGTAAGTGGCTGGAATAAATAGGGGGCTCAAACAGATGAAGAGGGATTAACTGTGTGGATGGAGCAAACTCTTCAATCACTAAACCAGTGTTTTTACAAAGGATTAGCTCGCTTCTACAAATATTGATTACTGATTTGCTTCTCAAGATGAAGACGACAGAGCTCGTGCTGTGTATAGTGTGCTGTGTGAAGCAAATATCGGTCATATTAATGGATTTGATCTAGGCATTATAAGATGTGACAGATTTATCATTGTATCATCCACTAGCTCTGCTATTCTTAAGATTGTGAGCTATTTCATTAAAACCCCTTGTTAATTTTATAGTAGCTAAAATATTTATTTCCAACTCTAAAGTTAGTGTGCAGTCTTGCAGTCAAAGACATGAAACCCTATCATGCACTTTTAAAAAAGTGCCGCAAATTATTTATTTAAAAATGTATACCCCTGCCTTCTCCCCCAGTATTGGGGTGCCCAAGGGCGGCTTACCAAAAATACATAAAATTACAATAAAATATACATACTGTACTATAAAACACAAAGTAGAAAAACATGGAATAATGAAACATGCTGTACAAGGTGGTGTAAACTGCATTCAAAACAAACTTTTAAAAATGCTCTAAAACCAACCACTAACAGCTCAACGCAATACAAACTTTTAAAAATGCTCTAAAACCAACCACTAACAGCTCAACGCAATATATCCAACCTGGGACTGGGGCTGGGCTGCTAGTAATCAGACAAGTATAAGTTCTGGGCACATGTTTTAATGGCATTCTGCTGTTAGCTGTATGCATTTTTTGAAATCTGAAAGTTGGGCTGTTCAGACGTTATGCTGTACCCAGGTACAGAATGTCTTCTGATCCAGTAGAGGTAGCGAGTCTCTTATTCCTGAATCAGACTAGAGACCACCTGTTCTTAAGGAGTGAGGGTAGGAATAATCCTGAACCTGTCAAAAACAGTTGGGGACCGGACAGCCTTCCCACTACGACAGGTTCCAGGCAACCAACCTTTATATTTGAAATGTTGTTGTTCTTCTTTTTATGCCAATAAAGGTTTGTTTGATTCATTCATTCATTTTTCCTCTTCTGTTTTTCAAAGCATGAGGTTTTCACTGTTAACTGAAAGTTTTCTGAATGCCAAGTTGCTAGTTAAATACTTAAAATACAATAAATTTACAGCACAATCCTATGCATGTCTACTCAGAAGTAAGTCCCATTAAGTTTAATGGGAGCTTGCTCTCCGGAAAGTGTGTATAGGGTTGCAGCCTCAGTTCCCAGCCCTACAGAAGGTGTTTTTTTTTTTTTAAGAAAAAATATGGAAGATTGAGTATTTTAAAAGAGTCAGTGCCACATGTGAGAATTTCTTACATCTGTGACGGTGCTGAAATTCAGAGGCTGCCGAACTTAGGTATGTGTTTGCTATCTGTTCTTTTCCTTTTCACTATATTCAGAAAATGTTTCCAGTGCAACTGGTAATGCTATCATTTGTTCTCAGCGGTGAGCTGTTAGTTCATACATATGTTTCCTTTCAGTAGCTTCCCAAGCCAAAAATCTGGTCCCAGATCAGAGGTATCTTGAGAGCAGTTCTGTGTTCTGCTGAAGAGTTCCATCTGTTACCCTACAGAGTAATCAGCCTCTGTCTCTCACACACGACATGTTTTATGCTAATTCAGCATTTGCATTAAGACTTTTTAAACAGGGCTTGTTGATGGTATAATTATAACATCCATGGTTAAGCCAGACAATTGGGTGCATTGAGCAAAAATGCATCTCAGATTCCCCAGTGGTATGCGATCTTTTTAAAATGGGAAAGTGAAGTGTCTTTTTGCATCTTAATTTCAGTGTTCTTAGTGATCTGATGAGCTATCACTAGAGTTATTTTGCTTCAAGTTAGTAAGAACTAGTGAGGAACAAATTACTAAGGAACAGGAAAGTAAAGCAAACTTTTATGTCTCTTTTGCAAAGAAGGGAGTGGAGGATAAAGAATGAAGCCCTTATTTTAACCCCTTCACCCAAATGAGCCTGCCTGAACTTTATTAACATCGCTACTCTCTGACGTACCATTGATTTAGCAGGAACTAGGAACATGGCCTTTTCTGTGTTGGCACCAAGTCTCTGGAACTTTATCCCTGAAAAGGTCAACCAGTTAACCTCCCTTGCTGCTTTGAAATGGGTGACAGATCCTATTTTATTTTATTGTGCATTGATGGCTGATTTTAGTACTGATTTTAACTTCTGCTTTTTGCTGTTGTAAATTATATGTATGTTAATTGTTTTTGTTTTTACTCTACTGTGTATACTGCATTGGGAGGGTTTTAAGCCTGAAAGGCAGGATAGAAATCTTTTTAACTAAAAATGTTGGGATACAAGAGGACAAACACAGATTTTTGTATGTTTGTTTATTCAGCTTCTAGAGAGGTTGCTTGACCGCGACAATTGGCAAGCTCTTTCAGTTCTCAGTTATAACATTCTTGTTGAGCAACAGCTTTTATTTATATATTTACTACATTTATGTGTCTTGGCTTTCGTCCATCATGGAACTTGAGGCAGCCTTTTGGGGGCTCCCAGGTGGTCCTCCCATCCAAACACTGACCAGACCTGAACCTGCTTAGCTTCAGCATACTTTTGGTGGTGCATTACTACTGCAAAATAGGCTTTGACGTTTTCAGACCCATGGTCCAGTTTTAACTCTGCCTGTACAATGGAGACCACTCCCAGTGATTAAGTATGCATCTGGCTCCACTTTTGCTTTTCCCCTCCCTCTCTTATCCTCTCTTACATGACAAGAACAAAATAAAACGGTGATGCCGCTGCTGTGACTGCTCTTAGACTGGGTTGCAGCCCAGTCGGCCAGCTGAAGCCAATGAAATAGACAACAGTGTCTCACTAGGAAAAAAAATAGATATTGAGAGAAGCACAAAAGTGGCAAAGTGGTTATACTGTATAGGAAGCTCCTATATACTGAATCAGGCCATTGGTCCATCTAGCATGATATTGTCAACACTGTCTGGCAGCAGCTCTCCAAGGTTTGAGGTGCATTTCTCAAACCTACCTGGAGACCCCAGGAATTGAAGCTGGGACCTGCTGCATGCTAAGCATTGCTCTACCGCTGAACTAGGACCCTTCCCCCCCCCACACCCCGTGCACTTCATATTGTAGATTTTTGAAAGAAAAATAATGGGGTATTTCATATTAATGCTCCTCTCCTAAATGAAAGTGAACCTATGGGGAACTGTTCTTTATATGTTGTTGTTGTTGTTCAGTCGTTAAATCGTGTCCGACCCTTTGTGATCCCATGAACCATATCCCGCCAGGCCTTCCTGGCCTCCACTATCTTCCTGAGTTCGCTCATTTTCATGTTCGTTGCATCGGTGATGCTGTCTAACCATCTCATCCTTTGCCTTCCCCTTCTCCTTTTGCCTTCAATCTTTCCCAGCATCAGAGTCTTCTCCAGAGAGTCCTCTCTTTGCATTAGGTGGCCAAAATATTTGAGTTTCAGCCTTAGTACCTGTCCTTCCAGGGAACAGTCAGGGTTGATTTCATTTAGGATTGACTGGTTTGATCTCCTAGCAGTCCAAGGGACTCTCATGAGTCTTCTCCAGCACCACAGTTCGAAAGCTTCTATTCTTTGGCGCTCAGCCTTCCTTATGGTCCAACTCTCGCAACCATATATTGCTACTGGGAACACCATCGCCCTGACTATACGAACTTTTGTTGGCATGGTGATATCTCTGCTTTTTATTATGCTGTCTAAATTTGCCATAGCTTTCCTTCCAAGGAGTAAGCGTCTTTTAATTTCATGGCTGCTGTCTCCGTCTGCAGTGATCTTGGAACCCCAAAAAGTAAAATCTGTTACTGCTTCCATTTCTGCCCCTTCTATTTGCCAGGAATTGATGGGACCAGATGCCATGATCATAGTTTTATTAATGTTGAGTTTCAAGCCAACTTTTGCACTCTCCTCTTTCACCCTCATCAAGAGGCTCTTTAATTCTTCTTCACTTTCTGCCATTAGGGTGGTATCGTCTGCATATCTGAGGTTGTTGATATTTCTCCCGGCAGTCTTGATTCTGGCTTGCTAACTTTATATATAGTGATGCTTTTACTGTATCTTGATTGATGATGATACAGGAAAACACTCTGAAGTATGTGCGAAGTGCATTTCCTTCAAGGTACCACTGGGTTCCAGCAATGAGGTGGTGGGGAGTTATTTTTCTAGGGGTGTTTGGACCCTCTTCCCTGCCCCAGCATCACCTGTGTTGGACAGTCTCAATTGCTGTCTGTTATGATCTACCCAGAGACATAGTTGCACTTTTTAGGTGATGCAGATGAAATGGACATATGGCTGTAATGCATTACATCTGTTGTTCAGAGCACTGGGCAGTAGATGACTTCCACCTCCTGTAACTTTCTGGGATTGATTAGACTTGCTGGGGGGGGGGGCAGGGTTGGCAGAACTGCACTGCTAAGTTCCACATTTATTATTTTATTTACAGTATTTTTATCCCACCTTTCTCCCCGAAGGGACCCACCTTTCTCCCCGAAGGGACCCAACACAAGGCTTGTATTCCTTGAACGATTACTCCCCAAGCTACACAGCAAGCTGCTTTTGAAACTGAGAGGCATTCAAAAGCGTCTTGTAATATGGCAAGAGGAGCTATTTCAAGACTTTAAAAAATCAAGCTCAAGTTCTTGGGCAGTCCTAAAAGATGCTTTTTAGATGCCTGCCTGGATCTTTAACGTACCATGTTTCAAATTTTCAACTAATGTTGTATTTCCTCCTCTATCATACCAGAGATTTCCCTATTTAATATATTGCAGCATGCCCTCAATATAGCTTCTAGAAAATCAAATCTACATGCCCGATCCACCAATATTGGAATAAAATCCCAAGAAACAAAAAGGTGTTGACCAAAACATCTGAGAGAGACCATGATTAGGAACAGTCTATCCCACTGTAGGTGTCAGACCTGCAGGAAACTGCTGTCGTTGTCATGGAACTGTTGCTTGCTGCCAGTGAAGATGGTAGGGCACCAGGGCGGGTAAGAGATTAGAGAGGAAGGCCAACACAGAGTGGTAATTGATGGGTCTGGAAAGATCTACGAGTGGCTGCTAAACCATAAAGATAAATACTGGGGTGTACCCCTGGCCAGATTACAATGCAATACTGGGTAGAATCAGATTTGCCCCTGATCGCCATGAATTTTGTCTTATTATTAATTTATATTGCGCAATCAGTGTCCATACGACTTAACAACTGAACAACAACAACAACAACGTGTTATGTAGAGTGAAAAGACAGATCCCAGCCAAAATAGGGCTTTCAATCTAGATATTGACAGAAAGTAGACAACAGATAGGAGAATGGAGATGGGGACGGGTGAAAGGGATGCAAGGCTCTGACATGATGGGAGTGTGGCAAAAATTGGGCATCCATAGTATACACTCCAGAAGCATAGTACTAAAATTATAAGAAAATGAGGGCCCAATCCTATCCAACTTTCCAGCACTGATGTAGCCATACCAATGGGGCTTACGCTACATCCTGCGGGGGGGGGGCAGTCACAGAGGCCTCCTTAGGGCTGAACTACATTACACGTGTTGCGGAGATTCTGACAGCATTTCGGAAGCAAGCGGAGCAGCTGCGACTCCGCAATGCCGGCGCGTACCTCAAGCTGAAAACCCATCTTTTGAGGGGGCAGGTTCGCGGAGCTACTGCAGCCTACCAAGAGAGGGGGAGGAGAGTGGCTGCATGCCAATCAGAACTACATCCAATCACCGTGGAGGTTATATTCCAAGGCTTTTTCCCAGAGGAAAACACAGGACGAGGAGAGAGAAAAACAGAATGGCGGGAAATACTCAAAATACCACCTCCTCGATGTATGCTAGGAGAGCGAGGAGGGCACCGAACTTCCAAAATTAGAAACTTGAGAGAGGAAAAGGCACTGGGGTCACAGACGGTCACAGACGAGGCTGCAAGGTTTCGGCCAATCGGAGCGTGCTTGTGTTTAACCAATCACAGCTGCGCTTTCTTAAGAAGGCGGGACAGCAGGAGGGACAACAGGTGGAAAGACACTCCCCAGCTCCAAGCATGTAGGTGGAGGCAGAGGCAGGGGCAGAGCCTCCGCGTGTAATGTATTTCCGCCCTCAAGGTATGTTAGGGTTGCATTGCGGCTGCATTGGAGCTGGAACATTAGATAGGATTGGGCCCTTAGAGAATCATAGTTTTAAGTACTTCAGTGTACAGTCTGCATTTTTTTCCCCATGGAAGCTTGATGTGGTGAAGGGGCAGGATATTTCCCCCACATTCTTTAGTATCTACTCAACAAGCTCACCTCATGGGCTAATGACCAAAATATTTTGGGCCCAGAGCAAACCAGTTTTCGCCAGGGTAAATCTACTATGGACAACTGTATATTATCTTATTTAATTAATAAGCAATTTAAATTCCCTAGGCAGAAACTTTATGCAGCTTTCTTGGACCTAAAAGGAGCATTCGATTCTATTGACAGAGAGCTTTTATGGGACAAACTCTCAAAAATGGACATGGATAAAAGGCTTCTTTTTCTTATCAGAACCCTCTTCCAATACTTCTTGTAAGATCAGATGTTCTTGGGAAGGCGATTTAACTCCACCAATCAAGACAAATAGAGGTGTTAAACAAGGGTGCATTTTGGCTCCAACATTGTTCAATTTATTTTTGAATGATTTTAACACCTTCTTGCAGGGCATTGAGAGCTATTGTCCCAAACTGGGCCTACGTAAGATTCCACTTCTTTTGTATGCCGATGATGCGGTCCTTCTTTCTAGATCACGTATTGACTTAAAACGTTTGCTTGCAGGAAGTTTGGAGTATTTTTATGCCAACAAATTACAACTTAATTATAATAAGTCTAAGATAATGATCTTTTTTTAAAAAATGGGAATTATTCAGCTGGATTTGTAAGGGTCATAAAATCGAACAGGTTAGACAGGTAAGATATCTTGGTGTTACCTTTCAGTATAATCATTCTTGGGTGGCTCATCGTAGGGCTGTAGTTAATGCTGGGAAAGTATCATCTATAGCAGTAACTAGATTCTTTTTCAACCGGGGCAATAAATATGTACCGGCTGCTGTGGAAGTATATAAAGCTAAAATCATTCCACAAGCTTTGTATGGTATCCCAGTGTGGTATACTAATTTTGATCAATCTGTTGAAAGAATCCAAGCAATGTTCCTACGGAAAATCCTGGGGTTACCTACCTGTGTACCAAACTCAGTCCTATGTTTAGAAACTGGCTTTATTCGATTGAAGACCTTACAGTGGTTGAGGTTGGTGAAATTCTGGCTTAGACTCTATTACAATTGTAATCAAGATAGTCTGCTGTTCCAACTTTTTTCAGAACCTGTTCCACCTATTGGGGCAATAGAATTACAACAGAAATTAAACTCCTTGGGCCTCGATGTGGAGAGGTTGGGTATGTTGAGCCAGGTGGCGGCCTACCGCGAAATCAAGGCCAGAATTCTAGATATTGAAAATCAGGAGTTGCATAGTGCGGCGCGTATGACCTGTTCCCCACTACAATTTCACATCCCTATCAGCTTTGGGAAGATGGCACCTTATCTTTGTACTCTTAAGTGCCCCTAGCCGCGCAGAGCCCTTTCTTTAGCTAGGTGCAACGCTCTTCCGTCTGCTCTGTTGCTTGGCAGATATAGTGGAATTCCAGTCTCTGAGAGGTATTGTCCTTGTGGAGTGGGTTGTGCAGAGACATTACTACATATGTTTTTGTATTGCCCACTCCACGAGGCACCTCGTAAGCAACATTTAGGCGTATGTTAGTCAAGCTCCAGGGCTGGGCAGATCAGGAGGTAGTACGTAACCTTTTATTGACGGAGATGGATGGCGTAATGGAAAGATCGGCAGCCTTTGTTGATACAATCATTATAGCACGTAAAGCTGATAGTGTTCCCTATGCTGTTTAAGCTGTAATTTTGTTGTGTTTGCAGATGTTTGTAACATAAATATTGTGTTAAGTGTTATGTTACGTTTGTTTTTTGTTTTGTTTTTTTATGCCAATAAAGGTTCCTTACTTACTTACTTACTTACTTACTTACTTACATTCTTTAGTAGCTATCCCAGGTTTATTGCTTGGCTTGGCAATAACTTCAAGCTGTGTGGAAGAATTTAAACACTCCAGCAATATAAACATGTTTGTAACATGCATTGGAAGTCTCTATTTCCTATCCTTGTAGTACCCATGTTACGATTGAACAAGCTCTAATCCCGCATACAGTCTTATTCTGTAGGTAGTTATTTTCAACTCGGTTGTAAAATGTAGTTTAATAATGTTCTGATGGGTGGTGCTGATTTCTGCATTGCAGCTTCACCAGTCAGGGATACCGTAGGAGTTGTCTGCACTGAGCAGAGGGTTGGACTAGATCACCTCCAAGGTCCCTTCCAGCTCTCACATTTTGCAATCTCTATCTGGAGGTTCCTGACCTGTTGACACATACTAAATGCTTGCCTAAAACAGAAGTTGGACATTTATGTAGGATACTGGAGCGGCTGCACTCTTGGGGAATGGGAGAGGGAGAAGAGACTCTCCAGTCATATTCCCCATCTTAAGAAATCTCACCAATTTGTCTGCTCTTGGCTCTCTGCCTAGTGAAATGCCATCAATATCACACTGTGTTAAATATATTAAACAAAATACCATGTTTTCTCTGCTTCTTTCTTCTGCTCTCTGCCTTTACAAGGGACTGTGTGCTTTGATTAGCGCTGGAGACAGAGCAGAGTACGGATTTTCTAAAAATGGAGGCAGAGCCGTCACCAACTTTCCTTTCATCCCAGAAGCCCTGGATACAGCCTGAGATCATGTCTAGCAACTAGTGAAACTGATCAAACATCAGTCTGCATAAATTCCTGTATTCCATTTTAAGACTTCTATAAAAAAAATTGGATTTTTTTCCCCCTGTAGATCATCAGCTTGGTATTCTACAGTGTTTACTGTCCTGTTCATTTAGCTACATTTATTAACCAACGGTATCTGTCACCTTTTGGCCCTCTCTGAGTGTGAATGGCTGGAATATTCAAAGATTCCTCCAAATCTTTATTTTTGGTCTCCAATCTGTGTATTCTTGTGTACTGTGAAGTCTTAGGCTAACACTATAGTACAGTAGTACAGCCGGGGGGGGGGGGGAGGAGAAATCTGGTACATTTTCTCTTGATTTTTCTTTTTTAGCTTATTTGCATGTGGGAGACAGTGCACACAGCTTTTGTGCATGTGTCATCTGAACATTCTGGAGACCTTATAAACGGTTAAGCTTCCTGCTTCTTTTGGCATTCTGACAGCATCAGCTGGTTTTCTGCATCTCTCTGATAGAAGATTTATTTTTACAGACCCTTTTCCCATTACCTGAACATGAATGTTAGGATTTAGCTTATCGTTGTAGAGATTTAAACCAGTCTGCCCAGCATTTCTCTGCCATTTATATGGGGTCTGCAAAATGGATAGAAAACTCTCTCTCTTTAGTTTTGTCTTTCAAAAATATGGGCTTTTTGCATATGGATCATAGCATTTTGTCCAACTTCTGCAACGCAAAAGATACAGAAACAAGACAGTACTGAGGAGGCCGTGATGGCGGCAGCCAGATAGTGGAGTGAAGCGCAGCAGTTTTAGTGCTCCAGAGGTGGGTGGGTGGGTCTGTCTGTTGCTCTTGCTGTAGTCAGTCAGTCAGTCAGTCAGTGTTTTGAAATATGTACATGAAAGCATAGTGTCACAACAAAACTAGGGTTGCGATCCTGTACACTTTCCTGGGAGTAAACCCCATTGAATGCAAAGGGACTTACTTTGGAGTAGACATGCCTAAGACTGTGCTATAACATAGCCTTGCTATTTTGTAGAAATGAACAATACTGAACAGGGGGGTTCTGATTATTTAACTGTGAGAAGGTTGAATGGTTTGCCAGGACTCCAAATGTGCCCTTAGCACAGTGGTTCCCACCGGGACCCCCTTTTGTAGAATGGCAATCTTTCAGAACCCCCTTAAGACCTAGGGTTGGAAGTGATGTCATTAAGCAGGAAGCAAAAAGTGACATCATTGTGCTGGCAGGGCCGGAAGTGATATCAGTAAGCAGGAATAAATCCTATTTTTAAAGTTGTACCTATAAGCAGCCCCATTTGGTGGGTAGGAAGCTAATATTAAGAGATGCTAAAGGGCAAGTAGAAAGTAACACAAGGTGATCAAACAAGCCCCAAGAGAGATTCTTTCATTGCAGTGGGGGTGGCCATCCAGCTGACATCCCGTAACCCCCCCCCAGAAACCGCTTCGCAACCCCCTTGGGGGTCACGACCCCCAGGTTGGGAACGACTGCCTTAACAGAACAAAATAATGATGTATGCTTTTTTCACTGGAAGGGGGGGGGGAGAAGAGGAGGTGAAAAATAATGCACTGAAGCTGCTTTGTATTGAGTCAGTCCATTAGCCCATGAAACTCAGAATTGTCTGGACTGACTGGTGGTGACACTTCAGGTTTTCATAGAGGGATCTTTCCCAGCCCTACCTGGAGATACCTGTGACTTCCTGCATACTAAGCATGTGCCCTAAGCACTGGGCTATGGCCACATCCTGATGCTGACACGACAGCACCAACTTGAAGATATGTGGACAGTCCACTGTAACAACACTGCATGACTTGGCAAGCACAACAAGCCATGTGAATTCAGTGAAACCGATTGTGCCGGGAAGGCTTTACTCTTTAGCAAATGATCTTGCTGGCCTGTACGAAGACGCAATCGCCTCCTCAGTCTTCTCCACGCTAATGATATATTTTCTCTCCCATAATCAAAAGGCCTGCAGATGCTGCTGTGAATGACATGATTGCCTATGGTGTCATGCTGGGAAATGATGATTCATGTTGCCCAATGCTGACCTGAGCCTTGATGCCAAGAGCTCTTGGTGATCATTGTAATTTGCTGACAGTTGGGTAATTGCCTACTTTGCAGTTGCGCTCCATCTGATCCTTTGAAATCGGTGCAAAGCCTCTGTTAACTACAGTGAAGTAGGAAAAGGAGCATATGGGGACTAAGGAGAGAAATTAATTACTGTTTAATTATTTGCAGTATTTGTTCAAGTGTAGCAACCAATGTAAAGGTTAAAAAAAATAAAAAGGAATGTGCAATATCTACACTTAGCCTCAATTCCGTTGACTATCGGAAAGCCCCAGTGGTGTGAACTGATGACAAATGACAAGTGCATACATCAATAGCTGATCTGGAGCACAAAGTAAGAGCAAAGATATCAAGAATTATTCCTAGTGTGTATTAATTGCAATGTAAGATTTAAGCAAATGTAAATGATGTAAGAAATATTCAGAGGTTTCTAATTACTGTTTTCACTTGGTTAGATACATCTTAGGTGATGAATCGATTAATCAATTAAATTGCAGAAGTTTGCTATTCAGAGAACAATGTTTTCATTCTCTTTGTAGTTCGGACATACTGAATGAATACAGTGGTAAAAGATTTTGTTCATTCTATCCCTCGCCAGCAAGGAAAATGTCAGCTAATCCTGAATTCTCATATTTTAACTGAATTCGGGCTGCTCCACCAATTGTGGATGATTGTCTCTTGGAAGGCGTGGCATCAATTTTTAATTTTAAGATTGGACATGCTCAGTCACTCTTGTTGCACTATGCACATCACACAGTGTTAATCCTAGACCATTGTCACAAGTTGAGGCTGTTGAACAAGTTCAGTCCACTGCTGCTCTTAGACGACAAAACACAGGAACATTATTTCCTTTTTCTATTGCTGAAGGCCATATATGTATTCGTGTGCATCTGACAGTCTCTGCACTTTGCTATGCAGACACAGAGCGAAGCAATGTGATTGAAATTTTTATGCTTAAAAATGATTTTGAGATTTAAAAATGGTTACATTTATTATACTTTTCCTTTAACTTCTGTAATTAATGCAGCCTTTAGACTTATTTTAATGAGGCTACAGTCCTATATACACGCTTACTGGGAGTAGCCCCCATTGAAGTGAGTAGGAAATTTCTGAGTAAACATGCATTGTTCGTGGAGCAGCTACAGCTGATACACACAAATGCACTCCAGTGAGCAGGTTCAAGTAGCACAGTAAATTGCAAAGCTCTCTTTAAAAGTTGCCGTCTTCTTTTTTAGCAAATGAGATTTATAATATTTGTGAAATTTATTTTTATAATCTAGCTGCTGATCAGCTAAAAACCATGTACTGTCTGTACTTTTAACAATTCATAATCATGTAACCCTAAAAGTAGACCTCCTTTCTTAGTTAATGAATCCTCCATGTTCCACTGAGTGAGTATCCAAAATGTACTTCACATGTGTACACACCAGCAAAAGAATACTAACTGCAAGAAATCAATACGAAATTAAATATTGTGTTGGCATCTGTCTAACTAATTTGGAGTTCAAAAAGTAATTGTATGTTCAAGTATACTGACCATAAGTAATGTAATTGCAAATGATTGTACGTTTTCTCTTTAGATCATTATTTACCAATGCTTAACAGGAGCTTATTGTGTGTTTTCTTTCAGGGAATCAATTTCCTCCTGTTGCAGCACAAGACCTTGAATTTGTTTTAAAATCTGGGTACCTGGAAAAACGCAGAAAAGGTAAACTGGCTTGGACAACACTAGTGATGCCCAGTAAACTGCAGTTCAAAAATGTTTACTCCCCCCCCCCCTTAGTTGCAATATTACAACACTTTTCTGTACCACAGTTGAGAGAACATTTCCTGAGGATGGTATGGTAAGTGGTGTTCCTTTAAGGCTAAAACTAACACTATGAGATGAGTGCACTCCTTTGGAGATAAGTGACAAGAAAACGTAAAACATGTATCCATCAATAGATGGAATTTGATCAGTGGTGTGAAGATTCTGCCTTCTAAACATGCCTGTTTTGTCTCCCAAGAGGGTAATGTGGATCCAGCTTTAGTTCTGGCAGTGCTTGCCAGAGTTTTCTAGATCCTCATGGATATTGTCTTAGAGTGACTCATAATATGAAAAATACTAAATGTAAAAATTCGTCTTTGGAAATAATATTTGGTTGAAACAACAAATAAGGGAGTGGCATAAGAATTGGACAAAACATGTTCATGTGAGCAGGCACAGTTACTTGCAGACGTCATAAAAATTACAGTGATACTTCCCATAATGCAGCTTTCTTTAGTGCACTTTTGCTACAGCGCTATTCATCCTGGCTGTGACTGACAGCTACTGTTCCCATTGACAACCAGTGGGAACAGTGCATTTTGAATAGTGGGGGGGGGGTCAGTCAGCACCAGTTTCTTGCCTCATAGTTCAGCGATGTCTCCTATAGCACTGTTTCACTCAGCACGACTTTTGGGGAACATATCTCTCCTGCTATTGGAAGTAAGACTGCACATCTGCAATAGCTGCACAACTGACTTTCTAAATTCAACAGGCACTTCCTGATTCTCAGTTGGCAACCATATTCTTGAGGTACAGACGGGATCATGCACACTTCTTGATGCACTGAATACAATTCTTTTTTTTTTTTCTAAAACCCAGCACATTTCTGGGCCCTTTAGTCATGGAAACCTTGCAGATTGCATATGTAAAACTGTTGGAAATGAGCTAAATATTTGCAAACTTGTACAACTTATTCCCTTTGTAGAATTTTGGGGGAAAGTCCCTCTCACTAGTATTTTTAGGGAAAGTTCCTCTCACTAATATTGTACGATATTGCTGAGATATTGGGGCCCAGTGGGACAAATGCCTGAGATGCTTAAAAGGATAGAAAACGTTTAATAGGTTGGACCTGAAAGGGTTGGTCACGGGATAGCGCAGTGGGTTAAACCACTGTCGATTGAAAGGTCGGCAGTTTGAATCCACGTGAGTGAGCTCTCGTCGCATGGCCCAGCTCCTGCCAACCTAGCAGTTCGAATGTGAGTAGATAAATAGGTATCGCTTGCGGAAAGGTAAACAGCGCTCTGTGTTCCAGCCGCACACTTCGCACTGCCGCAAGGAGAGTCATGCTGGCCACATGACCACGAAAGCGTCTTTGGACAGTGCTGGCTCTTCGGCTTCGTAATGGGGATGAGCACCGCACCCTAGAGTCAGACACGATGGGACTTAAATGTCAAGGGATACCTTTACCTGAAAGGGTTACATACTATGTGTGAAGTTATCAAACAGCAGGAATCTCCCCCAGTCTTGTCTTTAACCTAGTGTGGGTGATCATCCAGACATGCAAGATGCAGAAAAAGGTATCCAGGTTATCCTCCAAGGGGAATTTTTATAACTGGTCTTCTGCTGCATCCTAATTTGGAACACCTTTTCACATTTCAAAGAAAAAGGAAATCCATATATATGCTTTACCTTCATACCTGCATTGCATAACTCTAAGTTAGGAAATAGTTATAACCTTGAGACACTATAAATAATTTTATGTTTACAATACAGTGTGTTCATTTTTCATTCCACTTACTTATTGGCCGTATGATTCAGTTCCATGCCTTCAAAAAATTCCCAACATGGAAACATTTACACAGTATTTGACTGAATTACATTTTGGAAAACCAATCTAATGTGAATTGTGTTAATTGCAGACCACAGCTTTCTTGGCTTTGAATGGCAAAAACGTTGGTGTGCTCTGAGTCGAACAGTCTTCTACTACTATGGAAGCGACAAAGGTATTGTCATCTTTATGGTTTATCTTAAAATCCAGGGAATGCATTTGAGCAGTTGATTGTTTGCAGACCTTGAGGGTCATTCCATTGTGTTTGATGTATACAGGATTTGCGTACAATGTTCTTGGCCTGTTCAGTTCTCTCTCCTGGCTCCACAAGTGATGCATTCTGTTTCCAGATGGTGTAAATAAGCTGTCTCTGTTATATGTTGTCTTATCTGTTCTGTTGTTTCCTCTAGAATTTCGCGAAGGCCCTTTTTTTTTTCTCAACTTTGATCAGTTTTCAAAGGTGGCTTAGTATTATCATGACTTGGTTTCCTTTGTTATTTATTCTTTCCTCTTTCTCCCACCCCATTTCTGAAAATGGTTTTGATGTTTTGTGCCTGTTTACCATCGTCCTGTCTACATTCAGTTCTAAATGGAACTAATGACAATTTGCAAGACCCTCTAAGACTGCAATCCTGTACACGCTTACCTGGGAGCAGAGGCGTCGCTAGAGCGCGGCGGGAAGGGCGGACCGCCTGGGGGCGATGCGCGCAATGGGTGACGTACGGTCGCACGTGCACCCGCGCGTTGCACGGAGGCGGTCCGCCCTTCCCGCCGCGCTCCAGCGACGCCTCGGAGGAGGCCTCGGAGCGTCCGCCCTCGGCGGAGCTCCAAGGCCTTCTGAGGGAAGCCCGATGCGCGACATCATATTTAGAAGGTTTAGCGCATGCGCAGAACGTTTGAGGGCAAATTTGCCCTCAGAAACGTACTGCGCATGCGCGAAACCAAATATGACGTCACGCATCGGGCCTTGGAGCTCCGCTGAGGGCGGGCGCTCCGAAGCCTCCTCCTGTCCAAGACAGCCGGCCGGAGAGGATGTCTCCGGAGCCGGCAGCAGCGGAGGCATCCTCGCCGGCCGGCTGTCGAGCGGCACGGGGGTCATTAGGGCGGCGAGCGCGCCCTAGTGACGCCGCTGCCTGGGAGTAATGAATGAGTTTATAAAAGCTTTAATTCAAACTTAACAAGTGTTTAAATCATAGAATTATACATAAAGAAGGTTTCACTGACCCACTTACAGGCAACCTTCCCTGTAAACTGCATGGCCGCGCAGCTCTAATTGAAGCCCTCTTGGAGATGTTGGGCATCTCTAAACTTCCTTCTTGGAGCTCTAGGACTCGGTGATGATGTAATCATTGATTGATCCACAGCCACCCCACATGGCCATCGTAGGGCTCAAACACTCTTTGGTAGAAAATTAGAGGGAACATTGCATTACAACAATCTGAATATGGAACATGTGTTTTTCTGTGTCCCAAAATGGGAGGCTTGGCGTGTACACCTCCTCCCCCCCCCATGATTGAGTTACTTCAAGGCCACGTAAGGAGCTAGATCCAAATAAAGTGAATCCTTCCTAAGTACCACTGAGATCAATGGAGACAAGTAAGTAATGATTAACAGCGCGATCCTAACTAACTTTCCAGAGCCGGTCTAGCCGTGCCAACAGGGTGCACGCTGCATTTTGCAGTGCGGGGGCAGTCATGGAGGCCTCTTCAAGGTGAGGGAACATTTGTTCCCTTGCCTCAGGGCTGCATTGTTGGTTAGGATTGCACTGTAACTTAAGTCCCATTGATTTCAGTGGTGTTTAGGAAGGATTCACTTTCTTTGGACACAACCCCCCCTGCCCCCCCCCATGAAATTTGGCATATACATAGCCCAAAGCAAACTGACTGCTAGAAAAGTCAGAAAAGGGAACATCTATAATTTCCTGTGTTAAGCTACTTCCAGGTCAACAAGAAAGCACACACAGCACCAGTACGCACACAAGCACCAGAAATGACTACAACCAGTTTAACTAGAAGCAGTAGAAAAGTAAAATAAAAACAAAAATTGAAACATTTTTTCTAATATAACAGTCAACCTAAGGGATGAAGTTTTATCTTAATTATGGAGGTCAGCAGAGAGAAATTCACATGTGGGACAGAATGTTAACCCAGAGGTCAACCAGATTGGATGCTGGCCGAGGGCTCATGCCCATCGGAGAACCCAGCCAGCCAGGCTGAGCCCTGTATCCTCAATGCCAGTGGTTGCAGTAGGTACCCAGTACACCATGAGGGTGGGGGATTTGCCATAGTGGGCCTGGTGCAGCAGTGTATTTATCTTTGCAAGTTTTGTCTATTATTTAAGCTTGGCTCTGAGGAAGGGGTTACTTTCAGAAGTGTGTATGAATGGGGAGAGAAATAGTAGTCACTAGTCTATGAAAAACTTACTTTGTTGGGAGTGTTGTATATAAACCAAATACATTAATGTAATAATGAAGGTCACTTTTCTTGTCTTACTCGTCTAGCACCCTTTCTGTGTCTTGCACATAAAGCCTCATCCAGGAAATACCAGCTATGTTGCTCTGCAAACATCCGTTAGCGGGAGGATGTTTTTAGGAATGTCACAGCACCCACTGCAGAAACGCTGTCTAAGCAGAGCATTATAGATTTGGAAAACAATAGTTGACAGATGAAGATAAGGAAATCTGTTTTTTAAAAAACGTATGTGGTAGCTCTTGAAGTGCAGGGTTGATCTATAGGTTAACTCGCCTTATTCTGATTGTTTTGTGCCCAGCCAGTGATGGCAGTGCTTGTTTCAACGTATAGTGCAGTGGTTCCCAAATTTATCTGGCTCACAGTACCCCCCCCCCCCACAGCCTCTTCTTCCCGGCTCTCCTGGGCACCGCCATCTTGGATCACACAAAATCATGCAAGATACAAGATGGCAGTGCCCAAATACCACGAGATCTCATGAGATCCAAGAGGGCGGCACCCAAATCTTGTGAGATATTGAGATCCAAGATGGCAGTGTCCAAATCTCGTGAGATTTTGGTGCCACCCTCTTAGATCTCGTGAGATTTTGCATGATCCAAGATGGCGCCTGGAAAGAGCAGGTAGGAGGGACCACCGGGAACATCCCACGGCACCCCTGTGAGTGTGCCACAACTCCCTAAGGTGCCGCAACGCACAGTTTGGGAACCACCACTGCTATAGTGTATTGAATGATGCTGCAAGAAGACTTTTCAGACTCTACTCAGAGAAATTGACATTTCT
Source organism: Plestiodon gilberti rubricaudatus (assembly GCA_026170595.1). Taxonomy (NCBI): domain Eukaryota; kingdom Metazoa; phylum Chordata; class Lepidosauria; order Squamata; family Scincidae; genus Plestiodon; species Plestiodon gilberti. The sequence goes on from JANXHW010000006.1 coordinate 86,929,312, forward strand.
CTGCAGTGGAAGTTTCAGAGTGTGAATATGGAACAACTTTTGAGCTGTGATATGCAGATCCTCTCTAGTAGCATTGAAAATGGGACTAGTCTAGGTTCTAGTGATATGTGCAGCTGCCATAGTAATTCTCCTTTTCTAACGTTTAAAGAATAAGAGAACTGTGTCTGTAGTTTTCATAGCCCTGATTAGGGCTGATGGAAGATGGAGTGTGCTACACATGTGACTCTTTTTATAGAAGGTCTAATTGTGACCTTATTCTTGCTGCTGGCTCCAGGCCTAGATTGTTACCAGTGATAGCTCTGTGCTGTAACTGTTGAGTGTGTGGGAAGGACGAACAGCATGGGTGGTACAGCAGGAGGTGAACATCTATCCTTAGAACAATCACTTGCAAAGCTGTTCTAACTTGAAAATTATTGAAATGTATATTGTAGGTTGACTCGTACCATTTGCTTAAACAACAACAGAAATCCTCAAAGTGTGAGTCACGCTTTGAGGGTACCTTCTTTGAGGCATATCAGTTGTTGACTGATTTTTTGACTGATTCTTAAGAAGGTTAACCGTTCCTTGCAAGGTTCCCTGTTAGTAATGAGATTTTATCAATCTTTTCTACAGCCCCATTACAACCATTAAATGATGGGTCAGGAATCCAATTTGATTGTGGGAGGGCAGGAGTGGCATGACCTGGAACGCCACCTGATGCTGCCTCGGGTTCTCTGTCGCCTTATCTGCACAATTAAACAATACATCTCCTTATCGTGCTCCTCATGCAGTTTTTTCAAGCATGGAAGTGCAGGATTTCTGGCTTTATTTAAATGGACAGCACAAATGAAAAAGCTCCTTCTTTTATGCAGTCCCTGGAAATAAAACCAGAAATCCATACTTCCATGTCTGAAGATACTGGGTGAGGAGCATGGCCAGGAGGCGGATGATCTGCTTTCTGCTCACTCTTAGAGAGCAGAAAGTGGATCACTGTGACTTGTGTCCGTGGTGGGCTAGAAGGTGTTCATGGCAGACTCAGAGCAAAAGGTACCCAGAATCTGCCGTCATCTTGCCCCCCTGCAATCCACCGTTGATGCAACCTATATCATGGAGGCGGAAGGGCCCTGTGTTAGGGCCATCGCCACCAGCAGATATTGGTGGTGAGAAAAGCCCACAAAGCTGTGGGAATTTCATTCTGTGGGCAGAAGAGTCTGGCGTAGTGGGGAGAGCTGCTGCCTTCAAAGCCCGAAGAACGGTGAACTTGATAAGTTCGAGACACGCCACCGGCCAAAAGCTGTGAAAGCCTCCAGGAGGAGAGATAAGAGCTTCCAGCTGCGTCGGTCGAGTGTGGGAGGCGCCAGCCAGCAGAAAAAAGTCAGACTGTAAAAGGATACCACCTGGAAAGTAGCTGTTCATGAGAGATTGGACATTTATATATATTGTAAACCCCCCCCCCAAGGGGGATTAGGACAGCCTGCCCATGTACTGCCCTTGTACAGCCTGCCCTTGGATTAAAGTCGGAGGAGAAATCCAATGACCGAGAAAGGCGGTATATAAACACTGTATATTATTATATTATATTATGATGTCAGGGGTTGAAATTAATGGCGAATACCCAAGAAAAACGGAAGTTCTGTTGGTGTGTAAGCGTGAGAGTCTTAACTGTACCCTGGCCTGTTCAAAAGTATTTGAAACTGCTTTGAGGAGCAGAACATGAAACTTTATTCAGTTTTACTGCGTCAGAATTGTCTCTAGGGTGGAAGAGGATTTCATTGTACAGGTGGGCCCCCATATCCGCTGGGGATATGTTCCAGGCCCCTCTGTGGATACTTGAAACTGTGGATAAGAGTGAACACTCCCTCCATGGTTTCCTGAGGGCCCCCCCACCCTGCCTCCCCTGCAGGCAGGCATGCTTGCCCCCCCCCCCCCAGCTCTTACTTTTCTTTCAGCAAGCTTTGTTTCTTCCTTAAAACAAACAGAGAAGCAGCCTCCATTGCAGGCAAGTAGAACAAGACTAAGTCCTAGAGAGGCTCTGCAAGGTTTCTGTTAACCTTGCAGAGCCTCTCTAGGACTTAGTCTCGTTCTACTTGCCTGTAATAAGCAGCTCTGGCTGCTTCTCCAGTTTCTTTAAGGAAGAAACGAAGCTTACTGAGGAAAAAGTAAAAACCTGGGGGGGGGGTCCCCACGATCCGTGGATAACTGAAACCGTGGATAGCGAATCAGTGGATATGGGGGCCTACCTGTACTCCCTACTACAGAAAGCTGCATCACACACTTTATGTGGGATTGCCCTTGAAAATCTTTCAGAAGCTTCAGCTGGTACTGAATGCAACCCTGAAAGTTTTAACAGGTGCATGGTACTGCAATCATACTGTCTGTGGTGCTCCAGCTACATTGGGTTTCAGTTTCTTTCTTGGTGCAATTCAAAGTGCTGCTTATTACCTTTTAAGTCCCTAAAGGGCTTGCAGCCAGACTACCCGATGGATCATCTGTCTCCACGTCCAAGATCTTCCTCTGCAATCTGAGATGTGACTTTTGGGGACACGTCTGCATTTGTGATGCTTTAGGCCAGCGGAGTAAGAGCTCCGCCGGTCTAAAGTTAGGCAGTATTGCGCTGTTACTTTCCAAATCTGTACTGCATTTCAGCTGAATTAGAACATCCCAGAGTTTGAAAGTTAACCTTCGCAATGTTTCATTGTATATCTTCTTCTAGACTACTGTGACAGTGAACTTGCTTTCAGAGGTCACTGCGAGAATGTTCATTGCAAGATTTTATTCTGTTTACAAGTAATTATCATTACAACTGCTAAAAGTAAAGCATGTTCTAAGATCCAGGGACCTCGTAAATAGTGTAGTCTCGGCCAATTCTCCTAGCATTACTGCAGCCGTTATATAATTCTTTGTATTCCAGCTGTGATGTTCTTGGAAAGAATGTTCAGTAATATAGAAATCGGTGTAAAACAGCTCTGCAAAAAACAAATTTCCTTCTAGAAAGAGGGTAACCAGGAAAGCAAAAATATTTCTCACAAATATTCCAAAGTTCCAGGTTTGAATAATTTTGCCTCACTGTTAGCTTGACAGAATGTCCTTGATTTTTTTTTCTTTTAACATGGTATTTTTTCAGTCTGCAGGTTTCCATCTTCTTGACTTCAATGCATTTCTATCGCAGAAAAGTGAGAAATTAATGTGTTCTGTTTTGTCTCCTCCCTGGGGTCATAAAAGAATGAACAATAAAAATTTTTGACTGAAGTGAATTTCATTTAAGAAAAAAAAAAGACCTGATTAACCTTTTTTCAAGTTGGTGTTCCTAATATCTCTCTCAGCATGCTAATATTCAATTCCATGAATTTTGCATGTATAAAAATTTGCAGGAAGGAGCGGGAAAGAAGGAAAGAAAAGAGTAGACATGAAGTATTTGTGCTGCATTGCTTTAGTTAATGGTATGCCTAGCAATATCTCTTAAAATAGGAAACGTAAAAAGACATAGTAGGCAAGAGTTTGTAAAAATGTGCACTGTCATTTCAGTCCAGTGTACTGTTTGGATGCTTTCCATCCAGTCTCATGAGGCCGTGTCAGACATAGTTGGGAACTACAGACAATTCAAGATGTATCCAGATGGTTTTAATTCGAGTGATTGGGTGTACTGTTTCAATACTTGTATTCCTACTGTCCAGATGTGCTGGTAGCAAGAGTGTAGTCAGCGGAGAGTGGTGCTCTAGGACTTCCCCTACAACAGAGGCAGTGACATCGTCGGCAGGAGCACTCGAGTGAAGTAGCGGAGCAACGCCACCCCCCTGTGGTCACGGCTGGTTGCGACCTCACAGGGCCTGCCCCAAGTGACATCAGCTGGAGCCAAACGTCCCTCGGTGGGAGGGTGGGGGCCACAACAAATGGTTGCGCTGAGGCGGTGAACAGCTTCTGTTGCCTCCTCCGAGCCATTCCGCTGCCTTTGCTGCCGCCTGTGCCGCTGAGTTCGCCGCCGCCATTTCCTTGACGCAGCCACCATTTTGTCGCCCCCGGAGCCGGTAAGATGCACCCCGTGTGCTGCCCGGGGGTGGACTGCCCCACTGTCCCCTTCCTCTACTACTGCTCAGGTGTATCTAGCGCTGGGGAGGAGCAGGCTGGAGGTCTCCTCAGGGTAAGGGAACATTTGTCTGCTTTCCCTGAGTAAAGCCCTAGCCTCCGCAATGGGGCTACTCAGATCTGCACTTGTGGCTGGTGCAGATCCAAGAAGCCCCGTGCAGGCAGAAAAGGCCTGGGAGGGGGCCTGATCTGACCCCATCTCCGCCCTCCCCCATCTCATTGGGGTGCGCCTTTGCACCCCTCAGTGCCCTCCTCTGGCCCCCACACCGCTTGGAGCAAACATTACCTGTCCCAGCACGGATTTAATGGCAATCCATTCTGGAGACACTATTATACAGTATTGTAAAAATATTGTAACGTGAATTTATTGTAATGTGAATTCAATAACACATTGTTTTGGGGTAATACGTTCCAAGACCTCAATATCCGCCACAGAACTAAGCTATTTTTCTCTCTCTAAAAAGTGATTTTTAAAAATGCCTTCTGTGCTCTTTAGTGACCATTGTTGTTGATATTAAACACGCTTCTAGGAGCTGAACACTACTTCAAAACCTTATATTGCCTTCATGTCGTTGGCTCTTTTCCTTAAACACACAGAGCCACGATGTTAAACAGTCTTGGGCTATTTAAAAGATTTGCATTTGCCTTGTCCTGGGCTCCTTCCTTCAACACACACATACAGACTGAGCCATGATGTAAAACGAGAGCTGAAACACTACTTCAAAGCTGTACTCTGTACAGTTGCATTTGCCTTCCTCGTCTCTTTTCAAACACACAGAGCCACTGTGTTAAACATGCTGCTATTGGCTGAGATGCTACCAAGCGCTTGTAGTCGCTGATTGGCTCACTTATCACTTATGAGATTCTGTTGGCAGCCATCATAAGCCCATTGTACAGTGAATAACCTATTGTGTATAGTGAGCCTTGTTTTGCCATGGAGAGTCCATCATAAAGTGATTTGATTGCATTGTGAGCCCATCGTAAAGTGGGGACCTACTATATCAAGATGCACTTCTGATTATCTTTGTGGTATTAAAACTATTACACAACAGCCATCAGCAACTGGAGGGAGAGACGGCTGCCTGTCTGCCCACTGATCTGTTCACCACCTTTGTGCCAGCCCATCCATCAGCCAACCCTTGCGACTGCCTGCTGGCAGGGTCAGAAAAAGTTATTTTGTCCTGCCAAGAACTTGCAGGAAGGTCAGTGAAGGGATGAGGATCCAGGGAGAAGTCTTGCTATACTTCCTCTCTACCCTACCGCTGTCTAAGAGACACAAGGTCTCTTGTGCACTAGGAAGCAATCCCCTTTAAAAGCTTATTTTCTTCCTTGTCCTTGAAGTGCTTCTCTGTCCTTAAGTATCTAAACATTGTAAGTAGTTTTGTTAGGTGCATTAGAAAAAGTCCAAACAGTTTATTCAGGTAATATCTTTCTTAAGAGCAAGCTTTTACATTCTCCAGAACTCTTCACTAGGTTGGGTGTTAAGAAAAACCTACGGTAAGTGGGAGATGGGAACGGGGGACAAGGCCATGTTGTTATAATCCCAAAGTCTGTAGAGTGTAGCACAATCTTCAATTTCCCCTTCACTCCATTTTAACAGTGTTATAGGCTATAGACTTAGGGACTGTAGCACCCTGCCTAGCTCTCTTCCCCCTCCACCTCCAATTTGCTATGCTTAACATCCAGCCTGAGGAATATTTGTGGACAACTCAAAAGTTTGCTGCTCAAGATCTATGAGAAGATTTCTCTCCTTCCTCCTACAGAATTTGTCTTCAGAGAAGAAGTAGGAAAATATACCCACCACTTATTGCCCAAGTGTTCATTAAGTAGTATATTTCCAGTACAACGTTTTGTCAGGTACTGGGGTGAATAAAGGGGGGGGGGGATTTAAAAATATAAGTTACATAGTAGAAAAGAGAGGGGGGGAGAGAAAGGAAACCAGGTGAGGCAAAAGCTTACCAGACTTTTTAAAATTTGTGTACATCTTCAAGGAGCTCAATGCATTGTAAATAAGGATGAGGCAAAAGCTTACCAGACTTTTTAAAATTTGTGTACATCTTCAAGGAGCTCAATGCATTGTAAATAAGAATATCTCATTTTTACCCTTGCAACTGCCTTCTGAGATAGGTTAGAGTGAGGAATGGTTTCACAGTGGCTCCCCAATATACAGGTGTTCGAATTATGGATGGCTGCACCAGCACTTCTGTGCAGGTGCAGTACATCCTTTGCTGGTGCTTCCATGCAGGCCAGTAGCGCTGGGTCAGCAAGAACTGGCTGTTCCGACCACGGACGTTGCTGGAGCGTGGCGGCGGGGGTGGTCCGCTAGGGGGTGACGTGCGCACCCATGCGCGTCGCCCTCCGGAGGCTCCGAGGCCAGGAGAAGGCCTCAGAGCGACCTCCCCGGCCGACGTTTCTGAGGGAAAAAGGGCAGCCCTTTCCCTTAGAAACCGCCTGCGCATGTGCGAAAAACATTATAAATTACGTATTGCCGCATTGGGCCTCATCAGAAGGCCCAGGACAGCCGGCTGGGGAAGATGTCCCCGGAGGCGGCTGCAACGAAGTGTAACGGCAGCGCGGAAAATTTGGGGTGGGGGTGGGCGGCGCCATTAGGGTGACGCGCGCGCCCCTGCTCTTGGGTGGCGCGTGCCCTAGTGACGCGCCTGGTTCCGACCTACATCTGTTTCAACTTACATACAGACCTTGGGAACCTAACCTCTCTGTAAGTAAGGAACTTAGGACCCAATCCTATCCAGCTTTCCAGCGCTGATGTAGCCGTGCCAACGGGCATGCACTGCATCCTACAGTGGGAGGGGGCAGTTACGGAGGTCTCCTCAAGGTAAGGGAGCGCTTGTTCCCTTACCACGGGGCTACATTGTGGCTGCGTCAGCACTGGAATATTGGATAGGATTGGGCCCTTAGTGTATGATTTTACAATTATGATCAGCGTCAGCCACACCAGTCCCTGATGATCTTTGTAGTAGCAATAATAATGTAATAACCCACCCTGTGGGAAAAGCAGCACCAGCGGTGCTTAACACTTTCGTAGCTCCCCACTCAATTTGTATAATGAACAAATGATTTGCGTTGTATGCAGATTAGGCTGACCTGGAATATGGCAACCTGGATTTGAGGACCTGGAATATGGCAACCTCATGTGCTGAGTGCTTCAACTTAGACATGTTCGCTCGGTTGTCACGGCCCACTGAGATCCATGCAGTTTATGGTTTCTCATAGTGAGCATGATGTTTACACTGTTCCTCTTCCATGTAGAGCAGGGGTGGCCAACCTTCCAGCAGTATGGCTACTGTGTTCTTAAGAGTTGTGTAGAAGACAGAATCTTGGCAGCTGCAAGTGCTGATGGTGCTGCTAAAGCAGCTGCACCTGCTGAAATGCCCTCACTTATACAACCATTTAAAGGGCCAGCATTCATGTTGAAAGGTTGGCCACCACTGATGTAGAGCAAGGGAAAATTGTTTTCATGATGTGGGGCAGTACCTAACTGTGACACTATTACAACGTGGAAGCGTATGTACAGTACTAGAAACACTTGTTCAAGGTAATTTTTGTGAGTATCAGCCTTCCTTTCCTAATGCACATTATAAGCAAACCTTGAAATGTTCTAAAAAGCATGGTTTTCATTTTGTCTCTGTTTTCATCTCAGGTTAGCGGAGAGCACTAGGGCGTCACTGTATGTATATGACGAAGTGGACTGTAGTCCACAAAAGCTTGTGCTGAAACAAATCGGTTTGTCCTTGGGGTGCTGCAAGCTGCTTTGTTGATTTCGTGGCAGCAGACTAGCACAACAACCCCCCTGGTAATTTAATTGGGTTACCAAGTAATCACCTTTCATTTCACCCCCGAAAAGCCATTTAAAGTTCAGCTTCATCAACCCCTCTGCAAAATTGTGTGTTCCATTTGCAACCTCTTTCCTAAAAATCATATAGATACTGTATATACCATGGTTCTGTAGATGGCTTTCAGTTCAGGTTTCTTATTCCATCCACAGGTATTATCAGTGGATTTCCATAAGAATGCTGAGCACATTTTGGACTTGGTTGCAGTTGCAACTAAACCATGCTGAGCCTTATTTTTAAGTGTGCCTACTGTCAACATCTATCCTAAAAACAGAAGAATTGTTTGGGACAGATCAACATCCTGTTTTTGATAGCAGGCAGCCCCAGTTGCTTCAGAGGAAATGAAAGAGAACCCACAGGGTAACCTATAGATAGTTGCTCCCTTATCACTTCCAGCTTGTGGTGGACCAGAGGCTTTGGGTCACTCAACGCATGTTTGTATCCTTTATCCATCCAGACTGGTGGTAGTTGATGACCCTGTCATTCTCGACTTTATCTAATTTTACTAGAACTTAATTATTCAGTTGACTTTAGTGATGTGATGCATGTAATGATCATATAGTGATGAAAAGCATGTAATGATCTTGTGGACTTGACACAGAATCAAGCAACTTTTGCAACCGTGCTTGCAAATCACAGCAGAGGAAGAGTTCTAATGGTACTTCCTTGAGAGGGTCAACTAGAACTGCATACAACACCCCAGGCATGGGGACACCATAGATTTAAGAAATTAACTTATGTGTATCTCATTCCTGATGCACCTGAACATTTTTTTATTTGCATTCTTTAAGTTTAACTGCATGCATGGGTTGTGATTTGCTCCAGAACTCAGAAGAGTTAATTCTCATGCTGTTACTTACCCAGTGTGCATTTCACTGTATTGGGCAGTGGCTGAAGATTTGCAATTGTTGCAGCAATTGTGAAGTGTACTTTTTGAGATATGGTAGTGGGGCACACGTAGCAGGGAGATCAGCAAGTTCTTCTTCACTGGACAGGTTTTCCCAGCGGTTGCTGAACCGGAAAGAGACACTGATTTATGGTACACTTGCCTTGCAAGTTCCAGGTTCCAGTTCTTGGCTCTCCCCCGGTACAAGAGTCATTGCATGCGCTTCTCATTAAATAAGACCATCTGTATAAGCATTGCCCTGTGGGATTCTGGAGGCAGGCTTCATAAAAATGTACTTTGTTTTGCACCTTCTTTTTAAAGGAGAGCTTTATCTCCCAAGGCATCACCGAAACCATTCAGCTAATCATGTGTGTAACCCGTTCTCTCGAATATTCATGAAATGGAAAACAAAATCTGAATAAATGATAACCTGCTGGGCCAGTCACGTTCAGCGTTGCAAATGAAGTCCTATCTTTGCTTTTTATCTCCGACAGACAAACAACAGAAAGGTGAATTTGCTATAGATGGCTACACCGTCAAAATGAATAATACCCTTCGGAAGGATGGAAAGAAAGATTGCTGTTTTGAAATCGCTGCTCCTGATAAACGCATCTATCAGGTTGGACTTTTTATGTCGTGTTGAAATTAAATTGATAAAACTGTTACTGTTCCAGTTATGGAGACATTAACATTTCAATAAAACAACTCCTGACATGTTAGAGAAGAAGGAATAAAGAAAAAAACACCCTTGATTTGCTTACCCTATACATACTTATCATAGATTTTGTTTTTTAAAAAATCAGATTAAGTTCTCGTACTATCTTCTTTGGATAAGAACAACCAATATGTCATTTCTTTTGACTACTTACATTTGAATATCTATTATCTAATGGGTCTGCCTGATTTCTTGGATGAATTATATTGTAAAAGAATTGAATCATATAGGGGTTTTTTTTAATCCCCAAATGTTAAATATGTATTGTATTGCTTAGAGGACTAGGAGAAAAAAATCAAAGTAAGAGCACATATCAGCTATGTGATTCAAGATCTATCAGCTAGGCATCAATGTGGGATGTAAGTTTAATAAGTTTTAAATATCTGAGATTGCGGTTGAAAGCCAGTTAATTAAGTTGTCAGGTACTGTGTTGGAATCTGACAAGAACATTTTTAAGAAAACTGTACCCAGCAGTCTAAAGAAATTCATGGGTGTCTTCTAATTGTCAAGGGCGAATTTTGTTCATCAGTTCTGCTTCTGACATTGATGAAGAGAAGCAGCTCCGTTTTTTTTTCTGCACAGCTGCCAGCTGCTGATCAGAGTTCCAAATCCATCATCCTCTGCTTCAATTACGTAAATTTGTCAAAATTAACTGTACATTATAAGAAGCATCCTTGCAAGAAAAGTACCAGAAGACATGTAAAGAATAACTAATCGTGCCTCGAAGAAGTGACAAGAATGCTACTTTCTTTTCATTACTAATATGGTGCTGGCTGTATTTTTCTTATGTTCATAATCGGCTCGTAGTAAAATCAAGTTTCTGAACAGTTTACAGCTGCGACTCCCAAAGAAGCTGAAGAATGGGTGCAGAGACTTCGCTTTGTATTACAAGGTAAGCTGTTTGATAAAATATTTGTTTGTGATGCTTGCTAAAAATAAAAAGCTTTATAGTTCTCTAAGAGATTTCTGTTTATCTCAGAACCTGTTCTGCTTTTTCCTATTTTTCAGGTTACTTTCTGGAATGTGTGAGTGTTTGTGATGAAGGCTGCACTCCTGTACATACTTATTTGGAAATAAGTCCCAAGATACTCAGACTTACTTCCAAGTAACCATGTGAGAGACCCTGCTATAAAGCTTTTTGTTCATTTTGTTATTTGTAAAATTCTCAGTGGTGCACAGAGTAAGCTTGGCAAACTATTCAGTGCTAGCTGAATAAAAAAGATAGTAGTTATATCAGCATTTCTGTGGAACTTCTAAAATGCTGTGATAAGAACTGGAGTGTTACGTTTCCTGGGTTTTTAAATTGAAGCGTTGAATGTTTGTTCTCCTACAGACTTCCTAATATAGTATAGTAAACTTATGTGATTGATAGTGTGTGTGTGTGTGTTGGGTGGATACCTGTTGTAAAGCTCTTCCTGCATTCTTGTTAACAGATATGACATCTGAAATTATTCCAGAGGAGGAAGACTATGATGATATTGAAGATGAGATACCTTCAACACAAACTGTCACAGATCCAATTGACGACAGCATTTATGAACTACTTCCAGGTATTTTTGAGGTGTTCCGTAATGGAGATACTGTGTACATGCTGAAAAGCCAGAGTACCATGAGTGAGTGTCTTCCAGCAGGCAGGTCTTGGATATGGAATAGCTGAGTTCAGAACCAAGCTTGACTGCATGGCCTTGAGCGACTTCATCAGCTCAAGTTCCACATCCTCTTCCACACTTCTGGCATTTAAAGTAGTAAAGTATTCTTTTTCATCAGATCTAAGTTAGAATAGTTCAATTTGGCTATTAAGGGCATTGGAATCAGGCTAGAATACTAAAAATGGCCTCTTGAGATTATTGGCTCATTAGCATCATCTCTGCTACATAATTTATTAATTAAAAGAATTGACATGCCTTATAGCTTTGTCCCACCGTCTCACTCATCATTCTTTCTTTCTTTCTTTGTTGTCTTACTTGCATTAACCAATGATTCTCTATGTTGCCAGTTGTTTCCTAAAGTATGTTCTCATATCTGCGAAACCACAGAGTGGTGTATTTTGGGAGATGCTCTGGCCTTCTGGGACTTTGCTTGACATTTTGCTTCATCGAATTCATCATGAATCTGATAATTTCTTAGGATTGTTATGGTCAAATGTTTCTAAATCCTGACAACTAGATCCCCCCAATCCCCCCCCCCTTGGCATCTAGAGTTGGTTCATTACAGTAAGATGAAAATAACAGGAAAGGTTTTGTAAGAGTATAAACTTACATGGGGTAAACATATCCCACTTGCTATATATAAAAATGAAGTATTTTCTTAAATACAGGTCATTGTAGCACTTCTGTGGTAAATGTGATAGTCGTGCAAAGTTCTGAAAGCAAAGAATGTTATCAGAAGTTAAACTGAACAGTATAAATTATATACATGTCTGGTATGTACCCGATATTCTTTAGAAAATGTTGTTGTTGTTGTTCAGTCGTTAAGTCGTGTCCGACCCTTCGTGATCCCATGAACCACATCCCGCCAGGCCTTCCTGTCCTCCACTATCTTCCTGAGTTCGCTCATTTTCATGTTCGTTGCATCGGTAATGCTGTCTAACCATCTCATCCTTTGCCTCCCCCTTCTCCTTTTGCCTTCAATCTTTCCCAGCATCAGAGTCTTCTCCAGAGAGTCCTCTCTTTGCAGATATATAATATCGCAGATATATAATATATAATATTGCAGATATATACAAATATAGGTTGTATTTAAATTCAGTATCTGAAGGATACATACTGAACAGTATACAGTAATTTTTGATTTAATTTAGGAAGCTCTTAATGTTTATGTGACTAGTACAAGGTAATTTTCAGCACAATCCTATCCAACTTACACCACCAGTGTAACCAGCGGTGCAGCGAGAATGGGAGGCCCCAGAACGGAAAAGGGATTCAATCCCCTCCAAAAGAGGAATTTCCGTTCTGGGGCCTCCCATTCTCTCTGCACCGCTGGTTACACCAGTGGTGTAAGTTGGATAGGATTGGACACTATACAACTGACCTCTGAAAGAGGTGCTAGAATAAGAAACAAGAGAGTACCTCTAGGTGCAGAACGTTTTTGTTTTTTTTGTTTTGCCCCCTCACTCACCCAGAGTAATCAGTCTGGTCTGAAGGCATGTCAGGGCAGCAGCCTTCTGGGAAGCTAATCAGGTGTGGGTCTGGTGCCTGGATGAGAGGCCACGTGGAAGGACCCATCCCATACTACATTGTCTTTAGTTCCAGCATCAAAGAAAGGTTGGAGTATAAATCTAATGCAAATTGGAACCTGCCCAGAATTGTAGCTAAGGGGTTCCAAATCTTCTTGGAAGCAATTCCTTCCAGTGTGCTATGGTGGCTCTGAGAGGTGGGCTGTCTTTAACATTTAGGCTTTTCCAGTCTGTTACCATCTTTGGGACCCATTGCGTGCATGAGATTCATCCAGTCTTGCCACGTTTCCACTGTAATTCTTACCAGGGACAGCCTAAGGTGATCTGCCACCCCGCCCCCTAACCCACCACCACTGCCACGTACCCCCCAAAAGCCATGCAAAAGGCCCCTCCCACCTCGTGTTGCTCGTTCTCATGCGATTGTTTTGAACAAAATAGGAAGTGTGGAACATGCTGGGGGATAGGATCGTCACATTTCACAGGGTTTTTTTGGATGTGTGTGGTGGCAGAGGCGATTAACGTCCCTATCCCCTCCCCTCCACTTCCCTCGCTCCTTCCTTACACGATCCTTTTAACAAATAAAGAAGTCCACTTGCTGATTTGTTTAACGAAATCGCATGAGGAAGGAGCAAGGTAAGGAAGAGTGGGGAAGTGGATCAGAGTGGAGCTGTCTGCCGTGGGCATGAGGGAGGTGGTGACTACTTGAGGTGAAGGGCATCCTGAGTCTGTTTGCTGCTCTCTGCCGCTTGACGCAAGCCACATTGTCCCAGCAATGGGCTGGCTTTGATTCCTGCCATTTATCTTCACTGGATGGCATTCTGCATTTGTACTTCATTCATTGTAGTTTGATCCTCATGTGCATATTTTTCTGTTGCTAATTGATCTGCGTTGTCCTGATTGCCCTTTGTTCTGACCCAGATGCCACAACTGGTATAATGTAATGTGCTATTGTTTTGTGCCCATTGTTTGTGATCTATAAGTGACTGCTGTCTATTGCACAAACAGACTTAATAGCAAAAAAGAGGGAACAAGAGAGAACTTTTGCCCTCTTAGTCGGAGACTGTGCAGATTTAACAAAGAGGGCTACCCTTCTACAAAGCGTACCCCTCCCCCGCATTTATTACTATTTATGTGGTATGTCTGTACCGGCTGTCCATGAGAGACCTCATTTTTGTCTGTACGCTTTAACTAGCATACAGAGTATATCGCATATTCAGAGTTACAACCCAATCTTGTGTAAAATGCACTGGCTGGCCTTAATGGCCGGTCACTGCATCCTATGCAGAATGCGGCCAGCAGGGCTGGGGCTCAGCTCGGGGGAAGGAGATGTTCGTCCCCTTCCCCTGGTGTAAGCCCCGGTGGCCCCTATGGGCCTCCTCGGATGCGTGTCAACTCTTTATCTGGTGCACAACTGGGGAGGCCGTGTAAGACTGGCATAGCTCGGGAAGGGGGTTAAGATATCGGCGGAGCGCGCTGCCAATATCCCCGCCCCCCTCCCTGGCCTGGCTGGTCAATTGTCCCCGCCCCACACTCCCCATACCCTCCCGCCACCCGGCGCAGGACTTGTGTCCGGCAGCAGCTGAGTCAGTGGCCAGAGGCTGGAGTGAGCGGTGCCGGCCTCGGCACTGGCGCCACTTACTCTCTGGGTGCCACAAAAGTGTTTTGTTTGTTTCTAGAGTGCTATAAAATAATTACATGCACTCTCGAAGCCGAGGGGATTTTTGTTCCTTTGAACAGTAGCACCTCTACCTGACAACCCCCTTTTTAAAACTTAGGCAGCTTTTAGAAGCAGTTTATGACATGACATATGTGGTGCAGAGGTATCTGTCTTTCTGTGTCGGGGGAAATTCCACTGGGGTGCTTGAGTGTGCTTAAATGTATCTCTTCTAGCAGACGTCTTTAATATGCTATTTAAATTTCAAATAAAAAGCATTTAGAATTTGACTGTAAAATACAACACGTCATAAAACTTGATTTCTCTGTGATTTCCAAGATACAGCAGCTCTTCCAACAAGTGTATTTTAAATCACTTGTTCAAATAATGCAATGACCATACCATTTGTCACAGATGATATCTGATCACCTTTGTCCTGGGTTTGGCTAAGTAATGTATAGCTCAGCCGTGATCTACTCTGGAGTCCCCTTTCAGCTTTTAAGAAATATTCCCAGGGAGTATTACTTCACTGTTCAGACTGACCTTTGCAAGATTTCAGCCCCAAACCCCAAATGTCAGCAATAATTGTACTTTGGTAACAGTCAAAAAGTAATAAAATCTATGACATTTGCAGCTGTAGTCCATAAGTATATTTGGCTGCAAAGCATCTTGCTGCCAAAAGATGCAAGGGTTTGCTCAGCCCAGAAAGCAGTCACTTTCACACAACTTAGGATATAATAAAGCATATAATAAAAACATATAATAAAACACATTTTTTGTAGTATCCACCAAATCTTTTCTGGCTTAATCGTTTTTTTTTTCCAGTAACATTTCCCCAAAGGAATGTACCAACTTTCCCATTTCAGTTCTTTGCTTCTGCCCTAAAATGTAGTAATATCTCTTTAAAACTTGCCTTTAATTATTTAATATATTTTTAAAAAAATATATATTTTTAATCCCTCTTTTCCTAAAACTCAAAGCGGCTTACAGTAGGGATTGCAAATATGAAACACAGTAAAATACAATAGAAATTTTTGTTTGTCAAAGCAGCATAAAACAATGTAAAACCAGCAGACAGTAAAAATAATCAATTTAGCAATCAAACATATATAGCAAACAGTGTTTAAAAAGGGAAAGCAAACAAAAAAGATTTTCAATTCTTTTCTTAAAAACAGCTAGCGAAGGGACCTCAATTTCTCTGGTTATAATAGAGTTCCACAGTGATGAGAAACAGCAAAGTGTTTTGTAGCACCTCAAAGATTAGCTACTAGTTTATCCCAGCATAAGCCATCACTTAAAAGGCCCTGTCTTTGATACCAGCTAAGCATATTGCTGTCAGTGGCAGACAAGGAAGCAGAACCTCGATGGTAGATCCCTGATGCCAGGCAGGCTGATAACGGAATAGGCAATCCTTTAAGTAACGTGATTCCAAACCGAAGGCTTTAAAGGCACAGACTAGCACTTTGAATTGGACCAGGAAACAAGTTGGTAACCAGCATACCTGGAGTAAGGTGGGTATAACATGATCTCATCAACTTGCTTCCACTAGTAGTCTAGGAGCAGCATTGTGGCCCAATTGGAGTTAGCAAACCATTAGCACATTGGAGGCTTCCCAATGTATAGCATGTTACAGTTGTCTAATCTGGATGTCACCATGTGATATATACATGAATAAACAAAGTGTTGCTAATAAATAAACAAGTGTTGCTACATGAATAAACAATGTGTCCCTCCTTGTCTTGTGCAAGCAGGGCGCACAGCGCCTGCACAACAGGACTTGGCTCCAACCCATGGATTTTAATATTTTTCCTATGCCCAAATTTGAGTATCACACACATCCTATACAGATGTTCACATTGTGTGCTGTGAGTGTGGCGGGGGGGGGGGAGAGCTTGTATCATGGCAGCACAGCCCACTCCCAACCTTTGTGCATTCAATGCACTGCCGGAAAACTTCAGAATCAATCAAGCTTTTCATTCCCACAAATTTGCTTTGTATGAAAATAAGATGCCTTATTACTGATCCTGATCAATCACTCGCTTTGCTACTTTCAATGGGCCAACATGAAAGCATTTTTGACACTATTGATTTGTAAACCGATATGATGTGAACATTATTATGTGACAGAACTTGGCTGCTTCTGAGCGAGAGAATCTAACGTTGAAGAATCTTGTCATCCTAGAGAGGCAAAAGTAATTTTACTTGTATTGGAGCTTTTTCAATGTTGACTACCTAGTTGACAGTTGGCTTCGTGTTTCACATTAGCAACACTTTGTTTATTCTTGAACGTCTTCAGCACATTTATGCACCCAATGTAGACTTGCAAGCGAAGTCCAAGATGGCAGCGCCCAAATCTCGTGAGGGCACATGAGGCGGTAATAGAGTTGTAATTTTTGTCCATTTTCCGCAACCTTGCTAAAGTCACTTTAGTGAACGTGATCCAGTCAAACATGAACCCCTTTGATTTCAATGACAAAGTTAAGTGCGTGCTTCAAACTCTCTCCCAATGAAACCAATGTAACTCTGGCCACACTGTGCCCCATGACTTTCCCCCCTCTTTTTTCACATGAATCTGTGTTTCACCTTAGCACCCGACTATGTGCTGCTTATTGTTGATGTGTCTGTAAAGAACAAGCAAGCTGTATGTATGTATTTTAAAAACTTTTTTTGTACTAAGAAGTTTAGTAATGTTGGCCTATGTTTGTCTGCTACAAACTCTGATCCACCTTCTGGAAATAGTTAAATCAATGTAAAAAAAAAAAAACCAGCATAACAGCATTTCTCTTGAATTTGCTCCTTTTATCACCCCTTGGTTTAATCTGGGGGGGGGGGGGGAGTGTCCTATGGAGCAGGTGCCTGCCTGCCTTAACTTAATTTTATGGGCTTGCTTTTCTCAAGAAGACAAGGCAGACGAACTGGACAAAGGCCTGATGTTTTAAAGCTGTTTTATGGGTAAATAATTAATATATGGCAGGTTTCCTTTTCTTTTTTTAAAAAAATTGCTTTCTACCCTATCTGATCTGTTTCAGCAAGCACCTTCTTCATGGCTTTATTCAATTAACTTTACGTTGTCTCTGCTGAACCAAATTATTGTCTTGTGAGCATGTGGGGGAAATTCTTTCAGAAGTACCAGGAAATGCTTGATTCTAAGCTCTGATGATTGCTTTTTCAAGATATGTGCTACCCTGCAGAGCCTACAGGCGTTGAGGCTAACCATGTCGGCTGATGGCCTAAGATGTCTACAGAAATATTGCAGATCTCTGGCCACCCACAGAGAACAGTGGCAGGCATGCTGAAGTTTAGTGTTTCCCGAGCTTCTTTTATTCTGCTACACACACAGTTCTTCTCCTACCCCTCCCTATGAGTCTTCAGAAGTCAGGGGACCATAAGTATGTGTGTTTAGATTTATATCCTGCCATATCCCTAATATGTAAAGGCAGGCAATAGTTTTTTTGATTAAAACAAGATGATGAGATTTTATGTCCCCGTTGCATACACGGATGCCTCAACAACAAAAACAAAACCCCATTAGTTATCTGTAATCAAAAGGTGTTGCATTCCCTTGAAGTTTCAAGGTTTTAGCAGAACCCCAGCGGGAGGGGAGTTCCAGCTCTGAAAAAACAGCTACCTGGAATGCCTCACTATATTATGTGAACATGGCATATTGAAGGATAATCATCCTTACTTCAACTAAAGGTTGAACTAGACATGCACTGACTTGTGTTGGCAACAGGCATGCTTAAAAGTGGAAGTCCCTCTTACTCAGCTAAAAGCTGCCATGGTGGGGGCACTCCACTTGGGACTGTGGCACACAAGAAGAAGAATGTTTGCTGCAAATAACTCCTTCAAGGACATATCACAGCTCTGAGAGTGGGTGTTTGGGGTGGGAAAATGGCATGATGGGAAAGGGCTAACCTCTTTTGCTATGATCTCAGTAATTACGCAACCCAACACACATTTTAGTGACTTCGTTAGACCTATTCTTGGGCATATATGGGGCGCTGATTCCAAAAATGGCATCCGTTTTGCCCAATCAGCTCTAGTTTTGGAGATACGGCATCGCCACCTTGTATGCTGATTCAAGCAGCTCCCTTGTGAAGGAAGCAGACACCATGGTTTTAAACCTAGTTACGCAAAGCTGATACTGTGTTGGCCCCAGACAAGGGACACAAAATTATATTCATTATGTTTCTATTGGATCACTTTTTTTGGTAGTTTGAAAGGTTTTATAGCCCTTTGCCAGAATACCACCTTTCCTATTCTGTGTTTCTAAGGCCGGTTGGGATAAGCTAGAGTCATTACTGGTTATAGTTGCTTCCCTTCAGGCCAGTCAGGACAGCAGGTAATCAGATAGTGTCTACAGTAATCTTGGATAGGTTCTGGAAAATGCTACCCATCTCACCAAATTGGATAGTAAGGACATTCTTTGAAGCAGCTTTGGTGTTTTAGAAGAGCATGTACTGTATATCTGAGAGCAACGTCAGACATCCATTGATGTGCAACAAGATACGTGAGCTGACTCTGTACATGTGCATCTCGTTGCGGGAAGAAATGCTTGTGTGCCGCTCAGGCCAATGCAGGAAGTACTAGTTAGTACACTTCCTGTCTCTCCCCCCCCCTCCTTTTCAGAACATCTGACACCACTCTTGTGGAACAATTACAAAACATTTTGAATTGTGCAAGCATTTATGACTGGGATAGAAGAGGGAACTATTTGAATGGCAGATTTTTAAAAGCATGTTTTATGATGTTGATTACAGTACTTTCCAAATATTACCTACCTTAAGTCTTCAGAGGTAGGGCAGGCTGATAATCCAAATAAACATTCCTAAGGATGAAATGGTAGAATCAGTCTGAAGTCTTAGCCCATTGCTGGCCAAAACTCCCCATAGAGTTCTGTAGGACAGTGATTTTAGCATAGCCCTTCCATTAGTGAGATACCGTGCATCGCTTTTTGAATTTATTTTAAAGAATGTAATAATCATTTTTGCATTTACGTTCCCCTCTAAGTGTAACAAGTACTGTATCCTCAAAATTCTTACAAGCATGAAATCATTGGCAAATCCTATTTCTTACAAAAATTAAGGGTTCCCCCCCCTACAGATTTCCATCAAATAATGTTGACTGATCAAAATGCATTCCAGTGATCCTTCTAACTGTATGTGATTGGAATAATAACTTCACATGTTGAAGAGTTCCATGGTGCAGCTGAAAGGCATGTAAATACAAGCTGCTTATTTGCAAGAAGCTTCCAGATTTGCAACATGATTGCTATGGAAACCACATAATGAAAACCTCACAACCATCTGTGTGGTTTGATGGATTTTACTGCATAGCTCAGCTGTTTTTGTTTACTGTTATTAAAGTATTGAGTAGAATATATTAACCCACAAACTGTTATTATCTGAGGTATTAATTAATATTGCACAATGACATGGTGTCTCTTAACTAATGTAGCACAATAGAGTGCTAGTTACTAATCATGCTATTAATAAGGGCTAATGTTGGGATCTAGGAATGAGTACCAGACTTTTCTGAGGAGGATGGGGTGGATTTGCTTGCTTTAGGTACAGATTTATCTTTGAGATTACCCTGTCTTGTGGCAGAAGTGCACTCTGGAAGCCTAACTTCCACACATTTGTATATCCATCTATTCTGAATGTTCCCATCAAGTCACTATAATTATTTTGTATGCAGTTGTGCGTTGCGTAGAAACATCACAGACTGTGTGTTTTACATTTCATGGCCTTTGGCCCTCACTAGTTTATATATTCTTCTTTTCTTCACCCGTGTGTGTGTGTGTGTGTGTGTGTGTGTGTGTGTGTTAAATATATTCATGTGCCAACTGAGGATACTTGATACATCTGACAAAGTGGGCTGTAGTCCACAAAAGCTTACACCACAGTTAGAGCACAATCCTGCGCAAGGCCACAGTGGTGGAGTGAGCGCTCCGCCGCTTGAAGCCGTCGCAAACGTGCCGTAAAGCACATTCACGATGACTCGGGAGTAAGGACTGCTCTTACTCCAGCGCTGAATCGCCCATGCAGCCACCGGAGGAAGGTAAGGGATCCACCAGCAGCCGCATGGGCAGTTTGGGTGGTGAGGGAGGGGGGCTATTGGCCATGCCGGTCCAGGAGGGGCGGGGATGGCATCCTCCATATCCCCGCCCCGGCCGGCGCAGCTGTTACACGGCCTCTTTCTACTTCCGCCAGCTAAATAGCTGGCAGAAATCCGAGGAGGCCCATCAGGCCTTCCCCGGTTTATACCGGGGGAAGGGGATGAACGTCCCTCTCCAGAGCGGCCCGGAACGGGGTTATTCCGGTATCCGAGGGGGGGTTATGCTGGTGTCCGTCCTGTGTCAGCATTGCACTGACAATTTCCATAGCAGTTTCCCATGAATGATGTAATGTCATGTATCATTACAAACGCCCTGTCCCATAGTAGGTTAGGTAGCAAGATAGTGAAAAGTCAATGATATGATGACATCCAGTTCCATTTTTGTTCCCCAGTCAATCCAGGAGTAAACATCTGTCTTGAAACAACATTTGGTGACTGTGATTGGAGAGGTTTGACAAACTGAATCTGGTCACAATAGTTGTGACTGTTAAGGCATCCTTGAGGTTTGAAGTAGATGGGGTACTTCTGTGTCCTGGGGTTTAGTGGTTCTTTTGAGTTCTTTACACTTAAAGATTTGTGATCTGTGTAAAGTTCTGGATCCAGTGCCACTCCTGGAAGCCCAGATTGAGGTTGTATTCAGGTGTAGCTTGTATAAGTACAACTTGCATGTAAGAGAACTTTCATGTCACTACAATTGCATGTAAGTCTAAACAGGAACCTCATAATTATCACCCATCTGATCTCAAATATTGTTACAATGCTGTCTCCTGGGGTTGCCCTTGAAGAATATTTGGAAGCTAAGGTGGTGTAATTTCTCTAATGATGTAAGTTCCATGAGATTTAAGTAGTATATGAAATGGTGAAATCACCAGCGGGTTGTAGTAGTTAATGAATATTCCCATGCTACTACTGGTGGACCCCAGAAAGATATAGCACTGACATAGGAACATTCCAAGTTATCGGAAGCTCCCACGTAATTTAGCAATTTCATTTGAATGTGGTCGCAAGGAAACAGCAACCAACTTGCTCTGGTACTGTATGAGCCCTTTACGGCTTGAGACCAGGGTATCTGAGGGACCGCCTCCTTCCTTATAATACAACCCATACTCTGAGGTCATCAGGGGGGGCCTGTTAACTGTGCTGCCATTGACGGAGGCGAGGAATAGGGCCTTCTCGGCGGTGGAACCCCAACTATGGAATTCCCTTCCCCTGGAATTAAGAACGGCTCCCTCTTTAGAGACCTTTCGGCGGGGCCTCAAGATGTTTTTATTTTGGTCGGCGTTCGATGGCTGACATGGTGGGCTGGCTTTTAATCAATAATCAATGTAATTATAGGTGACCCACTGGTGTGTGTTTGTTTTAATTGTTTTAATTATTTTTATTGTATTATATTTTACTATGTATTTTAACATGTTTTAATTGTAAGCTGCCTTGTATGCCCTTATCGGGAGAAAGTCAGGGTAAAAATTCTTTAAATAAAAATAAATACATCTGTCTAAATGATGCAAATATGTAAATTAGACTGATGGGTGAACAAGGACCCATCAAACCTTTGGGTTTCAGATTTTGATGTGGAAGCATTACCTCCTATTGACTTGTATCATTTTTCTGTAGTGAACCTTTTTGCTGTGGTGATATATTGTGTAGTCAAACTGTTGTGGTCTACAATCCTATTGACAAACATTGTTTTTTCCCTTCAAAATTGCTTGTGTCTGCAGAAGATGTAACCAGTGTGCCCTCAGCGGTGTCTGTGCCTGCACCAGCAAAAGTTGAAGAACCACGGAAATGGAGCCAAGAGAATGCTAGTACTATTTCAGGTAGGGGTGTGTGTGTGTGTGTGTGTGTGTGTGTGTGTGTGTGTGTGTGTGTGTGTGTGTGTGTGTGTAGGCCAGCGGGTGGCGCAGTGGGTTAAACCGCTGAATCATGAGCTTTCGATCGAAAGGTCGGCAGTTTGAATCCGCGACGGGGTGAGCTCTCGTTGCTTGGCCAGCTCCTGCCAACCTAGCAGTTCCAAAGCATGTTAATTCGAGTAGATAAATAGGTACCGCTTGCGGGAAGGTAAACAGCGCTCCGTGTTCCAGCCGCATGCTACGCACTGCGGCAAGGAGAGTCATGCCGTCCACATGACCACGGAGGCGTTTTCGGACAACGCTGGCTCTTCGGCTTTGAAATTATTATTATTATTATTATTAACAACAATAATAATAATAACAACAGTATATACTGCTTTCCAACAAAAAGTTCACAAAGCGGTTTACGGACAAAATCAAATGATTAAATGGCTCCCTGTCCCACCACACCCTATAGTTGGACACGACTGGACTTAATTGTCAGGGGTCACCTTTTCCTTTTATGTATGTATGTATGTATGTATGTATGTTTCAGGTGCTTCCTATGCTTTGTTCCTATTTGCCTCAAATACTCTACATTCGCTTTTCAGCATTTGCTTTCCCACCCACACCAATAAAAGGGCTGAAGTTCCAGAAAGTTTATATCTATCAACTGATTTCTCATGGTAGTAGAAATGGCGGCCGGTGGGTGGGGGAAGAATCTGTTTAGCACCATTTAGGATGCATGAAAATCACTTGAGAAGGATTTATAAAGTAAGCCAATTTATACAAGGTATTCCTTCCTGAATTACTTTGTAATGACTCAATTAGCTTTCATTTCTTCACAAAGGAGATTTAGCTGCATAAATTAGCTTATCATCATTGAGGAAGTGTCAGTGCTAAAGGACAGTTTATAGATACAACATGCAGTTGCTGTCAAACCTATAAGAATGTAATATAGACATCTGTGTATACTTTGTGCTTGAGCAGAACAGACTTCTGTCATTCAGAGACTAACAGGGGACAACAAGTTGCCCAGGGGACCAGCAATGTAGACATCTCTGAAAAGGTCATCTTGACACCGGCTCTGACAATCGACCCACAGCTCTGTCTTCTTTGATAAAAATCAGATAAACTTAAGACCACTAATTGATCCGCAGCCTGTTTAAATGTTGGCCATGCATATCTTCATTGCATATGATTATACCACAGAAAGCAAATGAACCAGGTGAAGAAATGCCAGCGTCCAGTGATAGCAAAATGGAAAAGTGACGGCGGCATAAAAATGGGAAAAGGACAGCCGTGCCCAAAGAAGTGCAGTGAAGAGGACTCTCTCTGCCTTGTTTTGGCACCTTGCCCTTGTGTTAATTAACACCGAGCTTGAGAGGAAAAACCCAGAATACAGTATGTGAAGCCTGGCGGTCGGGACAGGGTTTTTTTTTTTTTTGCTGACTCTAAAAATAATATAAACTTCTACTTTAGAGAGCTCCCTTCTTTGTAATACTATTTGGCTAAGTTTTTGATTTGGAAAGCCAACATGTGGTCCTTCGCAGGACATCTCTTTGCAACTCAGACACCAACTCCTGCAAGTGATGTGTACTACAAAGACATGGACCTTGGGTTATCTTTCCCATCATGTTTGCTCCACATCATTCTTCCACTGCTGTCAAGTGAAAGGGTGGACAAAGAGTGTGTTCAGGAAATGTCTTTGCTATGCCCTTCCTTTTAGAGCCTGTGGAGAGGAAACAGGCCTGATTTCCGGACCCTCGCAGGAAACTAATGAGCAGGTTGTTGTAGGCAGTTTAGGTTTTTGTACCCTTGCAAAGGAAACAAGGATTTGAGTCATCAGATGTCACTAGAAACGTGGACTTCTACAAAGCAAGCATTAAATACATATTTTTCAGTGTGATTCTGGCAACCGAATCACTGATGCCTTTCAGTATCTAGGTATGACTGACTGTGGTGTAGGTCAGTCCCATTTCAGGGCCATTATTATAAAGTGAGCATCAGAAGTAGAAAAACAAAACATGCATAGCTAGATCAAATGCCCGTTTAGTTCTATCCCACTGAATTCAGTTGAAGCTTGTTCATAGTGCATAGGATTGCATCCTTACTGAATTTTAAGCACTAACTAATTATATAATGATACAACACTACTCTGTTCACATGAAACAATCAGCTACCTGTAGCCTCACACTGTTTATGTGGCTTGCAGAATGTTTATTAGAATAAGTTCTGATAAATGTAAAGTTTAACATGTGTTTTTGAAACTCGTGGTGATAGAGAATTTAAATGTGGTGCCAGAGTGTCCTAAAGCTTCAAGCAGGATAGAAGTTCTACTACTTGAAAATCATATTATTTGAAGAGTTGGTAGCTCTCCTCATAAGAACGTAAGAAGAGCCCTGCTGGATCAGGCCAAAAGCCCATCTAGTCCAGCTTCCTGTATCACACAGTGGCCCCACCAGATGCCTCAGGGAGCACAAGACAACAAGATACCTGTATCCTGTCGCCACTCCCTTGTACCTGGCACAGAGAAAACCCACTTCTAAAACCAGGAGGTTGCTTATGGCTTGTAACCTGTGATGGTCTTTTCCTCCATGAATCTGTCCAAACCCCTTTTAAAGGCATCTAGGCCAGGTGCCATCACCACATCCTGTGGCAAGGAGTTCCACAGATGAATTACACGCTGGGTAAAGAAATATTTTCTTTTGTCTGTTCTAACTCTCCCTCCATTCAATTTTAGTGCATGTCCCCTGGTTCTGGTGTTGTGCGAGAGGGAGAAGAATTTCCCTCTATCCACTCTCTCCATCTCATGCATAATTTTATACGTCTCAATCATGTCCCCCCTCAGGCACCTTTTTTCTAGGCTGAAAAGCCCCAGACGCTGTAGCCTTTCCTCATAAGGGAGGTGCTCCAGCCCACGAATCATTCTGGTCGCTCTTTTCTGCACCTTTTCCAATTCAACTATATCCTTTTTGAGGTGTGGTGACCAGAACTGGACACAATACTCCAGATGTGGCCTTACCATCGATTTGTACAAAGGCATAATATTGGCCGTTTTATTCTCAATCCCTTTTCTAATGATCCCGAGCATGGAATTGGCCTTCTTCACAGCCACCGCACACTGGGTCGACACTTTCATCGACCTGTCCACCAGCACCCCAAGATCTCTCTCTTGATCCATCAGACAACTCAGAACCCATTAGCGTATATGTGAAATTTTGGTTTCTTGCCCCAATGTGCATCACTTTGCACTTACTTACATTGAAGCACATCTGCCATTTTGCTGCCCATTCTCCCAGTTTTGAGAGATCCTTCTGGAGCTCTTCACAATCCCTGCTGGTCTTCACCACCCGGAAAAGTTTAGTGTCATCTGCAAACTTGGCCACCTCACTGCCTATCCCCGACTCCAGGTCATTTATGAATAAATTGAAAAGCACCGGTCCCAAGACCGATCCTTGGGGCACACCGCTTTTCACCTCTCGCCATTGTGAAAATTGCCTATTGACTCCCACTCTCTGTTTCCTGGTCTTCAACCAGTTCCTAATCCACAAGAGGAACTGCCCTCTTATTCCCTGACTGTGGAGTTTTCTCAGGAGCCTTTCATGAGGGACTGTGCCAAACGCCTTCTGAAAATCCAGATATATAATATCCACGGGTTTGCTCGCATCCACATGCCTGTTGACCTTTTCAAAAAATTCTAACAGGTTTGTGAGGCAAGACTTCCCCTTGCAGAAGCCATGCTGACTCTCCCTCAGCAGAGCTTGTTCTTCTATGTATTTTAAGATTTTATCCTTAATGAGACTTTCCACCATCTTCCCTGGAACAGATGTTAGGCTGACCGGCCTGTAGTTTCCCGGGTCCCCCCTCCTTCCTTTTTTAAAGATTGGCGTGACATTAGCTATCCTCCAATCCTCTGGCACAGTGGCCGTTTTAAGGGACAAGTTGCATATTTTGGTCAAGAGGTCAGCAACTTCATTCTTGAGTTCCTTCAGAACTCTTGGGTGGATGCCATCCGGGCCTGGTGATTTATTGATCTTTATTTTGTCAATTAAGTCTGAGACGTCTTCTCTTTTATCCTCTATTTGACTTAATTCTTTAGTCAGGGGAGACCGTTCCGGCAGCGGTATTTGCCCGAGGTCTTCTGCCGTGAAGACAGATGCAAAGAACTCATTTAATTTCTCTGCAGTCTCCAAGTCCCCTTTTATCACCCCTTTCTCTCCCTCACCATCCAGCGGACCCACCGTTTCCCTGGCAGGTTTCCTGCTTCTAACATATTTGAAGAAGCTTTTATTATTCCCTTTTATGTTGCCTGCCATACTTTCCTCAAAGTCTTTCTTGGCCTCCCGTATCATCTTTTTACATTTCTTTTGCCACAGTTTGTGCTCCTGTTTATTTTCCTCATTAGGGCAAGACTTCCATTTACGGAAGGAAGCTTCCTTGCCTTTTATAGCCTCCTTAACTGTGCTTGTTAGCCATGCGGGCACCCTCCTGGACTTGGTCGAGCCCTTCCTCCTTTGTGGGCTACACTCCCGCTGGGCCTCTATGACTGTTGTTTTAAACAGCCTCCATGCACTCTGGAGCGATTGGACTCTTTTTACCTTCCCTTTCAGCTTTTTTTTTTAACTAATCTCCTCATTTTGGGGAAGTCTGCCCTTCGGAAGTCAAGGGTTTTCGTGTCAGATTTGCTCGGCACTCTCCCTCCGACATGCATGGCGAAACAGATCGCAGCATGGTCACTGTTCCCCAATGGTTCGGTAACATTTACCTCCCTGACCAGATCTTGAGTGCCACACAATATCAAGTCCAGAGTCACCTGTCCTCTGGTCCTTTCTTTCTTTCTTTCTTTCTTTCTTTCTTTCTTTCTTTCTTTCTTTCTTTCTTTCTTTCTTTCTTTCTTTCTTTCTTTCTTTCTTTCTTTCTTTCTTTCTTTCTTTCTTTCTTTCTTTCTTATATTTGAGTTTAGCAGATATAAGCCACAACCTTGATATTGCAAACTGAAATACTCTACCAATGAGAAGGAATTTGACTTAAGGGATGAACTTCTAAATAGGATTTCAGATTTTCATGGCAGGCAATAATCTTCTACTTATTCAGTTGGGGATGAACTTCTATTTATTGCAGTGTAAGGTCTCTTCAAGAACATAAGTAAAGGCCTGGTGCAGCATGCCACAGCTCCATCTAGTCCAACATCCTGTTTTCCATAGTTCACCCAGATGCTTCCAGGAAGCTCACACAGAGCAGGAAGACAATGGCCATGCCATGTGGTTGCCACCCCCCCCCCTCAACATCATATGGCCTCTGAATGGAGGTTCTGTTTTGATATTATGGTGAATAGCCATTGAGAGATGGTCCATTAAATGGTCTCCTTTTCATCTAAGCTGCTGGCTGTGACTACATCTTGCCATAATTAATTATGTGCTGTGTGAATAAGATATTTCTTTTGTCTATCCTGAATCTGTTGTCATTTTCACTAGGTGATCCCAATGAAACCAGGCAACTTCTAGTGTTACAGAGAAAGGAGAAAAAGTTCTCCCTCCACTTTCTCCATGACACTCATAATTTAATAGACTATGACAGGACCCCATATTAGTTGATCCTTTTAAACACACACACACACACACACACACACACACACACACACACACACACACACACACACACACACACACACACACACACACACAAGTCCCAACACCATAAGCTTTCCTCCTAGAAAAATAATTCAGTTTGGGTATTTGAAAGCAAACTTTTTTGTTTGCTTTTCATTGCTGAGTCTAAAGGAATGGAAGCATCAATCTCCCTCTGAAGCGACTGTGACATTTAGGCCATCCCAGAACTTTTAACTCATCAGAAATTGTCTAAACGTTGCAGAGTAATGGCAGCTTGTTCCCAGCTCTGGTTTGGTAGTCATGCAAATCCTATGCAAATAATCACTATTGCTTATAAATAGTATCCAACCTAGTTTATGTGTTCGGTCTGGCACCCTGTGCTGAAAACAATGATCTCTCTCGTAAAATGTTCATGTTTTTCTTTGTTAATGTGGTCTTAGGTTTTTATGAGCTGACCCATAAATTTAAGTAGGCTTCATCCAATATCCTTGAAATATAAAGCACCATAATAATTATCCCCTGATGTGAAATTCATTACAAGCAGTGTTTTTTTGCACTTCAGCTTGGCAGTGACCTCTGATCTTCCCTGGCCAGTTAAAAACATGTAATGCTAGAAGTTTGTTTGTTATGTAGGGTACTGAGTTGACATGTAATGCTAGAAGTTTGTTTGTTATGTAGGGTACTGAGTTGACAGAGTATTTCTGCCTTACTCGGGATTGCATGACGCTGAACTTCTTCTAACCTTTCTAAAGAATGTAAGATGTTTTTCACATTAAACCTTCTTTTTCCCAACAAAAATATACACAGAGTTTTCTGTGCACATACTGTGTGTGACATGAGCAGCTAAGTGGCATATGTTTTAGCACAAGCCAATTCCTTACACACTTTCTTCTCGGAAAATTGTGGTTTTGGATACGAGTGCTGGAAGAGCCTCTTTCTTTTCTCGCACACCTAGCATTTTGTATTTGAGCATCTGAAACTGAAGAGGGCCGCAGTCCAGAGAGCCCTGCACTTCACTTCCTCTCACACACAGCACTTTCAAATGGGATGTTTAGTCTGGGATTGTTGCACTTGATTAACTCGCTCTTTACGTTGGTGGTGGTAGGGGTAGTTCACACAGTGTTATCCATCCGTTCATTGTCCTCCTATATTTTCTTGCACTTTTAAAGGTGTAATTGGTGCACAAGCCTAAATTGGGCATTGGTGCTCTGGAACTCAGCCACCACCTGGGCATCGAGGAGAAAATGCTGGGTCCAGGTGCTGCTGGGAGAGCAATGTCATCCAAAATCAGTTGACATTCTATTACGTGGTCATAGGTCTCCTGCCTAATAGCATTTCTGCCTTGCTTGGATTTAATTTCAACTTGTTAGACCGCAAACTCAGTTCATCTGTGGGTTGTATCCTAAGAAAGTAAAGCACCCTTGAAATCAGTGAGTCATGTTAGTTGTGACTAACTTCATCCCCAGTTAATTTCAGTAGGACTTAGGAATCCTGACTTTCTTAGGATACAATCCACTGGTGTCTGAACTGGTATCTGAAGCCAGTGACAGGCTGGATGAGGGAAAACAAGCTGAAATTAAATCCAAACAAGACACAGCTGTACAGTAGATATATTCAGTGGCGTCCTTACACTGGTGCGGGGTGTGTGGACCGCACCATGTGACATCCTCAGGGCTGACATCACTAGTGGCCAAAATTGTGACCACCTTTGTCTTTTACGAATTATACCATGATGTTATATATCATTCGATACGTAAGCCCATGTAGAATGCAATAAAACAAACCATTTTGCTATATCTGTATCCTATCAAATGTTATGTTTGTTATAAACATTTCTTTCTGCAAATTCACCTGGAAGCTGCCTCTTTTGCTTCTCCTTTGTTTCTTTCTCTGCTTCCATCTGGATACTCCCCTCTTTGCTTAAGTGCAAATGTTGTCCAGTTGCTAGAAAGTTGGACATCTGGGGGACTTAGGGTTGCATCTAAAGGTTCCCTTTTTCCAGAAGAAGGAGCCCTTCTCCACAGGTGAAGTCAAAGAAAGCAAAGCTTGGATTGAAGCCCTCTCTCTGCCATCAACTTATGCTGTGGCTTTGGGCAAGTCTCTGTCTCTCAATCTCAGCTTCAATTCCCTATTTGTAAAGTGTGAATATCATAGTGATGCACTTCACATGTCCTGGAGGCAAACATAATGAAGACTGTAAAGCACTTGCAAAAACAAAAAGTGCTATGAGCGCATTTTTATATCGCCTTTCCTCCAAGGAGCTCAGGGTGGTATACATAGTTCCATAGTCAGATCATCTTTTCTTAAAATGCATGAGTTGTATCCTAAGGTTTTCTTCTTCCTGTGGAGGAAGACTTCCTAGGATGCAACCATGTGGGAGAGTGAACCTAGATGTTCTGTGTGCAGAAGGTCCTCCTTCAGGGGACAAAGCCATAGCTTGGTTGAAGAGCATCTGCTTTGCATGATGAAAGTCCCGGGTTCATAGCGCAATCCTAACCAACTTTCCAGCGCTGGTGCAATGCAGCCCCGAGGTAAGGGAACAAATGTTCCCTCACCTTGAAGAGGCCTCCATGACTGCCCCTACACTGCAAAATGCAGTGTGTGCCCTGTTGGCATGGTTTCACCGGCGCTGAAAAGTTGGTTAGGATTGCGCTGCCAATCCGTAGCCTCTCCAGGTAGAAACATTCCTGTCTGAAACCTTAAAGACTGTTCCAGTTGGTGTCAGTAATCAGTTGGTGTCAGTAATACTGAGCTAGATGAACCGGTGATCTGACTCAGAATAACACAATCCTATGCATGTCTACTCAGAAGTAAGTCCCATTGTGTTCACTGGGGCTTAATCCCAGGAAAGCGTGCGCAGGATTGTAGCCTTAGGCAGCTTCCTATGCAAAACATGTGCTCAGTCACTACGACTCCTCTCCTCCTAAGTCTGTAGGAGGCATAAATGTATCTGCACATTGTAGATTCTAGAACCCTACTGGGTTGAATAAGTGCAAAATGATAAATACGGATATGACCAACCACCTTATTTTTAAGATGCTATTTTATCATAGCTGTAGTGTACAGGAGAGAAACTAAATTCCATGAAGCACATTTTTCCTCTACATTTATAAGCTGTTAATATACGCTAATGAAATATGAACTCATGTATACTATATAGATACTTAACATTGTATGTGAGCAAATTGCTTACAGAAAAAAATAAATTACCAAGAAGAAGTTGTGCATGCACAAATCCCATATTTTGTTCATACTGCCGTCCTAAGTGCCCTCTAGTGTCATGCACTAGAAGTTAAACTACTGGTATTTCTTATCAGAAAGGGTAAAGGTATCCCTGAAATTGTAAATCTTGCTTTGAGCTGGATGCAGGTCAAAGAAACATCTGCTTATGACTCCCATGAACTTAGGTGATTGCAGTATTGGAAGGCTTGTATGTTGTCTTCGCTTCTTTTAGGAAGCAATAAAATTAAGGTAAGTGTGTGATT
The DNA here is from genome assembly GCA_026170595.1 of Plestiodon gilberti rubricaudatus. Lineage (NCBI taxonomy): Eukaryota > Metazoa > Chordata > Lepidosauria > Squamata > Scincidae > Plestiodon > Plestiodon gilberti. Next base: position 86,960,701 of record JANXHW010000006.1, read on the forward strand.
AAGTGCGATTAAACACAATAGGGCTTTCTTCTGCTTAGACATGCATAGGATTGCTGTGTACGTTGAACTTTTTTGGTTGAATGTAGATGATCATTCCAATGGATGTTATTTTTATAAGTTTACCTATCTTGCATTCAGTAAGATTTTCCAGAGTGATAAAGTATTACACAGAAAGATATATACCGGTAAATAATGATTTGGAGTTCTGCTGGCCGTCCAGTGTCACCAGCATGATTTTGGAGATCCAAATTAGCAGATGCAAATTGCCGGGACGTTTGCATCTGATCTGGTTGGCTGGTGTCAACATAATGTCACTGCTTTGTCTCACTATTGTCACTTGCATCCTTGCCGGGCCAACCGCTTCTTGTGGAATTGAAAACGGGAAATAGTTTGCCATGTGCACAGAAGCTTCCAGTCTCTTTGAGCTGTGTTGAGTTCTGTGCTTCGGTAAACGCTTCTCTGTATGGTAAGCATATGACAAAGCATTTATTACTCTGTTATGGTGGCATTACAGAGCAAACAGTGCTAAAATAATCAATCAGTTAATGGACTGTATGGCAGCTTGAACGTAGCACATTCATTGTGCTTATGTTCTTAGAAGGATGAGCTGATGGCTACAGTGTGTGTTGCATATTTAGCCAGAACTTAATGTCCTAGGCTGCTGCTGACACAAATATTTTTAAAATGCAGCTTCAGCAAGGTTAGCCTTTCAGATCCTACACCATTTCAGCTTTAGCCAAAAAGAAAACCGGGGAGGGGTGGGCGGGTGGGAGATGAGCATTTTTCATAGGAGTTTTTCTTTGTTCAAGACTGAACATTGACTGCTGGCTTTGCCCTCTTTCTACAAGTTCTTTTCATGTCTGTAGCAATTGTATCCCTTGTTACTATATGAGCAAATGCACACTGCTTGCTTGAACGAAAGTGGCAGGGCTGTGATCTGCAGCTACCCACTGCGTTGCGAGAACTTGTAGCTGCGTGTTTTACAAAAAACGTGTCTGAAGGCTGCAAGGAGTGGAACTTGTTTTTCTTCTTTTCTGTAGCACTTATATGGGGGACTAATGGGGGCAGGGGTGGACTTCCTACAAAGAAAAGTTGGAAAAAAAATGTTCTTTTTCAGGTCTTTGTTTGATTGCTGATGCATTTATAACCTTGATACTAAAAGCCCTGATTGCATATGCTGACAGATCTAATGTATGCACCCTTTCCTTCCCCAGGCAATAAAAAAACCGATTATGCTAATTTCTATCAAGGTTTGTGGGACTGTACTGGAGAGGTTCCTGATGAGCTGACATTCAAACGTGGTGACGTTATCTACATTCTTAGCAAGGTACTGTAGTCTGCTGAGAATAGATGGGTCTGAGCAGATAGTTGGAGTAAAAAACATGCAGACTTCCAGGGTGTGGGGAAATGGACATTTCCTTTATGTCCTTTGCATTCAGTCAGAAGTTTCTTGCACATTAATTATTTTGTCAATTGAGTGTAATCACATTTGAAGTGTACTTGTGCGACAGGAATTGCTTTAAAAGCATGTTTATCTCTGCTTGGAATCTTGGCCATCGGCCACTAAGTAACTTCCCTCGAATACAATGCTGTTTAATTGCATGTAAAAGTTAGCCCTTGTCAACTATTATGTCGGTGTGTGGGTGTGCGTATGTGTTGTACTTCCTCTTCCTTTGTCATTTTGTGTGTGCTGATGGCTGAATTTTTGGAACATCTTTCATAGCACTGTTTGGCCTTGTGCATGTATCTTCTGACAGATTCATTTGATCTTCAGCACACAGCTTTATTCTGTCATTTTTGTTGTTGTTGTTAACTCCTGTGGTCTAATGTAAGTTAATTTTTCTTCATTTCCCAAGAAAAGGCAGGCTCCTGCCCCACAGTAATTCACATGAGTGTCGTCCTGAAATTTCCACAAAAAACATTCTTTGTTCTGTTTAGTGCATTGAGTAAATTTCTTACACTGAAGACAGTAAGAGTGCTGGTGTACTGGTGTACTGAGCAAGAGGCTGGATTGCAAATCATAACTTCCCTATTTCAAATCTTACCGCTAATTGGACTTAGGCCAGGGGTTCTCAACCTTTGGAGGCCCGGGTATTCACGGTCCAATTTTCTGAAGTACCCCCGGTAATTAACTGCTAATTAATTGGATTAATCAATTAATTATTTAGGCAATTAATCGTTAAATAAAAAGTACTGAAACAATTTTAAATGTGAAAAAATGTCTTATTTAACTGAGAGAGAGAGGAGATGCAAGGATCTCTTTTTTTCTCCAAGTCACACTTCCCAAAATCAGCTCCTCCCACCCCATCAAAGTACATTTTCCAAAGTACAAAAATAAGCCCAAAACCAAAATCAGAGACAGAAGGGCTCCAAAAATAATTACAATTTAAAATCCATGTTAATGAACACTTAATTAGCTGCTGATGGGGCAGATAAGGGGCAGGGCTTGGTGTACCCCCAGAAAGAGGTCCGCGTACCCCTAGGGGTACCCGTACCACAGGTTGAGAACCCCTGACTAGGTAAGCTGCCCCCTCTTAGCCTCAGCTGCAATACAAGGATAATATTTTCTTACCATACAGTACAGGGCGGTTGTAAGGACTATATCAAGATAATACATGATTCTAAGTGCTTTCCACCATGCACGTCACTGTAGCGTGGCGAGCCGCCCGGGGGTGACGCGCGTGCACCTGCGCACGTCGCCCCCGTCCGCGCGGAGGCTCCGAGGAAGAAGGCCTCGGAGCGTCTGCCCCGTCCAGCGGTCTGGGGCCTTCTGAGAAGGCCCGATGCGTCGACGCGTTATTTATTAGCTTTTTCGCGCATGCGCAGACCGTTTCTGAAGGCAAAAGGGCAGCCCTTGACTTCAGAAACGGTCTGCACATGTGCAAAAAAGCTAATAAATAAGGCGTCGACGCATCGGGCCTTCTCAGAAGGCCCCGGACCGCCAGACAGGGCAGTTGCTCTTAGAGCCGGGGGTAAGTGTCACCCTAGGGCAGGGGTGATGCGCGCGCCCCTGCTCCTCCAGGCTGGTGCGCCCCCTAGCATCGTGGGTGCTTTCCATACTGCTCAGTACTGTATTACAAGAATGATGACACCCTTTTTTAGTCTCATGGAGGGTGCTTCCTCAAGTTGTCATTGTTAAGGCCTTTTTCAGTCCTTGCCATGGAGAAGCTTTAGGGCCTCTCTGACCTTAAGGCACTAGTGTGGCCCGGAAGCCTTGTGACACTCTGAGCATCCTGTTGCTGTTTCCAGCATCAATACACGGTACTCTTGCACCATGCCATTCCTTATTAGTAAAGTGTACAGGATTTAATCGTTAAATAATGTGATGGTAGCTAGAATGAATCATACGAAAAGTCGTTTTGCTAATGACAATTTGACTGTGCGTGTCTTTTGTTTCATTAGCAAATAGTTCAATAATGTTATATTGCAATGCTCCTGTGAGGTATGTCATTTTTATTCCTATTTTATCTGCAGAGAACTGGGACTGGGAGCCCAAGACTGCTCACTGACAACCAAACTAGATATCATTTGCCCTGGGATGCTTGCATTTGTGTGTAAATAGCACTCATAGGGACCCAGTCCTAATTGGGACCATGACAGGCATACCACCATTTGAATCTGGATCAGGCCCTGCCATGTGTGCTATTACCACTGTCACCAGTTGAAGCCCTTTTTCCAGGACAAATGTTATGCACAGGGCTCCGATCCAGGTGTAGGGCTGACGCCCTTATGTGTCGCCACTACCCAGCATGTACAGTTTGACTTGGAGTCCGTGGCAGAGCAGGGATTTGAACCTCGGTCCAAGTCCAACACTTTATTCACTCTGTTACATTATTTAAACACAATAGCCAGCTTCCTGGAGGTTTTGCTGACACAGAACCAAGAAGTGTAACCGTTGCGGAAAAGGAGAGGGATAGAATCCAGCCACACGCAAGTGCTGCCGATCTCCCCATCCTCCTCCTTCTGACTCCCTCCCTGCCCAGAAGCTCCCCCGTCCCTCCCACTGCCCTCTCCCACCGCCTTTTGCCTTTTGCCAGCAGATGGAGTCGTCTCCGCCGGTCAGCACACCCAGCCACCAGCAATTGCATTGGCGGCCTCGCTGCGCTTGCCAGTGATGTTCCACTGGCATCCTCCTCCTCCTGCAGGTGGAACACTCGTATTGCCGGTGGCGGGAGGGGTGATAGGATTGGGCTATAAAACCACTTCTACCAGGTACCAATAATACCTTGATTTGTTGTGGACACATGCATGGTTTGCTTGACCCAGAAGCAAAAACATTCTGTCTTAAGAGGAGTGGGGTGGAATTCCACAATAAGAACTTTTGCCTTCATCTCCATCCTATGTTGTCTCTTGGATTAATGTGTGTGTAGGCCTTGGCTCTAGAGTTGGTCAGCTGTAGCTGGCCCAGATATACGTGAGTTTTCTTCACAGGTTTGGAGAAGAAATTATTTCTGAGAAGAAATTTGGTCAAAATTCATGTCATTTTCACTTAGACTCTTGAAGCTTTTTCAACAAAATGAGGTCTGCTGTCAGTACTAAATTTAAGGACTTTGGAAAGTAAAATGCCAGAGAATAATCTGTCTGGACATCTGCTGTACTTCTGCTCAAGGTCTGACTGAGCATTAGCAGCCAGACAAAGGGTTTGTTAAGAACACAATCAAGGTAAAGTATAATTTAGAGCCTCTGAAGCTTAAGGACTTGAAGAAATATTTCTTAACTCTCTAAATTAATGCTTCAGCTCTATGGCACTGTGGAATGATTCTAGGGCAATTTTAAGAACATTTTTTACACCATCTAGTGGTTGAAAATGAGAGATGCAGGTGCTGTGAGTCACTAATGTGTGCAGTTCCAAAATGGTGTCATAAATTCAACTTCAGCTTGATCTTAGCTATTGCTTATTACTTTCTGATCATATATCAGCCCCCCATTGACATTAATCCTGGGGAAATCTTATTCTGCTGATAAGGAATTAAACCTAAGTATTATATGTTGTACGAAGAAGGCAATATGAGGGCAAAGATAAAGTGCTTGTGCAGGCACAAAGCATTATTTCAAGAGAGAAAATTTAAATAACATTATAACAGGGCCAGTAATAATGAAAGCAGCCAAAATTTATCCTTGATGCTTATGCTGAAATAATCTTTGCAGGGGTTCTGCCAAAATTGCTAACAGGTTGGTTTAAAACAACAACAACAATTTTCACTGTGTCTTGATAGGGTTCTCACCCCCCACTTCCCCCAAGTAATAATATTAGACATAATTGCACATTGACACAAACAAAAATGTATGCGGTAATATTTAGTAGAACATCATATTGTATTTGCCCTGCATACTAATTTTTTCTGCAGTCAACTGATGTTCATGCACATCAGATAAGAGAAGTTTGTCCATATTCCAGTTATATTGCCTGTAGACAGAAACTTCTCAGTAGAAAAAAAAATAATGGGTTTTATTATTGGAAAGTGAATACTGACTAAACACCATAAAATCAATGAGACAAGCTAGTCGTGACTTAAGTCCCATTAATTTCAGTGAGGCTTAGGCATGACTATCTTTCTTTGGACACAACCCAGTAGGAACAATAAAGAGGAACAATGTGACAGTGTATAGATTTTCTAGATTAATAGTATTTACGAGGCCCAATTTAAAAAAAATTGGGCCTCATAAAAAAAGGTTGTCATGAATAACTTCTTGCCGTGTTAGGTTTTTGTTCGTTTGTTTTTGTATGCAAGAAAAAGCTTCAAGTGGTTCTCGACATCTTCTCATTTTGTACTGCACAGAGGAACTTAGCATGATAATTACATGTTTTCCAAAGCTGACTCACTGCAAACAAACAAACAAAAGAATCTCATTCTTATTCATTTTTTAAAAAATACAGTACCTAAAGGACTCTTTTATTCTACTTTTTGCTATCTTTGCTAGGTACATAAACCACAATATAAGTTTGGGTGCCATTTAGGACCTCTGGTCGTACATCATTGTTCTAATGAATGCATGCTCGGGATACAAAAATTCAAAAAGAATGGTTAGGGTTCTTTAGATGTCAAAACAAAGCGTGACTGTAACAGGCAGCCAATCCAGATCCAATTTTCATTTCCCAAATTGAGTGCTCCTGATGATCTAGAGTGGTTGTTCAGTGGAACACAAACATTACTAAACGTGTATCTGCAAGTTTTAATTGAGATCTGAGCTTTGTTTAGGAGCATCTTGTGGCCCAAATTATACTGTAGGGAGGAGGGTCCGTTATCTTGAGATGATTTCAGTTTGTAAAACTGCATACTTTTCATGTGCCAGATGCAAATGATTATGGCATTGTGTCGAGGATATTAGCAGGCCCCTTCATTCTTCTTGCTTATAACAGAAATCTGGACTCAGGCATTTACCTTACAACCAGACATTCTACCCACCAGACTTTTACGTGCATATTTTGAGAGCAATAAATAACATTTACTGGGATGATGTGTGGCATACCTCAGAGACTATGGCTCAAGCTATGCTCATTTCCTGTTTCTAATTCAGCACATGCCAGTGCAACAGAAGGAGAACTGTCCTGGAAAATGAAGTATATCCTTAATCCTTTGCTTGGACACCTGCAGAGCTTTTGTTACGCATAGAATAAGAATATGCTCAGAATTGTCTTTTTATTTGTAAGAGCATAAATGTATGATAATGATCAGAGTGGTGTGTGGGGGGGAGGCACACCTTTCTTGGATCTTAACCTGAAACTTGGTCCAACAAGAAAACAGTAGTCTCTTTAATTAATGTATGTTCAGTCCTCTGCCTTCAAATTTTATGTCAAGAAATCCAGGTTTCACTTGTACAATGCAAGGCATAATACTGTACAATTTATCCACTTACTCTGAAATCTGTAGCTTGCATATTTAACCAGCTCATCTTGAAATGAATACACAAGCATTTGTGTAGTAGGGCACATATGTAATTTATGGCGTAATCCTATCGTCTAGGGGCACTGGCGCTGTGGCCCCAGTGCCTGGTGTTGCAAACGTGCCATAAGGAACGTTTGGACACCCGGAAAGGAGGCAGCACCAGCAGGAAAGCCTGTGCCATCCTGCCAGCGCTGTATCCAGGCCACGCACGCACTCAACAGAGTAGGTAGGGCCACTCTGAGTGGCGCAGGGGCTGGGGGTGGGCAGGAAGGGGCGTAACATGGTAGGGGGAGGGCATTTGCCCGCTTACCCTGAGTTAGACCTCCAGCCAGTCCCTTCCCCGGATAGTGCAGCCCACGCTGAAAAATCTACTTGGGTGGTGGTGGTGGTGGTGGATAGGGTTGGGCTGCTTAGTATCTATCTTGCACTCCTGTTGACTTGCTTGTGATGAACAACTGCTGCATCAGTGCTTGTTTCCGTTTGAAGTGTTTAGGATCAGGGTATTTACCACTTATCCCTGCCTCCGTTCCCTCCTCTTCTTCTATTGTCTCTTGTGTGGCTGTCTAGATTGTAAGCCCCTCGGGGCAGAGCCCTGCCCTCTTGTTCTGTGTAAAGTGCTATGGACATTGATAGCACTGTGGAAATAATAATTACTATTAATATTATTTATTTATTTTTTAAAAATTATGCCCCGCCTTTTCCTATGCCGAGGCAAATGCCCAAGGCGGCTTCATCATCCCTCTAAAGACTCAGTGAAGTCAGTGAAACTAAAACAGCTTAAATCAAAGAATGTGGACTGAAAATGGCATTGTGAATTAGTATACAGGTGTAGTTCAGGGGTTCTCAACCGGTGGTACGCATACCAGTGGTCCTACTCTGGCTGACCACTGCCGGTCTGCATGAACCCCGCTCCAACGCGGCTTCTTAGAAGCCACATTTTTGCTCCCAAGAGACTCCTGCCTTTTGCAGAGCCTCTCAGGAGCGCTAAAAGTGGCCATCCCGCCCATCTAGAACCACCTACCTTTCTATTCCGGCGACTGGAAAAGAAAATGCGACTGAAAACCCCAAAGTAAGTGGTGATGATGCCATCGCCTGAAATAAACCTTCAATTCATTTACCTGCTGTGTCAATCTGAAGTTTGGACTTTTCATTGTCCTGTTAAGAGGGAAGAAAAATGTAGGCGACAATTTTATTTTTACAGTATCAAGTAGCTTAGTGAAGTTGGCCATGCTCAGCCAAATAAACTGTATAGTTTTCTTCACTGTCTGGTTGGAGATGACCACCTCTGTCACACTCAAGAAGCCAATACCCCTTTCAGTAGTTGGAGATGTAGTGTGTTCTCATTAGTGAGTTGAACCTTGCTGACGTTACTGCAAAGGCTGCAATCCCGCACACAGTTAGACAGTTTAAATTTCATTGGAGTCAGTGGAATGCAGGCAGCCGAGCCGGTTTGCAGCCAGAAACTCATGAGAGCTAGAAATTTGCACAATGGAAATTCCCTGCCAAATTAGGGAAGAACTTCAGGCACTAATGGTTACATCTTAAATTGGAGTGCCTGTCATTGATACCATTTGAAAATGCCCCTCCTGGTGGTTCTGAAGGCTGATTCACACTAGCCTTTTCCGGCACGCATGCCCTGCTCTAGCGTCTGTACGTGCATCTAGCAGTTCTCTGAACGTTTGCCCGCCTTCTTGAAGAAAGCGCAGCTGTGATTTGGTGAAGAGAAATGCGATTCTCTGATTGGTGGGCTGCCTAGCACCGCGAGCATAAACGCTAGCTTAAACGCAAGCGCATCAAAAAGATAAACCGAAACCATCTCTCCTGGCTGCGTCGTAAGCTCATGCTGCGTCAGACGCAAGCATGAAAAACGCACGAAAAGACCAAACGTTAAGCCAAAACGCGCACGGAAAGGGCTAGTGTGAATCAGCCATTACAGTTTTGCTTCCAAAAAACTGGAAAGTAGTTGTCCCTTCCGTGGCCCGCCACTTCTCCCAGCTATAGCCATGCTTGCCTTTTAAGCCATTCATTATGTGGCTCTTTAATTTCTTTGGAGCGTTATTTCATACAATAAAGCATTACAGTCCTCTTAGATCTTGATAGCATTTCTACAGAAGGAGAAAGAAGCTTTGTGTTAGTAATTACCAAACATTGTCGGGAGCTGACTGCAGGCCTCTTCCCAGTGATAACAGAATAACCACATAATGTAGCTTTATAGAGCATGATTAATAGAAAATAATTACGCATCCTACAAAGGAATGCAATATTTCTTATAAATTGACTAGAATGGTTTCCTGCAGATTAAAGGACTGTTCATTATTTTATCAGTCTCCCTGAAGTGGAGTCAATTGCCAAAGCTGGAGCTGATGAGAAGAATACACAGTGCACCTGAATACACTGAGGAATACCAGATAGTGATACCTGCACAAAGTATAAATAAGCAGTATCCACAGGATGTTTAATATTTGACCAGGATGTCACGTGACTGGTGGCGTCCATTCACTGCAGAATAATACGTTCAAGAGACGCCACACTAAAAGGGGCCTGCTTTGCTGATGGCGGCGACTGGAAGTCATCTTTTCATCTTGAATGAGTGTAACTTCCCAAGGGATAGCTGTGTGCGGCTGCACTCCTAAACACACTTACCTGGGAGTAAGTTCCATTAAATTTGGTGGGGCTTACTTCTAAATAGACATGCATAAGATTGCACTGTTAGTCTGTTCCTGCAAAAACAACAAAGTCTTGTCGCATGTGAAAGACTATCCAGTTTATTTCATCATCAGCTTTCATGGACTACAGGCTGCTTCACTGGTTGCCAGTAGACTCCAGTTCATGAATGCTGAAAGAAATTGGTTTGTATTTCAAGTGCTAAAAGAGTATTCATTGAATGAGTGCATTTAAAGTGTTGTTTTGAGCCATTTAGTCAAGAGAAATAGCTATATTCTTATTTTTCCAAGAGTCACCTGTATCATACAGTATTGCAGTTTCTTATTTTAATAGATTAATGTTTAAAACAGATACATAAGATGCATGTCAGCAGGTATATTAATGAAATCAGAACCTATGAATTGCCCTAATGTATATACTGTTTTCCAAAAAAGGTAAATGCTGTAAGATTATTATTGTTTTCATGTAACATATTGTCATATACCATATTGGTCTGAGTATAAGACTCACTTTTTTCTCCTAATTTAAGTTTTTAAACTAGGGGTGCGTCTTATAATCAGGCTGTTGCAATTTAATGCCAGTGATTTAATTAATTGTTTTTAATAGCACCAAACTTTAAGGGTGCGTCTTATAATCAGGTGCGTCTTATACTCGGGACAATACGGTAATTCTCATGATTGCCTGAATCAATTGCCTTTTATTCTCCCTGTAATGTGTCGCAACAATGCTATAACAGCAGCATCAAATTGGACATTGCATGTGCAAACAGAAGTTAGAAGAAGCATTTTCCAAGCAAGCTGTAAACACATTAACCAGTTACAGAAGGGTCTTTCTGCAATGACGACTCCAACTTAAGGTTAAAGTGTAAGGTTCCTATAAAGCAGGTCTGTATTTTCATTCCTGCTTGCTTTACACCACAAATGCTTTAATTGGGATTAATGTTGCTCATGAGGGTCGTCACCAGAATAGCAATGATAAAGTAAAAGCATCTGTGTTGCAGTCTTCTGCTCCTCTCTAGTCTAATGTCGGCAACAGATCCATAAATTAGCTTACTAGACTGTTACATCACTACCTGCTTTGTCTTAACAATTTGTTTCACGCAAATTCATTAAACTGTGTATTTCTAAAGAGCAAGCACTGGAGAGTTTTCAAGAAGCAACTTTTAAAAAAAAAAAAAATCAATTGGAGGATCCTAAAGTGGTTTTCTCAAAATGTGTGGTGTTTCTAAGTTTCTGACATGTCTACGTGGAATATTTCCATGCTGTAATTTAGTCAAACGCTTGTATTACCTGCCATTAGTCATTAGCGCCTTAATGATCACTTAACCAAAACAAAGCCAGTGTCCCATCTATGGGCAGCTTCTCCAAAACATGTGATGGGTTTTTTCTTCCCCCTTTTGGAAATCTATCTTGGCAAGATTCCTTTAGCACAGGTGAGGGCTGGCATCATGAATGATTGCTTGCTCTTTAAGTCTGTAGAGACATAGGTTGTGTATTTAAGCAGGCTAATGTGGGATAAAAACATGTGTTTATTAAGCAAACACACCCAGATGGAACATCGGAACCCCTGGTGAGACAGCAAACTTCTCTTGCCTTTAAGGGTTTTGGCCCCAGAACAATCATTCCGAAGCTGCAGCAAGGAGCAATTCTCATCCTGGCAGAGCGGCCCAATTGCTATATGCACTGATAAACCAGCATCATTCATTGCAGTGGGGAAGGGGGAGGGGGAATTTCACTTCTTCCTTAGAGCTTCTATCATTCCCCTGAAGGCATGTTATTTTGAAAACCAAGCATGAGCACACTTCGTGGTGTAGGTGCTCCATTAAATGAATGCGTCTAGTGTGTCTCGTGGTTTTTATTGCCTCTCCTATGTTTTTAATATCCTATACACCATAGGAGTCTTTTTTTTCTGTTCCTATGCATCTGTTACATAAACATATAAAATATGAAAGTGGTGATCCTAAGGAGCTTGGAGATCATCAGTGTTTAGCTTAGGATAAAGCTGCTGAAAATCCAAAGGGGAGTAGCTGTCTGTTACGACAAGAAGCTTGGAGAATGTTGTGGCACCTTAAAGGCTAACAAATTTTAGAGGGTTTTTTCCTCTTTGTACCTATCTGTATATATAGTTTCCTAATGAGGATTTCACTTCATTTATCTGATGAAGTGGAGTACGTTAAGTCCCCAACATATCTGCTGGGTCCATTCTGGAGATCTGTCCAGAAGTCAGAACATACGTCCTTCGAAACGGCAGGCTCTTGCCGACCCAGCACTATCGCGCCTGTGCAAAAAAACCACAACCGACTTACTGCATCTGCACAAAAGCACCAACGCACCCTTCTGTATGTCTGGGAGCCAATGTATAGGCCATGAAAGTGTCTGCTATGATAAATGTGTTAGTGCTTAAGACACCACAAGACATTTTGTTGTTATTAGCTGTACAAAAGCTACAGACTAGCATGTTAGAGTCAAACTGGAAGTTAGGGAGACATCATTTTAGTAAGGAAAGGGGTAGGGTGCTTCATGAAGCAAGATGTATTTTGGATTGCATGAACGGCACAACCTGGGTTAGTGGTTTGGAAGCAAATGAGCGAATGCTTGGGCTGAAGACTGGGGAGTGTGTATGTGGTCTATGGGGGCCAAGAGAGATTGCTTGAGTATGTTAGATCTCTGAATTCTTGGAGACACTGAAATTGGTACTTTTCCATTTCTACCCCTTTATAAACTCTAGAAAATGGCAGGTTAATTGGCACACGTGTGTGTCAGAATCTCATTAGGACTTTGCTTCAGGTAAAAGCTGAGCACTTAATGGGATTCTAATTGGATTCAGGCTCGATTCAAGGTGCTAGTTTTGGCCTTTAAAATGCTAAATGACCAGGGCTTGGAGAATCGGAAGGACTGCCTTTCACAATGCAAACCTGCCTCTCAATTAAATTCTCCATCGGAGGCCTTTCTTTGTGCACGTTCATCTTCTGAGGTTAGGCAGAAGGCTACCAGTGAGACTGGCTTCTCAGCACCTGAGCGATGTTCACCTGGAGCCCTTGCTGCTAACTTTTCAAATGTTAGCCAAAGCTCTCCCCGTTCTCTTGGATGGTATCCAATCACTTTTTTCCTGATACCTGGTTCCTGCTTTTTAAATTGGATTATTGTTTTAAATTTTCTAATCACCATAACTGGCTTGTGGACCTTATTAACTTTTATTTTTATCCTGTTGATTTTATAGTTGCAATTTAAATTCATTTTTTCTTAGCCGCTTTGAGTCATTTGCAATAAGACAGGATATACATTTCTGAATGACAAATAAAAAACACGTTATTTCTTCAGCGGAGACTCGCTAACTCTTCACGTTTGCAGCAGAAGGTTGAAGTTCACCTATATATATAGCTTCTGTGGGTGGGTGGGTGTGTTCTGCTTTCCTACCCAGAGGCGTTGCTGGAGCGCGGCGGGAAGGGCGGACCATCTGGGGGCGACACGTGGTCTGCGCGTAGGCGGTCCTCCCTTCCCGCCGCGCTCCAGCGACGCCTTGGAGGAGGCCTCGGAGCGTCCGCCCTCGGCGGAGCTCCAAGGCCTTCTGAGGGAACCCCGATGTGCGACGTCATATTTACAAGGTTTAGCGCATGCGCAGAACATTTGAGGGCAAATTTGCCCTCAGAAACGTATTGCGCATGCGCGAAAACTTATAAATATAACGTCACGCATCGGGCCTCCCTCAGAAGGCCTTGGAGCTCCGCCGAGGGCGGACGCTCCGAGGCCTCCTCCTGCCCAAGACAGCCGGCCGGCGAGGATGTCTCCGGAGCCGGCAGCAGCGGAGGCTCCGCTGCTGTCGGCTCCGGAGACATCCTCGCCAGCCAGCTGTCGGGCGGCACAGGGGTCATTAGGGCGGCGCACGCGCCCTCGCACAGGGCGGCGCGCGTGCCCTAGTGACGCGGCTGTTCCTACCTGTTACGTGGTCACTGTCCATCTCATTTTTGAGCAAGGTCTCCATTTTAATATGGCTTCCTTTACTATGGAGTATCTGAGGGTACAATTCCAGCAGTTGCAAGTTATTGAGCTGCTGTTAGGATTGATCTTAACAATATTTACCTCAGAGGGACAAAAATTAAATTTGGATCCCGCAAGGCTCTAACGTGGTATTGCTTCTGGAAAACATTATTTCCTTAAACTATTATATACTTGTTTTGTTTTAGATTTATCTCACTAAGCGTAAACAAATTTCAAACCAAAATACATTAGTCATCTGTCAGACATATGAGAATTGTGATAGAATTTCCTCTGTAAAGCAATAGTAGACTTTGAAAAGGAATAAAGGCTATGTGGAGAGAGCATCGTTCTTGTATGCAAACGTAGCATAGTGTTAACTAACCAAGGTGCTTTACAGCTTAAGGCTGTATTACTGAATGGGTCCCAGTTGGTCTTCATATCTGATTATAAAGTATTAGTTTTCAGATGCCAGCTGTTTTGGGTGGAAGGATGTAAAAGGGAAGAGAGCTAAGCTGTGATTGTGGGAATGAAATCCTATGCACAGTGGGTTTAGCCAGGATGGTGTAGTGGTTTGGGAGTCGGACTTAGATCTGGAAGATCCAGGTTCAAATCCCCGCTCAGCCACGAAGGTTCCTGGGTGACCTTGGGCTAGTCACTATCTCTCAGCCTCACCTACCTCACAGGGTTGTTGTGAGGACAAAAAGGAGGGGAGGAAATATGTACACCACTCTGAGCTCCTTGGAGGAAGGGCAGTATAAAAATGTGGAAAAAAAAATTTACGTTCAGCTTCTGGAGCTTCGAATTTGAAGTTCACTCCATGAGCAATAAGAACTTCAAAAAAATGGTTTGTATTCAAAGTTTAGTTAGCCATGACAAAGGAAGTTACAGCACCGCAATCCCATGTGTATCTAGTCAGAAGTAGGTTCCATTGTGTTCAATGGCGCTTACTCCTAGGTAAGTGCATTTAGGACTGAAACCTTAGCCATGATTCAATCTCATTGAAATCAATGGAACTTAGTCACAACTAACTCTTTTACAGCACAATCCTATCCAACTTTCCAGCATCGGTGTGGCCGCAATGTAGCCCTGAGGTAAGGGAACAAATGTTCCCTCACCTTGCAGAAGCCTCCATGACTGCCCCTGCAATGCAAAATACAGTGTGTGCCCTGCTGGCACGGCTACACCGGCGCTGGAAAGTTGGTTAGGATTGTGCTGTTAGTCACAGTAACAACTTCTGGAGGGCTGACTGTTGCAGCAAAAATAACAAAGAGTCTTGTAGTTCCTTAAGGACTAATTGGTTTATTTCAGCATAAGCTTGCATGATGCTTTCTTGTTTTTCCCTAGCTAAATTTTTACAATTCAATCCTATGCTGGCTGGGCACCAGCATAACGCACGTTGCACTGGCGGAGGCTGCTTTACAGCAGTCGCAAAGCAGCCTTTGCTGGCGCACACTGCCGGGCTGCTAGCAGAGAGGCCAGAGTTACCTCTCGTGCACTGGTGGATTGCCAAAGGCCATGCAGGGGGTGAAACGGGGTGGGCGGAATGGGGCAATGATAGGGTGGGAAGGAAGGCAGGTCAGGCCTGGGGGGGCCACTTCGGCGGTGGCACACACCGAATCCTGACTACCTTCCCAGGTCAATGTGGACTTGCACCAGCTATAGAGCTTGTGGAGGTCCAAGTTGACCCACCAAGCCCGCAGGGGCTTACTCCGGGGCAAGGAAGCAAATGTTCCCTTACCCCGAGGAGGCCTTCTGATGTCGAAACTCCCCACGGGATTCAGTGGAACCTGCGCTGGCTCCGCTCCATCGCCGCGTAGGGAGTTACAGTGGGTTGGGCTGCCCGACTTCAGTCCAATATGTCTGTATAATTTATTTATTATTTTTATTTATGGTATTTATATACCGCCTTTTCTTTACAGACTTGGCGGTTTACATAGGCAAACAATTTTAAACCCCATTCTTTTCAAATGGGGTTTTTACAAGTATTTTTCTATGAGAAAAAATAGGATCAGGTAGTACAAAAAAAGATAGTCTACAGTAATTTGATATGACTACAAAAATCCCTAGCAAACATGCAAACAAAAATGTTCATTTTAATATAAATGGCATTATTGCATACATATATATATTTACAATATAATCACATTTTTTTTGCTCACGGGGTGAACATTTTTTTTTGCTCGCGGGGTGAACTTTGGCTTGTTTTAAGGACCAATTTGTAGGTAATTCTGTTTTGTTTCCCCCCCCCTTGACATGGTAACAGATAAGTCTTTTAAAATATAATTTCCTGCTTTGCCTAACTGCATTTCAAGTGTTTCAGAAACATATACACACGCAACTCCTTAATGTTTTAATTTTCCATTCATGCTTTTGTAACTGTATATAAGGGGGGAAACTTAAGGAGTCGCATGCAAAACTCTATTGCATTTATATCAGAGTAAAGGTTAATATTGCATATTGTTTTCAATTAGGAGTACAATACATTTGGCTGGTGGGTAGGAGAAATGAAAGGAACCATTGGCTTGGTGCCTAAAGCCTACATAATGGAGATGTATGATATTTGAGAGGCCCGGGTAAGTACATTTTAATTCAATCTTCTGTAATGGCTTATATGTTCTCTTGGTCTCTGTTTCATACAGATTTCTTTTCCTGGAATCCTTGCAGAAGTTCAGTTTATAAAAAAAAATGATTGCGGCAAAAAAAAAGTCAATCTGTAGTTTGTATAAAAACTATTGTGTTTTGAAAGAAGATACATTCCAGGATGCATCTTGTCCTCTCGGTGAACTACCGTGTTTCAACCTCGATTTGAAGCATGAGGGAAGCATTGAGGGTACATACAGATGTAACGTTAAAATGGGAATCAGAGCAAATTTTTCTCTTCAGTGGTCAACCTGGCTCCCTCTCACCTCAGTAATGCAAATGACAGATCTATGGCCTTACCCTTTATTTTTCGTATGGACTAGCTGACTTTTTTTTTTAAAAAAAGCACATCATGTATAGCTATTCATTTAAAATATCGCTTGCAGCCTTGTTTGTTGTTGTTGTTATAAGATGCAAAACTGTTCTAGGGATGGGGTGGAGAGGGCAGATGGACATATGATACTATGGACACTGGCCAATCAAGAGCTGTGCACAGCTAAGTTTCTTCTGCAGCCTTGCAAAACTGTGCTAGTGAGCTCAATGTTGGAGACACAATGGTTCATTTGAACATAACATGGTGGGTCCACTTTCAGAGTAACCTTTGAGTCAGTGTTGCATCTGTGCACAGTGCACACCCTGAAACAGTAAACGTTAATCATTTTTAAGTCCAATTTATTTCAATAGGAGAGATTTGACTATTGTTTACCAATCCCATTGAAATCACTTGCCCTTAAAAGCACTTATCTTTGTACCCTTTTTCAACAGTCTATATGAGGTATATACACCTTATAGTCTAATGTCCCTCCCTGCAGTTTGCTTGGTAGTTGTTTTAAGTAGCAATCTTTGTTTTGTAGTAGGATATGATATTCATTATTGTGAGCTCTCTTGTGCCCATTCAACATGTGCCCCACCCTGATGAAACTGTAGCTATGCTCCTGTGTGTCCAAATATCTTATTATCAGAATGATTTAAATGGTTTTCAGGCCATTTGGATAAATGAGATGGTGTGGTGTGCTACTTACTAGAACCTGTTTACATAGCCAGGAATGTTAAAGTTGGTTTGGGGTCATGCTTGCTGCAAATCATAAATTCCATCCATTCCTGAATGTTTATACTTTTACATTATCCCTGGCTGGAAAAAAAAAAATACCAGGAAGCAGCAGTCCTTCAGGGATTCTGCAGTTTGAATTTAATTTGGCCTTGGCTTTCACCCCTTGATCACGAAAATAAAAACAACCAAATGAAGCAACGAAGAGAAGTTATTGCCAAATGGCAGGATAGGTTTCACTAGTGCTCGTAGGAGCCATATAGGCTGCTATTGGCCGGCAATACAACATAAGGCACTAACAGCGCAATCAGACTTAACTTTTGTGCCAGTTTAACCAGCGGCGCAGCGAGAACGGAAGGCCCCAGAACAGAAAAGGGATTCAGATACCCTCCAAAAGAGGAATTCAAAGGGGATTTGAATCCCTTTTCCATTCTGGGGCCTCCCGTTCTCGCTGAGCTGCTGGTTAAACTGGCACAAAAGTTAAGTAGGATTGCGCTGTAAGAGGGCTTCCGTTCTGGCTCAGGTGGAGACAAGCGATAGTACTCTCATTGTGTTCCCTTGTTTGTGTTTCTTTTATTTGGAATTCTACTTTGTGATCACAGGAATAACCCCTATGTCATGTGTGTATATATGCACTTACTGTATCACCAAACCATCTCAGAGGTCCAGAGAGGCCTGGACCATTTCCAGCTTTTGAGACCCCTAGCCATAAAAATCCCCCCAAAACACACGACAAAAACAAAATAATGCACCCCTCCCCCCAAAAAAAAAATGAGACATGATTTGAGGCTTAGGTCAAGTGGCCATCGTTCTCTCCCCCCTACCAAATTGGCCTTGCTTATCACCATCTGTAGAGAACATTAGTACGATGTCAGAGTATTAGAGGGTTGTCTTTGTCTTTTGTTTTGAAGTCATGTGATGTGTTTTCTTATACATAACGGTCGGCTTTTTTTTCTAGTCAGGCAGGATCTTCAAATTAGAAGAAGACTGGCTCAGGGCTACAGCTGCCGAACAGACACCAGCGCAAAGTATCTCCTGCACAATCTTGCAGATGCCTAAGTATTAGTAAGAGCACAAACCCTAATACGCTATACACGAACATTTCTCTGCTTATCGTAGAGTTTTAGTCATTTTGGCAGTAGAGTTATTGCTAAAATGTTGAGCTCAGGCATGTATTATACTTTTGGCAAAATGGACACCATGCACTGGAAAGATATTCTGGGCAGGTCCTATTGAAATGAATGGGAGGAAGATGTATAAGAGTGCTGGAGCATCTCACATCCATTTTAACAGGAGTGGCATTTCCAGTGGATTATGCTTCTACTTTGACAGGGTACTTCTTCAGCAACGGATCTTTCTCTGTTGAATTTTCTGTGAACTTTTTTTTCTAGCAGTGAGTTGTAGCCAAAGAAAGTGAATCTTGACTGAGCACCGTTGAAATCAATGAAGGCACGTTAGTTGTAACAAACTTAAGTGTCATAGATTTCAATAGGTGCCTAATTAGGATTCACTCTCTGGGTTTTCTTTTACTATGTGCTCTTTATGTTTAAATAGATTCAGACATTTCAAAAACTTGTAATAGGATAGCTGCTTCAAGGTAAATGTAGCTTTATGTTGCACTTTATAGGAATTCTTGGTGATTTCTTAAATATTTTCCAATATTTTGAATCTTTTGCAGTTTACACTGCAGCTTGTTTTAATGTGATAAAGACACATTGTATTTGTGCAATGTGTTTCCTAATTGCAAAATCAGATCTTCCATAACACAGAGGCATGTAAATTAGTACAATATTGTATGTCTGTTTATTCCTGAATAGCTGGCTCCAGCGTTAAATGCATAACTGTGTTAAAACTGCAGATGGATTTAAAATAGATTGGTACTGTGGAGCCTGCTTCTATTTTTAAAATAGAAAAAAAGTACTGTGACTTTTTGACAATGAACGTTGAATATTATAATATATGGACTCTCACACACAAAAACATTGTGAATTTTAATATTGCCATTGGGCTACTTTGTAAGCACGGAATGAGGGTCACTCAGAGTACAGAACATAACCTTG
Organism: Plestiodon gilberti rubricaudatus; assembly: GCA_026170595.1. Lineage (NCBI taxonomy): Eukaryota > Metazoa > Chordata > Lepidosauria > Squamata > Scincidae > Plestiodon > Plestiodon gilberti. The sequence continues at coordinate 86,979,977 of JANXHW010000006.1, forward strand.
CAGAATGTTGCAGCTTCTATTTTCAAAAGGGTTTCTAATACTGAGGAAAGTCACACTGAAGGCTGCTGTCTTCAAACAACTTTCTCCAGAGTAGTCCTTTGTCTTCAGCTGATGATGCAATCATTCTACATCAACTTTATTGGTCTGTGAAGTTGCGTTAAAAGCTGTGGCTTACACTACATGGATTTGAACATTTTATTCTTGAATAAGAATTACCTGTAGGTGTTGCAGCTGCAAACAGTAGGAGTGTTACTCCCTGCTAATCCCGTTAGCTGTGCAAGAGGCACTTTTTCAATTGGTGCTCCTCTTATATTTAGCAGGGGGAGAGTAACTGCCCCTCTTTCACCCCAGCACAGTGTCTCTTTTTTGGTGGCTGTTTGCTGGTGGTGTTCTGCATCTTTTTTAGATTGTGAGCCCTTTTGGGACAGGGAGCCATTTAATCATTTGATTTTGTCTGTAAACCACTTTTTGTTGTTTTGAACTTTTTGTTGAAAAGCGGTATATAAAATACTGCTAATAATAATAGGAGAAGTTAAACTACACACATGCCAATAAAGGTACTTGTAACTACACACACGCATGCCACACTTATAGGGTGCTATGTCTCTTAAAATTAAGAACAAACCAGCTAGCCATTGAAGGAAGAGGATATACAGTACTTGTGCTCTAACCTCCAGGAAAATCTAGGAAAACAGCATTTGGCACAGGTTAGTTGATCTTTGGGTAAAATATAAAACATTGGACCTTTTTGTTGGTTTGTTTTGTTTAAGGGTGTTTAGAAGGTGGGTGAGAAAGCAGCAGCCCCATCCCTCATATTTACCTGTCGGATGTTCACCAAACTTTACATCCATTGTAGTTGCATTGTCTGTAAATGCAACTTTGGGGGAAAACGTATTGAACAGATTTTCCCTGGAATCCACCGAGAGCATGCAATCCCTGAAAAATTGCCAAAGAGGTGCTTTTTATCACTTGTGAACATGTTTGCAAAAGGAAACCCAATTCTGGTGATGTTGTCTTAAAAAGAGGCAAAATGTCTTCTTGCGCTGTCAAGCACCATGCATTCAAATGGCGCTATATAAATACGAAGCATTCACCCATTCACTCCTTTAACATTGCCTGGTTCTGAATAGGCTTTGTTTGCTCTCCTTGATATTCTCCTGTATCTGATCAACTACAGAAGTGTCAGCATGTCCTCCTGTCCCTATATTTTGGCTTAGCCCTAACTCTATGTCCATTTCTCTCCATATATATTCAGGTTAAAGGTCTAGATCTGAACACTAGTGTGCCAGATGCTATTTGGCTGTTTTCTGTATTTGTACATCAGAAGCTCTTCTCCCCCTTGGAAACAAAGTCATATTTTTATCTGTGAGCTTCTATCATGCCACAGAGAGAGCCCCCCTTGACTTCTGACATCTGTGTAGTCCGTGATTAATTCTTGAGTTGTTATAGGTATAGTTATAGGGTGTTAATGTCTGTTACTCTTGAACTCTGAATTATATTACAAATGGTCACCTGAAATGTCCCTAAAACATCATGAAGCTATTTATTTTACACCTCTTGCAAGAGCATCGGTGAGACTAGCAGTATCAGTGTTTGTAACTAAAAAGGTGAAAAACACCCAGGAATGACTACATGTGGTAGTTCACCATGGCTTCATTCCACTCCTGCCGTGTAAAGAAAACTCTTGCAAGTAAAACCAGAGTTAACATGGACTCATTGCATGCTCACTGCTTTTTAACGATGACCTGCTGATACTCTGCTCTATGTAGCAGCTTATTTTTTGCCACAAGCTGCTAGTAAATTTAAGCCTAGTCAAGCAAACAGTTCATCACGTGGTAAAACGCTGACTGTACCACTTGCATGGTTGAATTTTTTTTTTAAAAAAAGAACATCCTGCAAATAGAAAACTAGCATGTCAGGAACAAGAACTTTATAGTCTAGCGTTGTCCCTGAGGCTTAGTGGTTTATTTCAGCTACAAATTTAATTGTATGCTCACTGCATACAATTAATCTGAGAATCATAAAAATCTGAGTTTTATTTAAGTTCATTGGTAGATTGTTTTTATTTAAAGGGAGATGCTTCCAGGGATTAAGAATTTGTGTGCATGGATTAAAGCCCTCTGCAGATATATAGGTCTGACCTAAATCACTGAGAGGCGATATTTGCTTGCAAGAATTACATCACGGCTAGCTGGCATTGGTGTTGCTTTAAATATGGTTATATGAAGAGGAAAATAGGGCTTGCTGTATTGCCATGGTTTATCAGTAGATGGCAGTAGACTTTCACAGCATATTGGACAGTTTGGAAACCCATCCCCCACCAATGTTCGTCATGCTCAGATGAATCTTTTGCAACTTAAAATATTTGGAGCACTCCCTTCCTCTTTTCATGTAAATCCAGGAGAGGGAGTCCTTAGCCAACTGATGAATGAATGACAGACTCTGCAAACATTTTTTTTCTATTGATAGGACTGTATAGAGAGCAGCCGTTTTATTATTTTCATAACCTTTTTCTCATGTTAGTACCAAAATGATATGTTAGTAAACACGCATGCACATTAAAAATGAAGATATTTTGAACGTGATATATTTCCACCTTTTAAGCAGACATACCGTGGAATAAACCAGCAAAACAAAAGGGATGAAATGTTTGCTTTGAAAGCTTGACAAATACCACAACCTTTTTTTTTTAGGATGGGCCAATTTCCCGTTAATGTGGCTGCGACTGAACAGAATGTTGCAAAATATGCTAATTGCTTTTGTTCTCGTTGTTTACTTATATTTCCTTGGCATTCCTCTGAATACTAAGAGAGCTATTTTGTAAGTCATATTTTATGCAGCATTTTGCTTGATTATTTGCTCTGTACTGGATTTGTACTAGACTGCCATTAGATCTTACAATAATGTTCCACGCTGCAAATTTTTAAGGTTCAAATAAAGTTTAATTGTTTGCAAACTGTTATGATGCTAATAATTCAACAGCCTGCTGTGTTACTAATGAAATTACTTTGTTATGATTAATTTGGAAAATAGTGTGTTGATTGTAGTAATTAAACACAACAAGGTGAAGTAAATGATTCTAATGCCATCTGGCCTCCAAAGTGAATGAAGAAATGAAATGGAGCTGTCATCTGAATTTATTCAGAGAAGTAAGGGTGGTGCAAATGAATTCCATTGCAATGGCAACCAAGACGTACCTGTGCAGTGATTTAATATAGATCTGCATACGGTAATTCACTTGGCTACGTGGCTACATTTGCCAAAATGACTCTTCTAAGAGCTTATTTGGCCCCAATCCTATCTTCGGCCAGCCTGCAGGGTGCAGTGGCACTGATGCAGCCACTGCTGCATCCTGTGGGTTGACTGGGAACTATGGCACAATGGAGAGGAAAGTAAAAGAAATGTTTACTTACCTACTCCACCACACCATGGTGCCCGGTGGGTCTACTTGAATCTTTGCCTGGCACAAGTCCAAGTGGACTCAAAGGGCCGTGACAAGGCTGGGTGGGGGCATAAGATATCAGCGGCCCAATCCCCACACTGATCCTCCCCCTCCCCATCTGCACCCACCCCCACGCCAACTCCCCTTGTTGGGCAGCGCCTGAGTGCTCTGGTGGCACACGTGCAGGGTCTCCAGCCTTTCGCACTGGTGGCCCCTTTGCGCATGTTGTCACTGCAGCGGTGAAGGAAAGAATCAGGTGGTTACTGGGATGGACTTATGTGGAAACACTAGCTGGGAGAATCCAATCCTATGCCTCTAGTAAATGTTAGAGACCAAGTAATAGATAGTTATAGGAGGTAGAAATGCACTCCTTCACCATAAGTTATATAAATGAAGCAAAGATGAATATTCAGCACACAGTATGGAGTCCAATTCAAGCCAATTTAGTCCCACAGAAAAGCAGAACGTAATTTAAACATGTTTTCCAACTCAGCAAGGCACCTTGACGTATTTATGCACCTTAGGCAAAATATTAAACTGTTTCCTGGCCTCCCTGAAAGCTCTGGGCCTAGTACCGTGCCTCCTTACTCATCTTGCCTGACTCTGTGACCTATCTGTAGTCTCTTTTTCCTGTTCTTCTCACTCCACCGTGTTTGAGGTGGTAAGCGTGTGTACAGCCAGTCACTTCACCTCATTTTCCAAACTACAGTACATTCATGCAAATTGAACCCCATGTGGAAAAAACAAAATGTTGCTTTGTCAATCAAAACACTCCATTTCAACCATTTTTTTTCTGTTTTCTTACCATATTCTACACACTATTTTATTCAAATGTCACACATTTGAATAAAATAAAATAGACAATGGGGTGATAATGTTGCTTGCCACATGCTGGTTCAGACAATATTTCATCAATCAAATTGGTGTGCACAATCTTGGCCCCTCTCCTCACATCTACAGGGCTTTTCCTGTCATCACGTGGGAGAGGATGTTGTTCAAACTGCTCTTTTACTCATGCTGATAATAAGCCTACTTTAAAGTAGAGGCGGTTCAGACGAACTCTCCGCTTCAATGACAGGAAAAGTCCCAAATGCCCTCAGATGCGACCATGCTCAGGACCATACATGCTTCAAGAGTGCACTCGCTATTTTAACACATGGAGGTTCAGTCCATAAAATATCGTCCGCATCAATCCTATATAAAAGTGGCCGATAGTCAGCACTGGGTTCTTATTCTCCACCCCAGCTGGAGGTTCGGTGGATATGGGTTCCAGAAGGGTTTGCTGAGAACTATTTGAATCATAAAAGAGATCGAAAAAGTATTTTGCCCATCTAGATGGAGAAATCAAAGCTGGGTTGAAGGCATCTTTCCTAAAAGAGCCTGAAACATATGCCCACCAGATTCCTCAGGGATCTGTTGCTGAGATCCCTTGACTGTCAGTGGAGCTCTTCACTTTTATTTTCCTCTGACTTTTATTTAGCAACAATAACATGTACTGTACATCAAGGCCACAGCAGGACAGAAACATCCCTTCAATGCTGTGCTGACTTGGTGTGCATGAGATTTCAGCATGGCTTTCTGTGATTCAAGCCTGTTGTGGGTCATGAGTACTTTGGGTGGACCAAAAACAAGCCCAGGTCAGCGGGTGGCACAGTGGGTTAAATCGCTGTCGATCGAAAGGTCGGCAGTTCGAATCAGCGACGAGGTGAGCTCTCGTGTGAAGTACAGTACTGTACTTTTTAAAGCAGTGTTTTATAATGATATGTAACCGCCAGTTCATGGTGCTGTAAATTTCTTGGTTCCAAGATAAAAGTTAGCAATGAGCCTGTGTTTGACTGGATTATTAAACAAGCAACACAATTCTTGATGCTGGAAACGTTCTCTGACTTGTTACAGAATGTAGAGCATCTTCACGTCTTTCGTCCATTTGGGCCATCTGGTAAGCAGACTCTGCCTGGAACATGGTGGGAAGGCTTTTGTGTTCCTTAGTCTCTGACTCCTTTGCTTCTCCCCGAGACTCTTCCATCTTTTGCATCAAGTGAAGACATTTTTTTGATGTGTTCGGAAATAAATGCATGCTATCAAAGACCAAACTAACGTGATCAGAGTTTAGAATCTTGTTTCAATTAATGTTAACCTTCCCAGTTTTGGATACCCTTGAAATATAAAGTGAACATTCAGAATTGGAAGTAATTAATCTGTGGAATTAATCTAGATGCCTTTAAAAGGGGATTGGATAGATTCATGGAGGAAAAGTCCATCACAAGTTACAAGCCATAAGCAACCTCCTGGTTTTAGAAGTAGGTTTTCTCTGTATGCCAGGTACAAAGGAGTGGCAACAGGATATAGGTGTCTTGTTGTCTTGTATGCTTCCTGGGGTATCTGGTGGGGCCACTTTGAGATACAGGAAGCTGGACTAGATAGGCCTTTGGCCTGATCCAGCAGGGCTCTTACATTATGTTCTTATGCCCCTTTCAGACACTGATTCTAATATAAACTTTAATTAGGCTGTAATTATCTACAGATGTTTTCTGAGAGTAAAGCTCATTGAACATATTGGGACTTCTGAGTAAGCCAGTATAGGATTGTGCTGTTAATATTCTTTAAAATACTATTATATTTACTGCGATGGAGTGTGATATCAAATGAGAATTGTTTAGAATAGCTGCCCTTGTCCACAATTGCAGCTCAATCCATGCTATGTTGGGAGGAACAGGGACAGTTGCTCTCCCTGTCCTAAATATAAGAGAGCCACCACTCCTAATGTTACCGAAATTGCCTTAGTTATTGTGGGGAAATAGCTTTAAATATGGCAGTTCGGAACGTTCAGGATCTTGATACCTTTGTATACCAGAGTTGGGCGTCACAGAATTCCGCTTTAAATTATATTGAGGACACACGTGGTTACTTTCCAATATTTACTAGATAGTTAGTCAGTCACATTCATACAAAAAATACAATTCAATATGCAGCAATTCAATCACACCCACAGCATACAGATCTAGGAAACTTAGGTAGAAGTACAGAGGTTTAGCAGGTTTCTTGATTGTACATGGGTGATATTTACCATTCCTGGAGAGTAGGCCTTGGCTGCAATGCTGTAGTAATTGGCACAAGCCAGTAGTGAATGAAAAAGAGGAAAGAAACGAATTGGCTCTGAACTGGTCAGGCTAGCAGTCTGTAGAGTGACTGAGAAGTCAAGTTAAGAGTGGGGGAAGGGGGAAGAGGGAGGGGGTTCGTGCCAGAGGGCACGCAGAGAAGAAGAAAAGTTCAGGAGGCAAGGGGGTCCAGAGAGAGAGAGCAGGCTAGCAACCTGCCCTCCACACAGAGGAGGAGTTTGTGGCTCTTACGCTGCAAAAAGGAAATACCTAATTTGGGCTAGAGGTACACCTGTGGGTGGAGACACACATAATGGGGAAGGGGAGAAGGGAGAGGGCAGATGGCTTCCATTGTTGCTGGAGATGTGGATTGGCCTGCTCTGGGCCAGACATTGTTGTTAGCAGAGGCGTGGAAAGACTGGAGCGGGCGGAGCAGCGGCACCGCGGCGCCGGGTGGCGCTGCTCCGCTCGCTCCAGTCTTTCCACGGAGCGAGCGAGCGCGCCCGCCCGCCCGCCCGTCCGTCCGTCCGGTGACGCGGGCGGGCGCTCCGAGGCCTTCTCCCCCGGCCTCGGAGCCAGAGAAAGCCCCGGAGCATCCACCCTGACCGGTGGACAGGGCTTTCTGAAGGCGGCGCGCTATTTAGCCTTTTTTGCACATGCGCAGACCGTTTACATTACATTCTCAACATGGGCTGTATGCTCCTCCCAGGGGGGGCAAGCCATACTTCTAGGGGACCACATGGAAAAATGGAACATTAGTGGGTCACAGTAAGTTTGAGGGGACCACCCAAACTTAACTGCAAGGTATATGATGAATTTGTCCCAAGGATCACACTGAATATAGTGCCAATTATAAGAACTTTTTTTTTGTTAGGCCTTATGCTGCTACTATCTATTTTATGACTTTATGAATTTCCTTTGTTACTTAGAAATGAAGTACCAATTATTAGAATAAACAGGACAGTTAGTAAACTACCTTTTTTCCAGCCTACAGCAGCTATGGGGAGGCACAGAGGTAAATGGGACCATGAGCAAAAAAAGGTTGAGAAACCATGTTCTTGGGCAGTGATTTTCATCCGCTGTGCCACGGCACATTGGTGTGCTGTGAATGGTCCAGAGGTGTGCCACGTGAGTTTTCAACTGCTGTGCCACCAAGAAGAGGAGGGAGGGAAATGGGCTTGGCACTGCGTTCTTGTAAGTGGTGGTGCTCATTTGTTCCAAAGGGAACTTTGCCTTCCTGCCTCTCACTTGGGGCAGCGGCGGCTCAGCTGCTCCAAGAGTGCGTTAGACTGAGCTGGTTGGAGCAGGACTGCCCGGGGCCAGCTCCTGAGGCTTTGTGGGATTGCTCAGCTAGAAAGGGAACCCGGAAGTGACATCACAAGAGGCGAAGATCATAGAGAGGTCAGTGTGCCGTGAGCCGAAAAACATTGAAAATTGCTGTTCTAGGGCATACTCTGAGTTCCTGTGGATTGGATGTAACTAATCTTGCTGTTGCTCCATGTGAACTAAATGTGCACATCTGGGAATCCTTTGCAATTTGCTTGCATTCCATAGTTGACATTCAGGGGTTCCTCAGTAGCCGTGGATGTAGAACGGGTGCCCTGAAGGGACACAGTTTGAGAACCCCTGCTCTATGTCTTCCTATATGTACACCACTCTGAGCTCCTTGGAGGAAGGGCGGTATAAAAATGTGAAAAATAAATAAAATATTATTCAGTTTCAAACCCGTTTTCCCCATTAAATAGATAGGGACTCGCAACCAAAGACTCAGGACTTGGGGGCAAGGCTTGGGACTTGACTCAAGACTTGGAGTCAGGGACTTGATCCACATCCCTGCTTCCTATAGCAAAAAGGACAGTTGCTTAAACTAATCCAATGTTAAAGCCCTTCTGAAGATGTTGCTGCTATGGAAGAACACCTTGTTCAGACCACTTTTAAAGACTATTATTTTAGTAATTGTACATTCCATTTATCCATTAGCAACTTGCAATACAAATTTGTATACAGCAGGCGTGGGGAACCCCCGGCCCGCGGGTCGATCCGGCCAGCGGGACCGGAGGCTCCATCGCCACCGCCGCCACGTGCCTAGTCCCTTTAAAAGCGGACTTTCTGGACCTGCGCAGAGCGGCATTCTCCGCAGGTCCAGGAAGGCCGCTTTCAGAAGGAGGAGGCGCCGAGGTGACGCATCACCTCGGCGCCTCCTCCTTCTGAAAGCGGCCTTTCTGCAGCTGCAAATAGGTTCCCCACCCCTGGTATACAGGCAGATAAAGAAAGGTCCACTGTTCGTTAGATAATGCAAAGATTCAAAACACAAAGCAAAGACCTAGAAAAGGAAGAGCAAGAAAAGTACAACCATAATGTATCTTAAAGGAATAACCTTTTCTGTCTGGTGTGAGACTTTAATCTCCCTCTCATTTTTACAGTAATAGCTTTTTCTCCAGTCAAATAAGAAACAGCATTCAAGAATAAATGGACAGTTATGATAGAACATTAAGATGGAGGAAAACCCTCAAAAGATTAATCTTCTTGTAGTGATATGTATTAGAGGCTATAGTGATACAGAGAACAGTTGGAACACATCCTAAAGATACTCATTTTTCCTAGTATTTAAAGCGAGTTGATCACAACAACTTTTTTTTTACTGAACTATAACCAGCGTCTTAAATTCCATTAACTTCAACATCGCACACAAGTGATTTCCAAAAAGCGGGGGGGGGGGGGGAGTGGAGGCGACTCAATTAATTGCAACATACTATTGTAGTTCCATTGAATTTGATGCCACTGCAGCAATAGTGGAGATGGTGGAAAAAAACAGGCAAACAAGGTTTCCCACTATATGTTATGATGTTAGTGTTTTACTCGGTAGCAATTTAGGGGTGAAAACGTTAATAGAAATATATGAATGTAAATACACTAAAATGTGTGTGAGAAAAAATATTTTAAAAGACTATAAGATAGGCTCTTGACAATAAAAAGATCCATGATCTGGGGGGGGGGGGGGGAAGCCCAATGTGCAACAAGATCAATCTCTTCTGTTGCTTTACACCAGGAGTGTCCAACCGTTCCAACGTGAATGCTCCTAGCCCTTTAATGGTTATATAGGTGAGGACATTTCAGCAGGTGCAGCTGCTTTAGCAGCACCATCAGCACTTGCAGCTGCCAAGATACTGGCTTCTACACAACTCTTAAGAACACAGAGGCCCTAATGGTGGAAGGTTGGCCACCCCTGCTTTACACCCTTGCTAGCAGCGCTCAATGACTTCTTTTAAAGGGGTGACTCTCTTATATTTAACATGGAGAAAACCACTGTCCCTCCTCACAATAGCACTGTGCATCCCAGTGGCTGCTTACTGATGTCTCTGTGTCTTTTTTAAGATTGTGAGGCCTTTGGAGACAGGGGACTATGTTTTCCCCCATTTATTCTGCTATGTAAAAACTACTTTGTGAACTTTTAAATCAAATATGCAAATATTTTAAATTGCTATTATTGGGTATCCATTTTGAAATGCTTCACCTCTTCAGTAGTAGTTAGTGGAACACCTACATTTGAAAAAGGCATACTGTTTATCTGCTTGTGGTGGAAACTTGCAACGCTGGCAGTGGCTCCCCAGAAATCCACACCATGGTCTTTCCCAACCCTACCTGGAGATACTGAACCTTCTGCATGCCAGGCATCTGCCACTGAATTACTACACACCCATCCTGTGAAGTTGCCAGGGTCTGTTTGGAAACCAACAAAGTGCACATCTTTGACAAGGGCATCACTAAGGAGGGCCGACTCTCCCGGGTGTCACCCTAGGAAGTGGTGACACCAAAATGACTTTCTATTCTATTTGTTACTGGTGGTGTAAAAATGCACCATTGGTAGAAAATGGGTTTTCCCCCCGAGCTTTGCTGCGACTTATGTGGGGATCGCATTTTCCAGGAAGCCTCCACAACATGTGGTTTGGTATGGAAGGAGGTCCATTGCAGTGACATCATGAGATCTTGCCCCTGGGTGTCACCAATCCTAGTGACACCCCTGATCTTTGGAACAAGCTGTATTTTGCTGTCATAAGCACACAAGAAGAGTCCTTCTGCATCGGCCAGGAAGGCTCATCTAGATCAGGGGTTCTCAACCTTTGGAGGCCCAGGTACCCCCTATCACAGTCCAATTTTCTGAAGTACCCCCTGCTAATTAACTGCTAATTAATTGGATTAATCAATTAATTAGGTAATTAATTGTTAAATAAAAAAGTACTGAAACAATTTTAAATGTGAAAAATGTCTTATTTAACCCTGTGTGTGTGTGTGAGAGAGAGAGAGAGAGAGAGAGAGAGAGAGATGCAATGATCTCTTTTTTTTCTCCAAGTCACACATTCCCAAAATTAGCTCCTCCCTCTCCCACCCCACCAAAGTACATTTTCCAAAGTACAAAAATAAGCCCGAAACCAAAATCAGAGAGACAAAAGGGTTCCAAAAAAATTACAATTTAAAATCCATGTTACTTAACAATTAGCTGCTGATGGGGCAGATAAGGGGCAAGGCTTGGCGTACCCCCAGCAAGAGGTCCGCGTACCCCTAGGGATACCCATACCACAGGTTGAGAACCTCTGATCTAGATTAGTATCTTGTTACCCACAGTGGCCCATCAACTACCTCTGCAAACCCCACAAGCAGGGGAGAGAGGCACACTCCTGTCATTGCTCCCCTGCAACTAGGATTCGGAGGCATACTTGCACTTCATGGATTTGTCTAGTCCCTTGTTAAAGTAGCCAATCTGCTTCATGCAGTCTTACTCTGTATCAAACATGAACCTCTGGATGTTTGGAATATGGACGTTTGTGTCATGAACCTGGACGTTTGGAATATGGCATCAAACATAAAAGATGCAGTCTTGAACTCATCTCTGACTTCCAGCAGGTGAGCATAGACTTTTCTAGGAATACTGATAAAATCAATATGGAGGACCCCCCCCAACTCATTAATGCTCTGTGGAGTGTTAAGAGTAGGCAGTAGAAACTGTTCTTCATTAACCTGTGGTAAAACTGTAGCAGTTTCCTCCTCCCTCCCCTTCTCTAAATTTATACTCTAGCTCAGGGGTTCTCAACCTCTTCCTGGTCGAGTACCACATCCAGTGCCACTCTCCTGCTGAGTACCAACGGAAGTGACCTGTGATGACATCATCACCAGTTACATCCCGGGTTTTCAGGTTTTTGGTGGCCAGAAAACACAGGTAGGAGGCTTTGGGCAGGTGTGAGGGCCCTTCTCAGCGTTCCTGGGAGACTCAGCCAAAGACAGGAGCTTCTCGGGAGCAAAACCGTGGTGCTGAAAGCATCGCATCGGGGCAGGGTTCCAGCAGTCCGGTGCCCAAGTACTACCAGCAATTGGACGAAGTACCACTGGTGGAGAACCTCTGCTCTAGCTCACTATAGAAATACTTATTGTCTGTGCATATAATATCTGTGTCCTCGGAGAACATCAAACTAGAATAGTCCCTCATTTAAAAGAAAAAGATGAGCACTTTTAAAAACTTCAGAGAAATTAGGCAATTGACTGCCCAAGCTGTAATCTGTTTCTGGCACATTCACAAGTAGTGAAATGGTTGGCATTATGATTTATGTCTATGCTTTGCAAAAGTGTGATGTGTCTCCTTAAGAAAACTTCAGCAAGTTGAGGTAAGTGGGGAGGAATGAAGTGTAGAATACTAGCAGAACATTTCAACAGTATTCATCCCTAGGTGTAAAATAGCAATATATCATTATGGTAGTTCCAGAACAACATGTATCCACTTTCATTAAATAAAAAATCCGGATCTCTATCAGTTACAGCTAATTAGGTTAGGTAGTTCTGATGCTATAGTACTCATTTATATCCTGTTTTTTTTAAAAAAAAAATAATAATCTGTTCATTGGCTTGCAGTAGAAATTCTGTTGCACCTTACATAAAGGTTTTGACAATTAAAACGTAAAAAGCAAATTGCAGCCCATTCACTGGAACACGCTTCTCCATTGTTAAGCACATGGAACTCACATGCACAAAAGATGCAGGTACAAGTCTAAATGCACAAAACCTTGTGGGGTCGGACTGTTTGTGTTCAGTGGATTTCTAGATAATGGTGCTTAGAGAAGATGGCCTCCATCACCACACATGCATTTGTAGCATCCAGACTGGGCGACTGTAATGCAGTCTACATAGGATTGCCTTTGAAGATGGTTCTGGAACTTCAGATGGTGTAGAATGCAGCTGCCCAGATGCTGACAGTGCAACTCCAGTCCTTATACCCGTTGCATTGGTTGCCAGTTTGTTTCTGGTCTGAATCCAAGTGTTCACCCACATGAGCCCTCCTGGTCTTTACAATCTGCCTCACAAGTTTGGCCCACCATTCAGACACATTTGCTTGGCACATCTGCTTGCCACATTGCCACAAGTCCTCTTCCTTCTTTTCCTGCCTGGTGGCATCCAACCGGCATGGAGCCTTTGCCTTTTTAACAATCTTGCTGGTACGGGTGGGGTGCTGCTGTTTTTATGATCTTGTTTTAAATGTAATTTTTTAATCAGTTTTTAGATGTTTTTATTAACTTTTTTGCTGTTTAAAAAGTAATTACTGTATTTATTTGTATTTTTTGTATTTTTGTATTTTACTTTTGTGTAAGCCGCCTTGGGTCCCTTTGGGGAGAAAGGCGGGATAGAAATATTGTAAATAAATAAATAAATAAATGTGTTGCTACTTCGCTGTTCTGCCCCTTCTAGCCTTCCAGACCAATTGGAAGGGCAGGAGGAGAGAGATTGGCATGGCAACAGCATGCACTCAACTTTCAAAGCTGGAGAGAGGGAAAGAGGAAGCAACACAAGACAGAGAGTAGAGAGAGTGCCATGGCGGGGGGGGGGGGGAGACCAAGGGGATCGGTGGGAGCCTACAGAAGATTTGGAGGGTTGGCCAAAAGGAATATGTCCAAGTCTCAGGCGGAATTACCTCATCTAGAACGCCTAGCCCTGGCTTATGTTCAAGCTATGCAGGCCTGTGCCTCAAAACAAAATGGCAGCAGCAGGACTTCTGTGACCCACCTGAAGTTGGGTTGTGACTGACTTCTGGGCTCCAACCCCCCTCCCCCGCAGGACCTGTAGTGTAGAGGTTTCACAGCGTGCAGAATTCTAATTTATCTGTGTAGCACTTCTACTTTGAGAAGTCACCCATGTTTAAGGATTATTGAGTACTTCTTCCAAAAGACAGCAAATGAATGACTTTACTTGTCCAAATTTCCAACTGCCTGGAGAAGATCTCCTCCGTGTCAGATACCTCTCCTGTCCAGATGAAAACTTCAGATACACTGTACATATTTAACTCCCAGTTCAAACATTCAAGTTTGGGAGAGTTTCAGCTGAATTCTAATCTCTTTCCTTAGTGTCATTCACTGGTTTTGCACTGGACATAAGTAAAGATGCTAGATTTGCATGTCAGAAATTACAGTAACACTGGGAGCCCTTTCTCTTTAGCCAAACTGCTTAAAGACATGGGTTTGGATTGTCTAAGTGTAGGTCAATTAAGTCAAGTTACAAGTGTCAAATAAGACTTACAGCCCAATCCTTATCCTGGATAGGATTGTGCTGTTCTGTTTAAAGTTAGTGTGAACGTTTTCAAATATGTTTTGCTGGAACTGAAGTCATGCTCTAGAAAGATCTCTTCCTACTGTAGGATCTCCAACACATGTCTAGAGCTCACGCACTCAAAGTATCTTCACCCTTTATTCAAACAGGAAAAAGGCTCATGTGCATGTTGAATTATGCACATGTACATGTGCTCTGTCTCTTGGATTAAATGGAGCACCCCACATTTGTATGAGATATGTATGTGCACCTAAACATGTATGGATCTCTGCATTAGCATGCAATCTGTATGTGACAGATCACAGTCTCCCAGTTATGAAATAACACATTCTTGTATATGAACAGAATGTGTTATTTCCTTCACAAGTTTAACAACCTCAAGTCCCTAATACTTGACTAACAGCACAATCCGACTTAACTTTTGTGCCGGTTTAACCAGCGGCGCAACGAGAACGTTCTGTTCTGGGGCCTCCCGTTCTCGCTGCGCTGCTAGTTAAACCGGCACAAAAGTTAAGTCGGATTGCGCTGTAATTCCATAGCAAGGAGTAACCATGCCCAGACTACTTGCAATGCTTTGAGTCCTAATGACAAAATAGAGAAGCTGAATAGCATATATGTAGCCTAAATATGCATCAGGATTGCTGCGGAAGGGTCCTGTCAGAGCAAAGCAGTAATGTATGAGACATTGCAATTCATGCACTGTAGTGATTTGTGCATGTCCTTTCAGTGTTTATCTATGTGTCCTTGGACGTTGCTGAGACGAGCATTGAATAAATTTATAGCAGATTCATGCGCACATGGGGAATTCAGTCTGAGAAAATTCAACTTGCCCATTGCCAACATGAGTCAATGCAGATTTTAATTATGGCTCTCCTGACCAAGGATGCCACTTGAGAAGACAGGAGCAGAGATGGATCCAGGAGTACATCCAGACTTCCAACTTGGAGTGTGATCCTTCTAGGACATATGTAACAGTCCTTAGGTCTACTGGACTTCCCACAATCATACCCTCACTTTTGTCCATTTCTGTCCTTAGACTCCAGTTCAAGGAATCCTGAATGTCAGCTACTGCATCCATTCCAGATGGGTAGCCATGTTAGTTTGCAGCAGCAAAACCAGCAAAGATCTTGTGGTATCTTAAAGATAAAGTGGACTGTAGTCCACAAAAGCATATGCTACAATAACTTGGTTAGTCTTTAAGGGGCCACAAAACGCTTTGTTGTGTTCACCCCTCTGGAATTGATTCATGTTGCAGTTTCTCATGGGGCCTGTCTATGATGCTTCAATGTGTAGAAATGACAACCAGTGCTTGTATTCCATACCGACTGGAGTTTCCATTAGTCCTGAGCCCCCCCTTCTTGTACACAAGTGACAGAGGCAATTGTGGGACCAGTGCAAGTTGTGAAATGTGCATAGGCTACTTGTGTCAACATGGGCATGACGTCTGGAGGGCTCCTAGGAACCCTTCTTGTGCTTCTGGCTGCGTGCAGACAGCTGTCATGTAGGCACAAGACAGGCAGAGGCTGGGAGAGCCCTCTGGTAAGTGGTGAAAGCACTGTCGGGAAATGAACAAGACAAGAGTGCCTTTTCCTTTCATATATATACAGTATCCATTTCCTCCCTTCTTCAGCACCTCTGGACATTCTAGTCAAGCTGTTG
This sequence comes from Plestiodon gilberti rubricaudatus, assembly GCA_026170595.1. Classification (NCBI taxonomy): domain Eukaryota; kingdom Metazoa; phylum Chordata; class Lepidosauria; order Squamata; family Scincidae; genus Plestiodon; species Plestiodon gilberti. The sequence goes on from JANXHW010000006.1 coordinate 86,995,763, forward strand.
TTGATGGAAAAAAGGAGATGCATGACTAAGAGATGCTTGACTAAGAGAGAATGTCCATGCCAACATCTGGTGTGCATGTTTATTCCTGTTTGTAGCCCACTGACCAATAAAACTATTAGCAATACAAGCCTCAGAGGGGGGACAAGTGTCAACATCTCTGGTCTCAGTAGTCATTTCTTTGCACAGATGCCTGAGCTTGTTTGAACTTCCTTCACACTGCAGTGAGATGAGATGCACTTCACAAATTTATTTTTCAGGGGAGAGTGACAGTTAGAAATGGTAACCAATTTGTTCTAATGCAGGGGTTCTCAACCAGTGGTACTTCAGCTGACTGCTGGTGGTACTTGGACCACTGGGCCGCTGGAACCCCACTCTGCTGCAGTGCTTTTAGCAGCACGTTTTCACTCCCGAGAGGCTCCTGCCTTTGGCCGAGCCTCTCTGGATCGCTGAGAAGGGCCCTCCCACCTGCCCAGAGCCTTCTACCTGCATTTTCTGGCCTCAGGAAACCCGGAAGTAACTAGCGATGATGTCATTGCCAGTCACGTCCGGTGGTACACAGCAGGAGAGTGGCGCTGGAGGTGGTACTCGGCTGGGAAGGGATTGAGAACCCCTGTTGTAATGTATTTACTCTGTACTTACCAACTTTGTATCTGATAGTTGTACAAAACGCACAGTAAGTCAGTGACTATCTCTTGGGATCTTCAGGGGGAGGGGCTCATGCTGAAGTCAGAAGAGTTCAAGATTCCTGTGACCACAATTTCTGGACTGGCTCTAACTGGCTGCTTAACATATGTGTTGTCCAACTTTCTATTTTTGCAGATTGCATTTTCAAGAATTCTCTGTCATCAGCAATGCAGCTAATTTCTTACATTGGGATGCACATGTTGGAAAAGAAATGACTGCCGCACCATTGCCGTCGCAACTGACAGTAATTACAAGGCCAAGTAATATATAGATCTGATTGACTTGTGAACTGTTATCTGTAATATTTCAAGTTTGCACGCTACCTTGTGCAGCACACTGGAGGCCTAAGCCAAACTCGAAACTAGAGTCTTTTAAATAATGTCTTATGGTTTCAGGGGCAGGATAAAGACAGATGGGGTTGGCAGGAAGAGATGCAGTCAGAGTAATAACTGTGAAGGAACCATTTTTTCTAAGGGTGGGAAATAGAAGATTTTAGAAAGCAACAAATGGCCAAGCGGGGAGGTTTAAGCGCACACGTCTTTGACATCTCTCTCTTCGTGCTTGGGATTATGGCCATAAATACTCCGTATTGATTGCTTAATTGCAGTGGAAGCGTACGGGAGTCAGGAGCAGCCTTGTAGCCTATTTGTGATCTTAATTTTTAAAGGGTTTTTAAATTTTAAAGCTTAACATGGAACCAAATGTAGCGCTGTCTCTTGATATTCACCACTTGATATAATGGGGTACTTCTCTAGGATAGGCTTTCCTGAAAGATAATTTTCTTTCCTCACTGGAAGCGGGTGGGTTTTGTTTCGCTTTGTTTTTTTCTCTGCCTGGTTTGCTTTAAATAAGCAAGGATTTGGTTGCACTTTGGGGGGCTTGATTTAATAAATATAGGCTGCAATCCTATACACGCTATCCTGGGAGTAAGCCCCATTGGACACAATGGAACTTATTTCTGAGTAAACATGCATAGAATTGTGCTGCATCCCTTGAATTCTTTCCTACCCCATAATTAGGCTTACCA